>CAXKVI010000004.1:116225367-116680367 GCA_964058755.1 Campiglossa producta
AATGAAAAAATTAGATCAGTCCTTAAATTAGCAATGATAGAACTCTAAAATTGAATATTAAGATCTAGAGTCTAGACCTTTTACAGTCTTTTTGAATCATTCCAAAAAATAAGAAAGATATATTTTAAAAAAAAATTGATTTGACCCAGTTTGATAAGCATGCGATTTGGGATGTGTGAACTTGTATCTTTAGTGTTCTATATGGAACAGTTCAGTCAAAAGAGGAAAAGTACAATATTTTTTTAAATGCCATAATTTCACACTGCAAGAGTTCGGGGTAACTTGTAGAATAGTTAACTTTTAGGAAACTGGGAGGGAGGGTTATTGCAAATTTATAATAGTAAATTTGGAGCTGAAGTAATCAAGTACCATTATGATCGTCATTCATCATCAGCATAGCCAAAAACACCAACAACAAATGTATATCAAGCACGCCTAGACATCATGGTGGAATTTTTATTTAATATTTTTAGCCAATGTTGCTTTTATTGTATTCTCAAATATTCTAACCAGATAACCATGTCTAGACGTTTGCAGCAGGGTTCGGAATTATTCATTTACATATTTATTGACGTTTGTGAATAAGAACGCATCAAAAAATCCACACCGTTCACGTTCATAAATGCATTCGCGAATCATTCACGAATGTATTCTCGAATCTATGTAAGAACGTACTTCTAATTCGCGATTGAATTTAAGAACCTTCTTCTTGCCGTTTACTGAATGCACATTTTGTGTAGCATATTCAGAGAAGGTTACGGCAAGAAGTATGTAGGTTCTTAAATGCATTCGTGAATAATTCACGCAACATGAATTAGCGAATGTATTCACGAACGCGAACGAAGTAAATTTTTTTGATGCGTTCTTATTCACGAACGCGAATGCAAATTTCATGTTCAGTGAACGAGAGTGGATGTTTCCGAGCCCTGGTTTGCAGTAACACGAGCAAGAGTAACAATGGCAATAACAACAGATGGAGTGACCAACACAAAATAATGTATTTTACTCCAAGTCTCGTTGTAGGTAGGTGGTTTGATAATAAAAAATAAATTTGGCAAATAATAAGACACATACATACATATTGTCACAACTAGATATATGCAGTGGGACTTAAATATCTCATTGCTGTAATATGTATTCTAAACTTTAATTTGGACATTCATCAACACATTGGTGAAAATTCTAGTCAATTATATAGAGTGGGTTTTGAGTGAAGCGCGAACAAACATCCAGATACAAATTCTTGAAACAGCTGTTTTGACTTTTATAGAGAGAGCGATTTTACGCTGAGCTACTCTTCTAATTCGAAAAAATAAATTTCAAAAATGCCATTTCTCAAAATTATTTCAATAGCGCCCAATTTAAAAATTTGATTAAAAACGCCTATCTCAGCTATAAATACATATATAGCAAAAATTGATATAAGGTGGTTTTTGAAACTCATTTTAAGCTGGGACGCTCTTGAAAATATTTTTGGAACAGGGAATTATTGAAACAAATTTTCAACTGGAGCGTTCTTCAAATAAATTCTGAGATCATCATTATAAACTCCTATTAGAGCTCGCTTGGCGACTGCTGTTGTTGTTGTTGTAACGAGGTGTAGCCCTGCCTAAATGTCAGACAAGGTCACCCCGAGTGTATTGCTCTTGGTCGGGTCGATATAAGAAAACGGGCCGGGTCGTTTCGGCACGATGAGTACAGCACAAGTACTGGTACCGTTCTCGTATAACCGACAATACAAAAACCAGCCGAGTAGGCCATATAGGTCATTTAGCATTACCCAGGGTGCACCAACAGGGAGGCGACCTACTCTTACACCCTGGCGACGGCTCGGTTCCAAAAGAGGCGACGGGACTTTTTGGTACTTTTATTTACTAGCAAAGTGTTCTTCTTCGGCCTGTGTGGTGCGCGGGCTATATTTGATGACTCTCCTACCATGGGAGGCATTCCCCTATACGCCGCTCGGGCACGCGCCCTCTAAGAATTTTAGGCTTCCAGGCGGGTCAGTCTAAGATATGCGGTTTTTAAAAATAGGGTGATCGATGCTTTATCGACATCAAAATGACTATTCGCACTACAGCCGTTACCGGCAAGACTCGAGACTTTCCACAGCAAGCGCTGTATAACCTTATATAGTCCGCAGTCATCATTGGCAGCTCAAAGTACCGTTACTTCGCTAAACAACAACAACTGTCGAAGCACACTCAGAGCACTTGGACTTTGTACGTCTGGCCAATACAATTGCATACTTGAATATTTTGTAATATGTATAGGACCCATTCTCATATCAGTTTCATGCCGCATCGCCCCCTATTGCTTGAATGTATGACCCTGCTTGGACTTTGGATTTACAATGGCATTACGACATCTGTAGTACATATATATTAGCTTCTATAGCGCCAACATGGACAAGTAATGTGATAACATATGCAGACTTGTCCATGTCCTTTATATGCCCAGACTCCATATGGGTATTTCCATGTCAAATAGTTGGAATCGACCCCTTTTTTTTTATTTGACAAAGTTTATATTTTCTATATTTTGGAACAAACTGTACCTGTACAAAAAAAATATTTTGAAAAAAAGTTGAAATTTGAGTTAAAAATTTGATCTGTATAATTTTGGAAAATTTAAAGTTTTTTTTTTAATTTAAAATTTTTCGGATTTTTATTCTAAAAAAATAAGTAAATTTTTTTTTAATTTTTTTGTAAAGTTTATGTTTTCAATATTTTGGAACCTACTGTACATGAAAAACGAATTTGGCGATTTCCCAAAAAAAGCCTCTTTTCTCTAAATTTTTTTCATAAAAAACACAAGAATGTGTTAGATTATTCAGTTTTTCTTGCATCATCAATTTCGTGTGTTTTCTGCTCTTGCATGAAAAATTGTTTGACAATTTCTTGTGTTTTTTAATTAAATTTTTTTAATGAAAGCTTTCTAAAATAAGAAATTTGAATTTTTTTTTTCAAAGGGGGAAGTACATAAATAGGATTTAAGCGATTTCAAAAAGAACAAACAAATTAGAAACAAAATTTTTTTTTTTAATTAAAACAAAATTATTCTTTTAATCAAAAACAATTCAAATTTTTTTTAAAACTAGAAATTTTCAAGTTTTTTAGTAACATTTTTTTCTGTTTGAAAAAGTTTATTTTTTCCATATTTTGGAGCAAACTGTCCTAGAACAACTTTGGCGCCTCCAAAGAGGATACTTGAAGGTATAAAAAAATATTTTGAAAAAAGTTAAAATTTAGTTAAATATTTGATTTTTTTGATTTGGGAAAATTAAAAGTTTTTTCAATTTTTTTTTTAATTTATAATTTTCCGAATTTTATTTATTTTTTTAATTTAAATTTTCTGGCAGGGATTTTTTTTTTTTTTTAATTTATGAAAATTTAATATTTAATTTTTTAGTAAAGTGTATGTTTTCAATATTTTGGGACCTACTGTGGTTGCATGAAAACACGTTTGACAGTAGTCTAACAATTTCTTGTGTTTTTTATGAAACAAATTTTAAATTTTATTTTATTTTTTAGGTGAAAGCTTTCTAAAATTAGGGATTTGAAAATTGGTTTTGAAGGGGGAAGTACATAAAAAAGGGTTTTAAAAAGAATAAAAAAAAAAAACAAAAAAAATTTATTTTTGAAATTAAAAAAAAAAAAAATTTTAATTAAAAAGAATTCAAATTTTTTTAAAACTAGAATTTCCTAAGATTTTTGTACCATTTCTTTTTCTTTAAAGGAGAGGAAGTGCCAAAGATTTGTTTAAGCACGTTGCGAACTATAGAAAAAAAAAGTTTGCAAAACATAAGAAACGAACTCCCCACCAAACCAGCAGAGGTCGTTTCTAACTATCTGGCGATTAGACATGGAAAGACCCATATAAATTGTATACTATAATCGGGGGGAAAAGTAGAGGGTATGCAGGCCTAGTGAGCCAATAAAAATAAAAATTAATTTGTATAGGTCATGATAAATACATGATGATCAGCTGCAAATGAGCTCCAAATCACATGCACAGTTTATTTCTTTAGCACAAATATTAGCAAAATAATTCGCTGCAATAGATTTTCAAGAAACTGAAGGCCGAGTTTCTTTTTCGATTCGTTGCAAGTAACTTTTTCTCTTACACATTTTCGGAACCTTTCAATTGCGATTTCCGAATTTGTGCTGAGAAGCTTCCCAAGGCAGAGATGGCCTCAAGGTATTGCCAACCGCTACCAAGGAGTGATTTTTTTTTTTGTAAGGAACATTTTTTCTCGTGATGTGAACCTCCTACCTTTGGTATGGTAGGCCTCCCATACCCACTATAGTACGACGGTCGCTAAATACACCTATAAATCAATATGTGTGAGTAGTAGGCACATACAAACGTACAGATATGTGGAAGTCTTATCACTATAAGCTGAGTAATACCACCAGCAACGGCCTACAGCGACAACGTTTGGAATATTCGCTAATCTCAATGTGGTGCCGGCACCCAGCCAAGTGCCAAGTCCCTAGCACCGACCGTCGGTAAGTCCACAAAAGCGCAAACTCATGCATACGTTCAGAATAGGGATGTGTCGAATACTCTTAGGCGAATGCGGAACTTCCGCATTGATTTTAATATTTACAGAGACAACATTCTGTGGTAATATTTTTTTGTTGACCTCTTTTCTCACTCTTTATTGGTAAGATATGTTTGTGATAATTAATTCCAGTGCTGCTCAGGTACTTGAAGCACTTTTGTTTTCGTTTCACCTTGAAATATATTAATTTAAAAATGTCTGAGTTTCATATGAAAGAGCAAAGCAAAAGCCCTTCGATATGAAATTTTTTGATTAGTTCGAATTGCGTCGGAACGTCGGCGAAATTTATCGAAATTCGGTAGGTAAATTTCGTAATTTTTATCGATTTTTACATTCAGAAAACAGTTTCCTTATTTCAAGGAAAAAATTCCCTTATTTGGCTCCAATAACATGGCTTCCTTATAGTACATTTACACCGCACCAAATTTGGCAAATTTGCATTTGGCTTCACCTTCCCTGCAAGAATCTTCCACAAGAAGAAGAGTCAAGAAGGCTTCTGTCTTTTCTGGTAGAATTCGCCAATTTTCTTAAAAAGAAGATTAACAATCGGCGCACTAGATGACTTTGGTTGTAGTACTTGCGGTTTAAAATTAGATGTCGCTCTTTTTTGGTGACTCTAGTGTGCAGTAGCGGAAAACTCGTTATTTTGGTAGTTGTCCTTGCTATTTTCGTTTAATTATCGATGACAGTGGCGGTCAAATCGTTATATCTGTTCAAATCTTCTTAATTTTTGGGAGTTTATAATGAAGATTATGCTCAAATTAACTCCCAAAAGCGGAGTTAATTCGGAATTTGCGCTAATGTATCAGCCGTATAGGTAGTTGATAATGTTGTTTACAGCTGTGCATAGTGCAAAAGTTATCACACGTCAATTGCCCATTAAGGTTCTTGCTGGGCCATTCTAAATGTGGAACAGCCGCAGGGTTGCTATTTTGAGGAACTGTGGATTGTATTGTTCGGCAAATGAGGTCAAATACAAGGGAATTCCAAATTTGGAAAATGAGATTTGTATGGAAAAAAGCGCCAAATTTAGTGCGGTGTAAATGTACTATTAACTCACTTTAAGAAAAAAAGTCTTTAAATTGAGGAAAAAAGTCTTACAGTGTACATACGTTAAACATCTTTTTTCAAAATTCCGTCTTCAATTTTTTGAATACCTCGCATAATCCACTTTTCCAAACAAAATCCGAAATCAAGCTAATAAAATTTTATTAAGAAGAGAATAAGAAAAACTTCTGCAAAAATACTTGATATTCATATTCGTTATTCCATATCTGTAACGTCTCTAGTACATTTGTACAAACAAACAAACTGGGTGGTAAAGTCTGACGCGTTTTTAATCAGCACGCTAACAATCCACTTCGAACCGGTAAAGGTGTTTTATTGATAACTTCGCGGCCTTTCAACTAAATGCGGAGACAGACGAAAATATGAGCTGTGGCAATTTTTACAACATTTTTAAGTCCTAGTCGTTTTATTCAAATCGGATCATAAATTAAAATTTTAAAAGTATAGTTTCGTGTTTTTTTCGTGTTTCGAGTACCACTTACCAATGTAATTTACTTAAAATTATTTAACTTTAATTCTCAAATATTTTCGAATTCAGTTGGTTAACGCAGTTTGGCGTTCCGCCTGCTTCGGCTATAAATTAGTATAATCGAAGAATGTACTTTGCGCTAAGTCTGCTATTGGTTTCCCCGCGGTCTTCCGACGTCTGGCGTGTTCTGACAAAAATAAGCAAACCAAACAATTTATTTCAAAATAATATATAAATAGAGATTAAAAATATTTCATTAGAACTAATTTTATTAACAGCGGAAACTTATTATTTCTTCGCGCTTTTAATGAAGGTTTACTCAACTTCTGATTACTGTAACTGGGAGCTTAACTGAATGGTCTAGGGTTCTCACTACATAATTGATTTGTCCGCCGGCCTTGAGAGGGCGGTGGAGTTTCGATAATCGTAGCTTCTGCTGTGGATTTTAGCTGAAGCTTATTTGGTTCACCCCAAAGCCTTGCGCCACCTCTGTCGACTTTGTTCTTCATCCTCCTTCTCTGGCGTAAAATTTTCGTCACTGCCGTTGGCTTCATCAAGTACCCTTGGCATAGACGGTTTGGTTTTAAGCCTCAGTTTCACTTTGGCACACCCCAAACAGATTTGATTATTGTTATGACGGATTGTTTCCGCTGATACCGGATCTACAGTTATTGCGATTTCCACCACTGTCGCCCTACTTGTCCAATTAAGGATTCTCCAGTATCTGGTGTCTAGGGCCGGGTTTTAAACAGAAATAAATCTGAGGATATGCTCGTTTGAGGGGCAATCGCCCCCTTTAAGATACCCGACAAAGATGTTGCGACGGTGTACGTTTGCATCCGAAACTACCTTCAGTTTCGTCACCTCCCATGGAGTTAGTAAGGCCAGAACTGGCCTGATCATTTGAGAGCAGTTCAGCTCTAGAGTAATCTGTAGTGTTATTTTTCGAGGTCCATTTAATTCCCACGAGTGTGGGGGAAAGTAGGTCAGCTGGGACATAGCCCCCGCTATCCCTGTAAGACTGATTACAACCAGAGGGCGCCAGGTATCCAGGAGGCCACCGTTGTAAGACACACTAACGTAGTTCCAATCGTCGGTATATCTACTCATGATTGCGGATTACTCAGATACTGAATTAACAGCCCCTGGTCGGATTATTCCGGAGTCATTAATTTTCGGGAATTGAAAGGCTTTTTAACAAAAATGTTTATACAGGGTAAGGAGTTATTTGAGATATATGTATCTATAACATTTTCAGAAAAAGGGGAGGTTGGTAGAAGAAGGCGTGGTAACTCCCATACAAATGGAATTTTTCGTACTACATATTCCTAGAAGTGTGCAGCGTAGAATACTGAAAATGAATTAAGTGTGAAACAAAAAAGGAAGGGTCTTGAAGTATTGATGATAGGATAGGGATAGAGATAAGGATTGGGGATAGGCATAGAGATGTTTGAAAGTCTCCCCTTACCGTGAGAAATTAGAAAACTTTGCTATCTTGCTAATCTTCCATAATCAATATCTAACTTTAATGACTGTTTAAGAGCTACATTCCAAAAGAAAATAAAAAATTTCACTGTTACTAACTTCAAAACCGCTACGATGGTATGACCAAATCGTATACAAGGCATATACATAACTATTGTGTGCTTAATTTCTATAAATATAGCCACGTGTTGTACGTCATGATGCTTTCTTCATTGTTTTGAAGTCTGCGCGTGTTCGACCCCTACATAATCCATGAACTTATGTTGAGGATAGAAAGCAACATTTTGTTTTCGAAGAGTCAAAATGGGTTATACATACATAGAACAAGGTAAACAGTTTTGGTTCTGTTGTGCGAGGGTTCTAGGTCTTACATATTGATTTGGCTTATCAAGGTAGTGCTCTAATTATTATTATGGAAACTTTCCTCTTGTTGACTCAGAAAAATTCCAATTTCTTTCACGTTTTATTACGGTTAATAAATGCAAGTTAATTTATTTCAACAAACAAATTGAGTCTTCTAGGAATGTGCAATTAATCGATTGAGCCAAATTGTATTTGATAATTTTCTAAAAGGGCTAATAGTTTAGTATAACATCCCTGCAAACACAGTGACCATCATTTGATTCCATCATTTGAGGTTCAAACTTGAGGTTAACGTTCCTCACGATCCTCCATCACGTTTTAAAGGAAATGTGAAAAATTTATGGGACTCCATCTCCTTCCCAATTACGTATTTCTGCGTTCAATAACTAATATAGCTGTAGTCTTCTGTTTCCTTCATCAAACTTAATGTTTGCATGTGTCAAACTTGATCCACTGCCTCAACAATGAGTGTCAAGTGATGCCTCAAATGACGGTCTTGGCAATGTGTGCGATTGAAAAAGATATATTTTATTATTTCTATCTCATGTTGCATTAAAAATAATCGTTTGGGTGTATTGATGTCCCTCACTCGATTTTTGCAGGGTAGGTACTAAAGTTAGCGTAGGATAAGGATAGGCAACACAGAGCCAAAAATGCCTAATAAAATGAATAAGATTGTCTTTATGAGCGGGTTTTGGGTTCAGTGGTAGTCGAAACGACGGAAACGAAAAAAAGACTATACGCAAATCTATTTGGTTTAATGAGGAAATTCTTATTGATATTATTAAGTGCAATTTCTTCTTATTTCTTTTCGATTTCTTTTTATATGTGTTATTAATAAGAAAATATTTTCAAGATTTCCTTAAAAATAACAAAAAAAAAAAAAGATGAAAGAGAAAAAACTTCTTATTTTAATAAGATGAAAAAAGAAAACGAACTGATTTCTTAGGGTTCCTAACAAGAAGATTTGACTTATTAATGTTTTCAAAGGGAAATCTTGCATCATCATCAGCAGACATTATACAAGAAACTGGCCGTGTAGGCTATGTAGGTCATTTAGCGTTACCCAGGGTGCACCAACTGGGAGGCGACCTACTTTTACACCCCTATTGTTGTCACGTCTATTCCACAAGCGGAAAGGTACCCTGCTAGACAGTGCTATGACATTCAGTCAGCCTTTTAATGTTGCCTTTGAAAATCTATCACGCTTTCAAAGGCAACATTACAAAGCTGACTGAATGTCATATCACTGTCTAGCAGGGTACTGTTTTTATTTTTATTCTCTTATCAAAGTTTGCCGAACGTATTGTAAAACGAGCACACGGAAAGATATTTTTATTGTTTCAAAATAAAAAAATTCGCGTACACTCATAATCTCACCTAATCAATGCTCGTGGTATGAACCGCTCGCCACCCACTTAAGCAGACACTCTTCATCAATAAACAGCAAAACAAACACTACCTATACTCATGTACAGCGGGTAGAGGGAATGCTAAACGACACTTGCACGCTCTTCAAACAGTCGAGTCAGTAGCAAAAAAAATCGACCTTGGTAGTTTTCGTAGTTTTTATTGTTGCCGCCCTCAGGAATGCTCCACCCCTCGCTAACTTTCTAAATTTTTGTGTGAATCAGTCTAGGGCCCCCAAGTGAATTGTGTGTTAACAATTACTTCGTAGACATTAATAATAGAGATTACAAGAAAAACTAGGAATAGTAATAAGTAAGAATATTTATTCTGTGATACAGATAGGGATTGGGATTGGGATTGGGATTGGGATTGGGATTGGGATAGGGATAGGGATAGGGATAGGGATAGGGATAGGGATAGGGATAGGGATAGGGATAGGGATAGGGATAGGGATAGGGATAGGGATAGGGATAGGGATAGGGATAGGGATAGGGATAGGGATAGGGATAGGGATAGGGATAGGGATAGGGATAGGGATAGGGATAGGGATAGGGATAGGGATAGGGATAGGGATAGGGATAGGGATAGGGATAGGGATAGGGATAGGGATAGGGATAGGGATAGGGATAGGGATAGGGATAGGGATAGGGATAGGGTAGAGGTAGGGACAGTGATAGGGTCAATTACTAGCACAAGTTGATGAACGAAAGGTGTTAAAAAACGAGTGACGTATTCAGCATGTAGTCTACATTGTAGACAATTGAATGATTCCACTCTGGTCTGTAACATCAGAGAAGTTTAGATAACTAGGGTTATGGTACAGTAGAGAAATATAAAAGAAAATACATACGAAATGACGAAGAGATGGTCAGGCGATCGAAAGTGGAAAGATTAAACTGATGGCCAGATCAAGAAACGTATAGATGGGAGAAAGGACAGATTAATGTGTTAAAAGCCTAAAGGAAGAACAGAGAAATTATGAATAGATTGGCGTAAAAAAAGAACAGAATATATCAGACAGTCAGAAGGCCTTCAACACAACAAAAAAAAAAAAACAACAACAAACATCAGCACCAAAAAATGCCCAGGCATCGCCTATAGCTGTATAGGAACGCAACTGTCCGCGGCTATCACGTGTAACCCTGACTCAGCTTCGATCTGAATACTTCGACAGGCTAGGGTTTGCCCCGAATACGTTGTGTCCCCCAATGACAAAAAACAACTTTTGTACTACTTGACGGATCAGACTCATCTAGCCCCACCTTCACTTTGGACCACATTCGAACTACTAGTTTTACAGGACTTCCGTTGGAAAGAATTTCTGTCAATTTTTGGTAATAGATGTGCCCAGCAAATTGCCGTTACAGCAACAACAGTGAAAACAAAATTTCTTAGCCCTCACGTAGACTGATAATGGATGAAAGCTATCTAACACGCGTATTGTTCAAGCAACAGCTCACCCTTACCTAACCGACATGACTGATAACAACTAACAATTATTCGATGCGTGAACAGGTCGAAGATAACGAAGTCTGCAAAACACACATGCATATAATCAGTGTTATAAATAGTCAATCGCGCCCAAACATTTATTGCTGATTGGTCTGATAAACACACTTCGTTGGCAGCATGTTGCGCGCTCCCCTGCTAGCCTGTCGAATTCCATATATGTAGGTATATATGGATGTTTTATTGATTCTCCAAGCAACATATGGAGTAAGGTGGCTGATAAGCTGTATGTATGTAGACTGCTTTCTTATCATAGTCGTTTAGTGTTTAACCTTATATGAGAGAGATCGCGCAAGTATACGCATTCAGTTGTCGTGAAACCGCCCCACACAACGGTTCTAGGGCTAATACATAAATAAAATAGACAATTATTAAAGAAAGAAAGAAAGTTCGCAGAATCCAATTCTCTAATACTAACAAAAAAAGTTAAAAAAAAAATTTACTGCAAAATGGTAGTAAAAGATCCTGAATTTCAGAGAAGCACGTTAAACTCGGCATTTGTGCCAACGAGCGCTTACTATACATACCAGCCATTGTATGCCACGTCTGTAGGCGCCATAAACGCTACTTCAGCAAGATGGCCATATAATACCACAGATTTAGCAACGGATGAAGTTGTCGCGCAACAAATGCAACATTTAAAATTTCCTACACCTCCAATAACACCGCCATACAACAACAGCGCCTACAACTCATATAAGCTAGCCGCCGCCGCCGCACTAACTGACGTCACCACCACGACGAGTAGCAGTAGCAACCACCAAAGCCGTACAGCCTACGTCAAGGCTACGCGCACAGAGTCGGTCATCATGAAAACGGATCAACATCATATGGATCGTAGTGGTATGCCACCAACACCGGAACATCTTGATGATGTGGCTGTAGATATTGTGGGTTTTGATGATGCTACCAATGATGGCGCTGAGACGCTACATCATGAGAGGAAGCCCTTGACTTCGGGCACGAGTAGCGCTAGTTCGAGCCCTAAGCGTAGTGAATATATTTGTGAATGGATAGATTGTGGCAGGTGAGTTTCATAATTGAGATTTAGATTAATAATATTCAAGTAGATTTCGAGATGTCAAAGGGTTAAAGTGAGATCGTCTACCAATGTTGGATAACATCAATTCTTAAAATACTGAGTTATTTAGGAATGCTTTTTAGGCACACTGTATCTAATTTAGTTTGTGAGTATCAAAATTCAATTGAATTTTAGACTAATAAAATTAAGGTAAACTTCTGGCTTGCAAAGGGTTAATGAGGGTGTCTTCTAATGTATCACACTGTACAGCATCCGGCTGAGTATGGGACCAAAACAACTTTTTTGAAGAGATTAAGTAGGACATAAGTAAAAAGATGGCGTTCCCCGTTTTTCGAAGTTAGTTACGTGCTTTCGAAGTTGGATGTTCGAAGTGGGTTTCTAATTGTTTTGTTTAAAAAATTGAAAAAGGCAAAATGTGGGTGTGGCTTGCTTGCCTATCTTGATTGATTGGTGTCATTTTTCTATTTAAAAGTGTATGTAGAAGTGCTATACAGGGTCAAAGTGAGATCTTCGAAAAAATCAAAAGCCATATATTTTTAATTATATATAGTATTTCTTTATACATACACTTTCACATTTAAAAAAAGTACACCACTCGAGTAAGACCAGCAAGAAGGACACGCCCACATTTAAACTTTTTAAATTTTTTAAACAAAACAATTAGAAAACCCCTTTCGAACATCCAACTTCGAAAGTCCGTAAATAATTTTTGGAGGCTAAATTCGAAAAACGGGAAACGGCATCTTTTTACTTATATCTTAATCTCTTCAAAAAAGTTAGTTCAGTCTCATACCCAAAAAAAAAGTTGATTTTTTCGTATAGTGTAATTACTTATAATCTTAAATTACGAAATTGTGTTACACTAATTTTCCGTTGACTATTTTGGTTTGTGGCAAATGAGTTTAAAATAATAAAAATAAAGTAGATTTGTGGAGGTGAAAGGGTTAACGAGGTCGTCTCTAAATTTCAAATGGCTTGAAGTCTTAAATTACTAAATTATTTCGACTAATTTTCCGTCATCCTTTGTATATTCTACTTTCAAAACTAAAATATGTTGATTAAATCAATTTATTAACCCATTTACTCCCAAATCCGATTTTTTGATAAATTGGAAACCAAGTTCAACAAAAATTAGAAAAAAAATTAAAAATCATTTTTTTTATTAGTTTTGAAAGACTTTTAAATAACTTTTCACTTTTGATTACCTTTGATTTTTTTTAATAATCGAAAAAAATATTTTATATCAATTACAAGTAAAAATATTTACCTAGATATTACTTTTAACTACTTAGTTTTGAAAAATCTTGAGTAATTATTCGTTTTCGAATAGTTTTAAATTTTTTTATAAACGCAAAAAAAAATTTTTTTTTATTTAACCGAAAAAAATCATCTCTCTAAATTTTTTTCATAAAAACACAAGGAAATTGTAAACTTTTTTCAAAATTTTTTCCAGCAAGAAGAAAAAACACACGTATTTTGATGTTGTGTGAAAAAAAGAATTTGAAAAAAATTTTTGAAATTTTGACACTTGTGTTAATTTCTTGTGTTTTTTATGAAAAAAAAATTTTGAGAGAATACCCTTTTTAAAAAATGTCTTCAGAAGCCAATTAGACATTCACACTGTACAGTAGACCGGGTCGGTGCCCATACAAAACAAAAGTTTGCAATTTCCCTGTTTTTTCGAAGTTAGGCTCAAAACTTAGTATGGGCCGTCGTAGTTCGAATTGGATCCTAAAGTGTTATACAGGCCAAAGGTTCGATCTTCGACAAAATTAAAAGCCTTTTTTTTAAATTAGCTGGTGCCCGCGCCTTCGTATGCGTATAATTTCTGTTTTTTTTTTGCAGCTCGGTTTGCAAAGAATAAAATCCAACAAAAAGTCTGGAGTTCAGCACTTAAGGGTACCATAATGTACTAACACATTTTTGTGGAAATATTCGTCGATACCTCCGAAAGCGGTCGAGCTTTCGGAACTTCAAGATATCTCCCAAACCATTTCAGATATTTCAATGAATCACATCGCATATTATAGCACTCATTGACACCTTTCGTTTGACACCCATATTGTACTAAGACATTTTTAGTTACCCCTGACCCACATATTGGGCGATAACCCCAAAACCCGTTGAGATATCGCAAAAAATAATATCTTAAACTTTAAGTTGAGCATCTAGCAATCCAACGATTCAATTCCATTCAGTACTTTTAGAGTGTTACGACCACAAACATACAGACAGACATGGTCCACATATTGGGCGATAACTCCAAAACCGGTTGAGATATCGAAAAAGGTAATATCTTAAATTTTAAGTTGGGCGTCGAGCAATCCAACGAAAAAAGTTTCATTCAATTCCATTCAATACTTTCAGAGTGATACGGCCACAAACATACGGAGAGACAGACAGACAGGCACACAAAATTTTTTTAAATTGTTGATTTGGATTCTACTTACTTAATAATGCTTCCCCCAATCAATTTTTTGTTGATATCTGCCATGTACAGACATCGACCTGTTACAATTTTATGATATGTAAAAAACTGATATTGACCACTACAACTTCCTAAATAGATAAGATTTACTATTTGACATTTCCAGCTTAATCCAACATCAACCGTCAAACAGTTTCCTCTCTTGATTTTCGACAATGTCCGTTGAAAAAATTAGCTATTAGTCTCCACAATTCGCATGCCTTGCCTACACACCAAATTACTTGCCTTTCCTTATCTCATTTCTCTTCCTCCCTATTTAGGGTTCAGTTTTTTAAATATTCTTTTAATTTATCATATCAACGATCAATAGACTAAATGGCGCCATATTTTTTCTTTATCTTTTGTCTTACAGGGATCACAACACACTCGAAGCTTTAGCTGCTCATGTTACCAAAATTCATGCAGTTGCCTCCCCTATTGATGGTTTATACCATTGCCGTTGGCATGGTTGTGCGCGCATGCGTGGCTTCTCGGCACGCTATAAGATGCTCGTACATGCACGCACCCATACCAAAGAGAAGCCTCATCAATGTCATCTCTGCCCGAAGAGTTTCTCACGCGCCGAAAATCTCAAAATTCATATACGTTCGCATTCGGGTGAAAAACCATACATTTGCACTTATGAGGGTTGTCAGAAAGCCTACTCGAATTCCTCCGATCGTTTCAAGCATACACGCACACACGCCATGGATAAACCGTATATGTGCAAGGTGCCGGGTTGCCAGAAACGCTATACGGATCCCTCGTCATTACGCAAACATGTAAAAACGTTCAAACATGCAACACAAATGTTAGCCACCGCTGCTGTAATACCTTGTAAGAATGCTCAGAATATTGGTGGAGGTAGTGATACCAAGAAGGCGACTCCCGGCGCACAACAAGCGCTTTCTCGCTTACAGCTACATCAACAGACGAGCACCTTGGCGGCTCCAACGCAGTTAACGCCTTATGGTAATCATCAGCATTTGCACGATGATGCGTATGCGCCGAAAATGTATAGCGCTGCTACAATGCCAGCAGTTTGTCATCTTTGTATACCAGCAGCACCGCCATCTCATTACTATCTCAGTGCCGCCATGGAAGAGGATCTTTGCAGTAGCATTAAAGCAGCACAACTTGACTATTATTATGCCACAACTTTGGGCCATTCGTCCAAGCCTACTACATCTAGCAGCTGCAGTTCTAACGTCCAAAGCGTAGCAAACACTAGACTGAGCATGGAATTGGATACACCACTTGATTTGAGAGTAAATCGTAGTTGAAACGAGCGAATAGTATTCCAATAGTTAATTTTACTTATGAATGAATGGCAATTCTAGTCTTCCTAAATGGATTGATAGTCTTTTTAGATTAGCAAAGGGTAGTAGCAACTACATAGTTTTAGTTGTTTTGTTATTGCATGTGTTTTTATAAAGACTGTTTTATTTTTGTAATAAAATAAATTAAAATACTATAAGAAGTTTAAAAATTGATGCATTTTTTTTTTTTCATTTTTTCTGAGGGGCTGATAAGTGTCGGTTTTATTGGAAATATGTTGCATATTTTAAGGGGTAATTACACTATGCGACAAAATCAACCCTTTTTGTCTGTGGGACCAAACCACAGCTATGGACTTTCGGGTTAGGGGTTTAGAATATGCCCGAGGTAGGCATACCGGTCGTAAGAGGCGACTAATATGCACATAGGTAATGACGTGCTCACTCGATAGTTGATCTACAGATATGATGCCTCTCACCCCTCATTACCCATCTTTTTCTTCCTCACGGATGGAGGGATTACATGACCTAGAAGATTCCACTGGTCATACCAAATCGCTACCACGACAGTCGGGCAGTACCGCAAGGGAGTACCGCAGCGTACCGGGTTCATATCCGGCCAGGGACTGTCAATTTCGACATCACTCCCCAAAACCTTCGGGGATTCTTTTTGCGGTTAACAACAACATCAACAACATGGGCTTTCGAAGTTCGAAATTGAAACATCGATTTTCGAAAGCCCATAACTAAGTTTTGGAATTTAACTTCGAAAAACGGGTCAATTACTTTTTTACTTATGTCTTATTCTCCTCCAAAAAGTAAAGGCGATAAAAATTTCGTCAAAAAATCGCAGCGAATTCGATAAGCTGGTTTTTTCGAGGGTAATTTCGCCGACTTAAATTTTTGTTTAACGATAAATAATTTGTTTGGTAATCTAAGCTTTTCGGGGATGATAACCGTACGAATTCGAGGTGGATTTGCGAAAGTAGTTTTTCTCGAGTGTAATTTTCACACATATTTGTCGTATTTGCGACACATTCCAAAAAGTCCTTTTTCCCGAGGATCATTTTTCGAACTGACATAGTTCGCGGCACATTCGCGAAAGCTGGATTTCCTTGAGGGTAATTTTTGGGATTTGCGTCGAGTTCACGGCACACTGAGTCGGTCAATACCTTCGTCATCTGTCGGTCTGCGTAACCGGGTTCTAGATTGTTAACCACCAGAAGTAGAAAGCACTTTATCTAGGGAGACCCGAGTCGCCTCGATATTGTAACAGGTTCAACTTTTACTTATCCATACTCAAAACCACCGTGTTGAGCACATGCCCTGCATTTGGTATGTTCCCAAATTATGCTTAACATCTTTTTAACTGGTCAATTGAACCTACTGTTTTAACAAAAACTTCGATCTGGCCTAACGCATTTGTCACTCTGGTTTAACTTCGATTTGGATACTGTTACCGCATAAACTCTTACTTATCCAGGCTCAACGCCAACATCTCGAATACATGCCCCCCGTAGTCGGGGTCGAAGTGGATTTTTGTCGCCTCTTACGACCGGCATACCTACCTCGGGCATATTCTAAGCCCCTAACCCGCTGGGATAGTGGTATGTCCCTAATGATACTTTGCATGTCTAAAACTGAACCTACTCATCTGACATGCGTTTCACGTATTGCCGGTTCTGCGAGAACGGTATTTGTACCTGTACAATACCCTTCGTACCGAAACGACCCGGGTTGTTTTTTTTTTTATAATGACTCGGCCAAGAGCAATACATTTCGAAGTGACCCTGTCTAACGCGTCACGATTCCCTCACCTATTGTCATCCCCGGAACAGCCCCTTGCAGCACGGCTGCTCCTTATTCTCTTGATCCGGGCTGGCATTGAGCCAAATCCTGGCCCAAGAGAATGGTTCTGCTGCGTTTGTCGGAAGAAAATATATACAAGACGATCACACTCAGTACAGTGTGCATCATGCAAAGGTTGGTTGCACAAATCAAGTTGCTCCGGACTAGATCCGAAAGCACATCGGCCCACAAGTTTCTATAAAAATTTTGTGGCGCCCTGCTGTTCACGTCGAAGGACGTCCCGAGGCAAGCGACGCTCATATGTTGCTTTATCGCCCTCTAATAATAATCAAGTCTCCACGACCTGCAATAATTATATTGCCCAGCAGAATATATGTGTTCCCGGCTGTAGCTTACTTCCTAGTGCATCAACAGCACAAGCACCCACTCATGGCTACTTTCTTCGTAGCACATCGGTTGATGCTTGTAGCACTACTGAGCTTCAGCCCCCGTCTCTAAACTCTTTAATAACTTCTTCCGGCACTAGCACGAATGAAAGTCAAGTCCATCAACTTCTGGTCCCTCACTCTTCGTGCACTGTATGTCGGCACAGGATATATGCGTCTGTGGCATCGGTCAAGTGCAACTCCTGCCTAGGCCTGTGTCACCTACGCATATGTTCTGGGCTCGCAAACAGAAATCTTTGGACTGATGTGTTTGTCGCGCCTTGCTGTCGAGTTGTGCAGCCCTCAACGCCGACGGAAGTACACTCATCTAATAGTGAACGAATTCCGCCGGCTTCAGGACTGCAACGGAGATCAATATCGCGACATAACCTACCACCATCTAGGCGAACACATCAGTCTTTAACTCCCAGAGTGGCCATTGCCTCTCCTTCGCAATTTAAATTGTTGCAATTTAACTGCAACGGCTTGACCGGCAAGATAGCGGAGATAACCACATTTATGCAGCTACATAAAATCAAAATTGCTGCAATCCAGGAGACAAAACTTGGCCCCCACTCGAATCTCCGAGCGAGTGGAGGCTACCACGTACTCCGGCATGATCGTACAGACGGCGGAGGTGGTCTCGCGTTCCTTGTACACCATACGGTGCAGTATAGGGAATTTGATATCAACACTGACCAAAGTGACTTACCTTTAGAGTGTCAAGGTATAGTTATACAAGCTGGTGGCGTTGATCTCGAGCTAATCAATATATACATTCCTCCCGTCACCTGCTGCCCCAGAAGTTATCGTCCTGACCTTAGGGCGTTTCTTTGTGGCGATAACCGTATCATCATGGGCGATTTTAATGCCCATCATGATATGTGGCATTCACACCTTTCGGTGGACGGCAGAGGACGGGAATTAGCCGAGCAAATTGATAACTCCTCTTTCTGTACTGTGAACGGAGACTCCTCAACTAGGATGGCTGTTAACTGCAGTAGCTCCCCGGACCTAACTATTGTTAGCCCGGGGTTAATTAACAGCATCAACTGGCAACCTATGGTGGCCCTGTCATCCGACCACCTGCCTATCATCCTGTCTGTCGATCGTGCCACGGATTTTATCACGTCGGAGAAACGTACTTACGTGAATTTCAAAAAGGCCAATTGGGTCGGCTTTTTGGAATTCACGGAGAGCTCCTTTGGTGATCTTCCCATTCCCACTGACGTACACGTTGGCGAGCGCAACATACGTGAGGTCATTAAAAAGGCTACAGCCCGTTTCATACCAGCTGGTAGGATAAAAGATATCAGGCCTAACTTCCCAGCTGAGGCCGCAGCCTTGGCCAACGAACGTGACCTCATACGCAACATCGATCCATCTGACCCACAGATCGGTGATCTCAACGTGGAAATCAGAAGGCTGGTTAACGAACACAAACAAACCAAATGGGAGGAGCACCTCAGGTCTTGTAACCTCTCTACCGGTGTTGGGAAATTATGGTCCACCGTCAAGTCCTTGTCGAATCCTTCGGGTCCACCAAAAAATGTCGACATTACCTTTGGTGACAAGACAATAAATGACCCCAGGAAATGTGCACAGGCTTTTTGTCGACAATATGTCCCACACCCTGCGCAAGACAGGGCTAGACGTGGAATCTTCAGGCGTGCGCATAAACACAAAAACTATGCCCCCGTTCCCATCACCGCTACAGAGGTTCAAGAGGCCATCCGGAAGGCCAAAAACTCCAAAGCCATCGGCCCTGATGGCATAGCCATGGTGCATCTAAAACACATCGGCCTAGCGGGAGTCAAATATTTAACGGCCGTCTTCAATTTGTCTCTGATCACAGCTGTCATACCCGATAAATGGAAGCAGGCAACTGTGATCCCACTACTAAAGCCTGGCAAGCCAGCTAACGTTGGGGAGTCATATCGCCCGATATCACTCCTCTCGCCAGTAGTAAAGACACTTGAGGCGGTCCTACTCCCGCTCTACACATCACACTTGATGTTAGCCGAGCACCAACATGGCTTCAGGAAGGGTAGGAGCACAACATCTGCTCTAAATGTCATAAACACTCAGATAACTGACGGTCTTAATCAAAATAGGCCTAATGACAGGACGGTTCTAGTTGCACTTGATTTGAGTCAAGCTTTTGACACAGTAAATCATGGGCAACTTGTAGCTGATTTGGAAGACTCGTCACTCCCCCCCTGTCTAAAGCGTTGGACCGCCAATTATCTCAGTGGTCGTCGGTCGTCTGTTGTATTTAGAAACAAAAAATCTAAAGCCAGGAAGATAAAACAAGGGGTGCCACAGGGTGGTGTCCTCTCCCCGTTATTGTTTAACTTCTATATTTCGAAGCTTCCTCCTCCACCAGAAGAAGTTACGATTGTTTCTTACGCAGACGATTGCACGATATTGGCAACTGGTACTTCCGTTGATGAGCTGTGCTCCAAAATAAATGGTTATCTCCCCTCTCTAGTCGAGTTCTTTACTGCCCGAACCTTGACATTGTCGCCAACAAAGTCTTCGGCGACCTTATTCACGACGTGGACGGCGCAGGTTGGCATGGAATTAGAAATCTATGTAGGTGATCATAAAATACCTACTGTCGCTCACCCAAAAATTTTAGGAGTGACTTTTGACACCATGCACACTTTCGCTGCCCATTCAGCCGCAATTGTCTCAAAATTACAGAGCCGCAACAAAATCCTCAAGTCACTAGCCGGCAGTACTTGGGGTAAAGACAAAGAAACGTTGTTGGTAACGTACAAGGCAATTGGTCGGCCGATCCTGAACTATGCGTCGCCGATATGGTCGCCGGGGCTTGCAGACGTTCACTGGAATCAGCTTCAGGCCTGTCAAAACACCGCGCTCAGAACCGCTACGGGGTGCGTCCTTATGTCACCTATATCTCATATACATAATGAGGTGGAAATGCTTCCAGTTAGGGAGCATAATGAAATGCTAAACAAGCAGTACCTACTGAACTGCTGTAAACCACAACATCCCGGTAGACAACTGCTTGAACTCATTCCGCCTCCTAGGACCATAAGGTCGCATCTACGTAAACATTTTGATGAGATCCGTCACTATATAACAACGCCGTTTGATCTACAGGTGCACAAACAGGCTTTGGGGCATATCCATACAACGTCTGTTGGCCATTACTCTGCGCTCTGTCCGCTAAACAATGTCTTACATGCCGCAACACCTGGCATTTCAGAAGAGGAGCGTCATCTTCCTCGAGAGACAAGGGTCACTCTGGCTCAATTACGCTCTGGATATTGTAGTAGGTTAAACTCCTACATATCTAGACTGAACCCTGATGTGCCGAATGTATGTCCGGCATGCGGCTCATCCCCCCACAATACCAATCACTTATTTTCTTGCTCATTTGAGCCCACTCTTCTAACACCCATCTCTCTTTGGTCCAATCCTATTGAAACTGCTAGTTTCCTTGGACTCCCGTTAGAAGATATTGATGACAATTAGGTTAAGGAAAAATACGCGTTGGGCAGGACTACACATCGTTACAACAACAACAACATCTGACACAAATCTCGCTTTGGTCCAACCCTGTTGGTATGGTCAGTTTCCTCGGTCTTTTTATAAGAGCTTTATAAGGATTTTCAGAATGATCTATTCAAACTATGCAGGGCGAACAATATAGATATGCCCGAGGTAGGTATGCCGGTCGTAAGAGGCGACTAAAATCCACGAAATCGGAGACAGGGAAAAGTATGGCTACAACAACAACAACGACAACATATTAAAAACCGACATGGAAACTTAATTTAAATATCTACTTACATCAGTACAGTATCTTCAACGCGCCTTCACAACATGCAAGTCATCATCTCTGATCTCCACAGGCATTCCATTAACATAACGTTCACCAGTCGACCTCTGCTCTAAATATAATTTATGATCAACTTTTACATTTGCTACCAATGCGCCCAGATCCGCATCTCTTCCATTCACTCTCTTTGCTGGCAAATAGTTGACATCAACTGTATACGCACAGCACACACCATGACGCTCACACAAGCTACGCAAACGTTCCACATTACGGGCATAATGGGTTTGCATGCGAATGCGACGCGCGTAAGTGTCCAACCAATAGAAAGCATCCAAACCATCAATTGCGATCAGAGAACAGTCCGTGTGTTTCACCAGCAGCGCATCTGTCAGTTCCAAGGCAGCTTCAAAATGTTTGGGCGTATAACAATTTAGCAAATGCAGTGAATCGAGACACTTCTCGGCAACCGCAGACAGCTCGCCTGGATTGTGCTGTTCTCCGGACGAAATGACCAAACGTTTGATTTGTTTAGCAAAATATTCGCTATCGAATTTGTGTCGTAAATCTATTAAAATGACATCACAATTACGTCCACCAAAATAGGTGGGTGCAAGGCAGTGGGCCATCAAGCGCCAGAGTAGCATACTTTTTCCCGCTTCGGCTGAGCCCGCAATTTCAATCAGCGATTTATGAAGTGGCGCACCAGCGCGAAAGAGCTCTGGATCCATGCCTTGAAGTGTTGGTCGTTGCTTGGCCAGCTCATCTATGCACCCGTCAAAGGCGTTATACACTTTACAAGCCATTTAAATTAACTCAATCGATTACAAAAATTCAAATGAACTATAAACAAAAAAAAATTATAAACAATTGAAGTTTGAATTTTAGTAATCAGCTGATTTTGACAGTTAAACTTTAGGGTTGGAAAAAAATAGGACCAGTAGTAGCTTTGTTTCTTTTCTGCTAATTATGAATAATTATGAATAATTATTCCTAGAAAAGTGTTTTGTGAAAAAATTAGCAGCGAATCCAGCAGCTTTTTGACATTTAATTGAGAGAAAGAGCGCCAATTCGCTGCAAGTTCGCTGCAAGTTGCTGCTGGAGATTTTTCGTCCAGCAAAAACTAGCAAGTAACAAACAGCTGATTGTGACATATGGCAAAATAAAAATTGATTGAATATTTTTATGAAATTTAAAATTTATTACGAATATTTTGAAAACTATGAGTTATTTACCAGCAAATGAAGTAAGTACATACAATAAATACCAAATCTTCAATAATTCCGTATATTTGAATAGCAAAGCGCCGAAGCCCAATGTCCATTGGACCAACGTAATGTGGCTCGTTTAGGAGACCAATATAATCCTGTAGACACAGTTACAGGAATCGGAAATACTGAAGGTGTATAAGGCATTCAATTTTCTTAATATTTTGTAAGGTTTACGTCGATATATACGCAGAAGTTGTCCAAAGACTGAAAAATTCGCAATTTCATGTGCTGCGGAAAAAATTTATTTTCATTTGTCAATTGTCAGAACAGCTGTTCTGCTTGAGAATTTCTGCTGGCTCCTGTTCGGCGAAAAACTAGCAGAAGAGAGATAAAACTAGCAGAAATGAGATTTTGACAGCTTTTTACAAGACTCTCTTCTGCTGACAGTTCTTTGCTGGAGATTTCAAGAAACAAAGCTAGTTTTTCACTACTTTTTGAGTTTTACTACAAAATTTCTAACATCCGGTGGGTTTGATTCGGAGCCAGATAAACAGTTCTTTACCGAAAGCCAGTGGGATAAATTAAAAAAAATAGAGAAATTGCTTTTTGGAAACCTTTCCTCAAATTTCTAAAGTCTTTTCATACAAATTGATGTCAAATTTGAGAAAAAGCAATTGAGTTTTTTTATTAATGTATCCCAATGTCGAAATTGTAACTGTCTCCGATCGAAATTACAGAGATGTTGTTTCTAATCGTGTCGATTTAAAATTATCAATGTTCGACACAAGGCATCGATCCCGGGAAATCCCGAGCCCGAATCCCGGGCCTCCCGCCTGCTTTTTCGTCCCCAAATCCCGGGACTATATTTATTAAAATCTCGGACTTTCGAGAACCCGGGATATGAATAAAAAAAAATTCCCCGAAACTGCTGATAAGCGTTCAAAAATGTCGGGGGAGGTATCAAAGAGTGCGTTCTGACGTCGATATTAATAATCATCTCACTGAGTCCGATCCCTAAATTCTGGGGATGACCCGCGGTATTTATGCGCAGAACACCTTTTTGAGTTGAAATATCTCTTGAAAAAAATATAATATCGACTTTTCACTTTTTGAAAACGGGTCTTTTGATACCTTTCCAGTACTTTTTGAGCGTGCCCTTGGCGGTTAGGGGTTTAGAATGACGTTCTCACTCGATGGTTGATCTACGGATATGATGCCTCTCACCTTTCATTACCCATCTTCTCCTTCCTCACGGATGGAGGGATGACATGACCTAGAAGGTTCCACTGGTCATACCAAATCGCTACCACGACAATCGGGCAGTACCCCAAGGGAGTACCACAGCGTACCGGGTTCATATCCGGCCAAGGACTGTCAATTTCGGCATCACTCCCCAAAACCTTCGGGACAGGGTCGATTTCCTGTTTTTGGCCATAACTTTTCACAGCAACTAGAAATATAATTTTCGCTTCCGGATTCGAATTCCGACATGTTTTTCGAGTTGACATAGTATCTATACAATTACCAAAATTCTTTTCTTTTTTATGCAAAACCACAGCGAGTTTTGCAACGAAACTCGGCAAAAGGGTTCGGAAAGACTCCCTTTCACTAAATGTAACGCAAAGTATAAGAACTAAAAGCAAAATTATGTGTAGAATTTGATAATGTACTCGAATCGCTAAAGGGTTAACAGCTCGAATGATAAGTAACTCACCTGGAAAAACGGATTCGCCGATCTGTCGAAGCGAAGTATTGCATGCTGTTGTTGTTGTTGTTGTTAACAGCAAAAACACTTACCGAAGGTTTTGGGAAGTCATGCCGAAATTGAGTGCTTGGCCGGATATAAACCCGGTACGCTGCGGTACTCCCTTGCGGCACTGGCCGACTATCGTGGTAGCGATTTGGTATGACCAGTGGAACCTTCTAGGTCATGTCATCCCTACATCCATGGGGAAGGAGAAGATCAGACGATTTTGCGGTGTAAAAAGGTTCGCAAATTAATGCAATTCAATGACGTTATTCGACAAGTAATTTTTTTTAATGCATTCAAAGCTTATTAGACAAAAATTTAATAAAACTAGTATCGCTTGTGATCGAAAATTCGACCAATAAAATATTTAGGGGGCCGTGGGGTCGCTAGCCCCGTACGCCCATCCTTAAATTTCGGGGACCCGAAAATATACTGCCTATATCTAAGTTTTTTTTCTCAATTTCCTTTCCATCGGTGCATCTTTCATTCAAATCGGTTAAACGTTTCGCTCACAGGAGGCGTATTTATGTATATACATAGATGCTTAAAAATGGGTCAAAAATTAAATTTTTAATGGAAATTTCAAAATAAAAAGTACACATAAATTTATCTAGGGCGTTCATTTCACTGAGTTGGTAAATTTATAAATTTACCCATTTCGTATATGGTTACATGAATACCACTAATATTATCATGTGTTGGCATAATAATAAGAACTATGCATGTATGTATGTATGTATGTATCTAGGTATATGTATTAGTATTAATTTATGTTAATTAATTTTTATTATATTAAATTGCATTAACCAGACTTAACGGGAATGCAGTCATTTAGTATGACAGTTAGACTACTTAAAAAGCAAAAAAATTAATTAGCGAACTTGTATGTACAACTATCTGTACATATGTATGTATTTATGTTAATATTTATATATTGTACATTTTTTACATTAACATTGCAGAAAAAGTTTTAATTAACAAGAATCTCTTTAGAGTCTAGACTATACAAATTTTACATACTAACTATAGATATATAAATTTAGTTGAATATACAGGTAGATATAGGATGTATGCAAATATTGTTTTCATAAATTTTTTATTTTTATTTGACATCACAACTAGTGTATCGCCATTTGATGGTAAGACTCTCTTATATTGGACTGTACTTATGGAACTAGTAAAATATTTAAGATGCTAAGCAAGTAAAAAAAAAACTTAAAGGTTCTTAATAAAAACGCGAGGGGCGGCTGATAAGTGCGCGCTTTAAACAATTTTTTTTTTTTTTTGTGTTTCTTAAAAGACCCGTGGTCGACCAATGACAAATCAACAGCAGCAAGAAAGTCAAGTAAACTTTATGAAATTACTGTGAATCTTAAATTATTTTAATTTATATTTTTCTCTTCTTAATTTTTAACACTTATCGGCCACCTCTTTTATATGGCTAAATATATGCTTCAAAAATATTTTAAATTATAATATTTAAAATTAAACCAGAAACTAGAATATAAAATATTTTTTTACTTAATAAAACCGATGCTGTGCCGATTGTCGTACTTTTGAAATTAAGCAAAAGCAAAATTTTTTCTCGGCTTAATTTATTTTAAGGCGAGAACGGCAATATGAGTCACACTTTTTCAACCAATTAGTAATAAATATTAGTATATATTAGATTGGGCCAAACAATTATTTTATTTTGTATATTCTTTTTAAAATACATCTAGCTTTTATTTTCTTGAGAGGTCCAAAATATACTGTAAAATTTTCAGACCTTAATAACAATTTTTAGAGGTCTCTCATGAAGCACTGAATCCGAATCTGCCAAAGAAGAAGATACATGGATTAACACATTTAAGGATGGGCGTGACACCTCCCACTTTTGATAAAGTAAATTTCACAAATATAAAGTGTAAATAAAAAACCGGACTATTTTTTAGGACATTTTATAGGTAAGTAGAAAGAAAATGTTTGGCCCAATCTTTTATGTATACATAAATAACCGAACTAGTAAGATCTAGCCTAACTAGTAAGAGTCTAAAAATATTTTCCTTCTGCAATATAAACTAATAGATTATTTGTATGCGAAAACCGAATACTGTATAACGATGACTACCCGCCCTTTTCTGCCTTGAAGAGGTTCACTTCACATCAGAAATCCGTATCAAACCTATGGGCATTTTAGTCCAAGAATCATCTACATATAGGTATAGTGTAATTGGTTAATAACTAATCAAATATTTAGTAATTAAAGTGAATCGTTGCAAGACCATATTTGCAATACAAAAAAATGTGTTCTTAGTACATAAGAAACAACAAATTACGCACGAAAGAAACGTACTACACGCACAATATACTGACGACATATAGGACATTCGCTGAGCACTTTGCCACAATTAGTACATGTTGCCATGTGTCCACATTCCAATATGACACACTCAATTGGAGCATCCATGCATATTTTGCACAGCTCATCGGTTGGCAATTTATCAACGGCTGTGTATCAATTAAAAAGAAATTTATAAATGATAAGTACACTTGAGAAAGAGAGAGAGAGTGCATAACGTACCTGGAGTTGACTTTCGATTTTTCCATAACCGTTGAACCCGCTCGAGTAATTCTTGTTTCTCACAACAGCCTTTATAATCGACACGATTGACCATTAAAATTTCTTTTAGTTGTTTTACTGACAAATTTTCAAGTTCATCTCTAGGAGAAAAAGAAAAAATAAAAGATTAGATAATATTTATGTGTATAAACGGATTATGTCATTTCGAAGAGACAAATTTTTGGTGTTATACACTTATTATGGAATGCTAAAAAAAAGTATTCGTTTTTCGAAGTCAGCTTCCATAACTTAGTTATGGGGTTTCGAAGGTCGAAATTGGATCCATGAAAAATTAAAAGCGTGGGCGTGGTCCGTATTCTTTTTGATTATTACTTTTATGGACGTGAGGTGAAATCTTCGAAAAAAAAAAATATAGGCCACATATGTATTTCTTTTTTTATTTCGAAAAATTGCATATTGTACTTATTTTATTTGATATGCATATAATGTAAGATACATAAAAACCAAAAACAAAAATACCGATTTTTCATTCAAAGTTGTTTTTTTTTTTTGTTAATTTTTGAAGTGAACCACTTTCGAAGTTCGACTTTTTGTCTGAAACTTGTTTCAGAAGTTTACAACAACTAAAAATGTTATAGCGATTCGAATTATTCTATAAATTACGTATAAACCTATTTTCTAGGTTCCCTAGTTAAAATAAGTAACATCATCCACTTTTTATATGTCGAATATTTTCGAATACATAAATGAAGTGATTATTCTGTACATGATACACCTAGAGACAAAATTTGGTGTTTATTTTACCAGTAATGCCGAAAATATAATTTTTGAAAATTTGTAAAAATGGGCGTGACACCCTTGATTGAGCCGTTTTAAGAAATATTAATCAAAAATCGTTCAAGATATCAAAACGAAATGCGGCACACATATTACCCTTTATACCTACAAGGAATGTTCCGGAAAAAAATGGACGACATAGATTAAGGACCACGCCCACTTAAATATGAAAGATTATCAAAACTTATACATATGTAATATGCAGTAACTTTGCTTTAAATAGGTTTCTATTTCATTTCCATAGTGCCCTACGCCGATTATGCGGAAAATATAAATTTTTTTAATTACTAGGTTACTAGTTTCCTACATCATACAAAAAAATCTTAACTCACATAGTTTCAAAATCATCAAGATTAGTAAAACGCGTCGGTTGTCCATTGTAGTCAGCCATGTCAGATGCTGAATCACCGGCATACACATGAATACCATCATTATCATCTAGCTGAAACTCCCACGGTAACATGCCTTCCCAGATGTTGCGCTGTTGTTGGTGTGGTGGGCGCGCTGATGGCGCATATCCCGGCGATTCCATACTATAATTACGACCACTTAGCGAAGAACCCACGGTTTCCGTATCCGAACATTCGATCGATTTGCTACGTTGTTCAAGATAACTAAGAAAATCTGCCAATTCTTTTTTAATTTCCTCTTCAGAAAGTTGTGCACTTTCCAAATGGCGACGCATCTTTTCAACTTGTTTACGTAATGTTGCCTTATGTTTGCCACAACGTTGACAGCTTTTGGTGCCGTCATTAGAACGTTTTCTACCAGCACTTTGTTGTTGCGTCGCTGCATCACTTACGTGCGGTATAGAAGCTGCATTATCTCCTAGTTCGCCGTCAATATTTTGTTCATGTATGGTTGATGAAACCATATTAGGCGCTTGATTACTTGTTGGTGAATCATCTTCACTAGTTGCACGCTGACGTAATCTGTTTAGGAAACTTTCAGAACGTCGGCGTGTTACCTTTTTTACACGCTGCTGCGACGCTGTTGACGACGGCGTAGGCTGGATTTGTCTTGAAGGTATAGCGACTTGCAAATCTTTGGATGTATCAGTGATAGTATCGTCAGTATTTACATGACTACTTATTGGAGGCACTGTTGAAGAAGCGCATGCGACAGTTAAACTCTGTTCAGTTAGAGGGCTTCCCGAAGTTTGGGGCGCCGTTGTCACATTGTCTACAACTTGCCAGTGTTCTATATTACTGCTATTGGTATCGGTGGCCGCTTTGCTCTCATCCGATATACCACCAATAGCGCCCAGTTCTTCGAAAGAGGAATGTGAAGATATTTCAGCACATTGTATGTCTGTGCTAGCTCTAGACTTACTACCGATACGTTCATCTGTCGTTTCCAAATTCTTAAAACTACTTTCCTTATTTGAGGAATCTTCACCGTCATTTGTTTTACGCGCCGCCAAAGAACGCTCACTGAATGTTGCTAATAACTCGTCATCATCATCATCATCTGAGCAATCACAGTCTGACAACTCAACAGCAGCATCCTGACGTATTACAGCACCGTTGTGCTGTTGTGTGTGTGTGTAGGTTGTGGGTTGTTGAGGCACGATCGACAAAGCGCGTTCAATTGAGCTGATGCTAATTTCAGGACTTACCGAAGATTGGCTACTACAGCCACTACTCTGCTGGTGCGTAAGTGATGTAGTATTATTTGTTGCTGCTGCGCTTGCTGTTGTTGTTGCTGTGGTTGTGGTCGTTGATTGTGTTACATTATAATTATTATTATTGTTATTGGATTGCTGTTGAAAACTTGCGTATGTAGGTATTTCTCTAGTGGACACCCTAGGTTGATCAAAAATAGACGCACCGCTATCTGTTGAGCCACGCCCTGAACGCGTTGCTCCGCCTCTTCTCTCCTTCGGTGAGGACGCTTTATTGTCAAACGAATTCAGTGAATCACTTATATTTTCTGTAATACTTGTGAAAAAATTTTGGCACGTTTGTTTTATACTATCGAATGTGGGAGGCGCTGATTCTGTGAAGCTTTGCCCACTACCATCCTCAGATGCGCAATTCGTCGTCGCCGTGGACTCGCCAGCAGCTGCATCGATTTGTTGTACATGCGATAGTACTAGGCCAACAAGCTCATCCTTTTCCACACATCCTGCTGTTGAAATGTGTTTGGATTGCAGATAGAAAATCAACTCTTTCGGTTTCAAATGTAGCAAATCAGTTCGAAGCAGTGGACGTTTAGCGAAAATTAAACAACGCCTACAGAGTAGCGTCCCCGGCGCAGATATAAGCGCACTGTTGGGTGAGGTTGTGCTGCGTTTGGTTGTCGTCAAGCAATTGCTGCAATAAAAGCGTCTTTGTGCGTAAAAAAAGGAAAGTTATTATTTTTCACAAGCAACTTTATATTAATATAGGTACTTACTTGCAATCTGCACAACAGCGTTTACGGCGAAATACCGTAAATTGCACCTGACACGACTCACAAGGCATTCTTCTTCCGCTGGGCGACAACTTGGTGTTGTTGTTGTCACTTTCCTTAACTCACGCTAAAATCCTAATAAATTGTATGCACGCCCCACAGCACAAATAGTACCCAACATTTGTTAACTATATTTTCTACTTATCAGCAACGCAATTGATTATGCCGCAGCTTTTTTGGACTTTTGCACTAATCGTTAACCATGAATCATTCCATTTGTGATTGTCTGCCAACACTATTGACACTGAAACCATTTTCAAGGTCTTTTTTACACTCTACTCTTGTTACGTTGCATTTGTTGCTATTTTTATGTTCTTGCAAATATAGCCGATTATATCTTGTTTAAAATGGATATGTTAAAATAAAATTAATATTTATAAACACTGCCGTGCAAATATGGGAATTTATTTTTCCAGTTTTTTGTATGAAAATTCTTGTGTGTTTTTTCGATATTATTGCTGATTGGTACTGGTCGATACTACGATAGCATATGCCATCTCTAGGATAACCAATTATCGATTAAAGTGTTTGCTGAAATATCGATAATAAAAGACAAAATAAGCGCGTTCCAATAAAGAATGATCGGTATCCAAATACCCAACAAACCATGAAGGTAGATTTCGATTCGAGGTACTTTCGAGAACTAGCCCCATTCTCCAATCTCTAACGTTAGAGGACTGTTTAAGCGACATAACATGGTTTCGTTTATTTCATCTGCATTACATATTTTTGTAAACCGGCGTTGCCAACTGTGGAAAGTGCTGTATTTTTTCTTATGAACTGAGTATTGGCTCAAGAAAATTTGACGTGTGAAAACAGTTCTTGACCATTTCTTGAGCGTTTTTTTTATATGGAGTTTGACATTTCTTGGCAGGTGAGTAGCCCGCTTTAAGTTAGAGACTGTGTTTGTTGAGTAAACACTTGGAGTATTCTCTCTAAATTGTTTTTCATAAAAAAACACAAGAAAATAACACACTATTGTCAAACTTTTTCCAAGCAAACATCAACAAGAACAAAAACCACACGTATTTTGGGTAATTGAATACTTTAGCTGTCAACTGCTAATAAATTGGCTTAAATTATGAGAGGGCTTAAAAAACGTGTTTTGGCCTCAGAATCACGAATCCGGAAGCGGGTTTTTATTTTTTTGTTTCAGTGAAAAGTTATGGTAAAAAAACGAAAAATGACACAGGTCTGATCCCAATTTGGGGGCGCGATTCATGGACGTGTGATATAACGGCGCGTTTTTAGGTACAGCCTTATGTTATTACAACAACCACATGAAAACTTGCAACTTTAAATGCAAATATCTCTCCCTAGAAGCAAAATTAAAAAGGCACTTCCGGATTCGTGATCCTGAAGCGGGCTACTCACCTGCCAAGAAATGTCAAACTCCATATAAAAAAACGCTTAAGAAATGGTCAAGAACTGTTTTCACACGTCAGTTTTTCTTGAGCCAATACTCAGCTCATAAGAAAAAATACTACAATTTTCTATGGTTGGCAATGCCGCTTTACCTCAAGAAATAAATATGCTCGTATATATTTCTTGAGGTAAGCGTGCAGATTCACGGCAAAGGTGAGTGCATATATCCCTATACATGTTTTATACATTTTTATAACAGTAATTTGCAAAAAAATGGAAAATGTGGTAAACGTCAAAATTTCTTGACCAAGCACAAGAAATATATGCTCGTTTTTTTCTTGAGGCATTTCTTGGCAGGTGAGTAGCCCGCTTGAGGCCAAAACACGTTTTGAAGGCCGTCTCCCACAATTTTAGCTTATTTATTAGCAGTTGACAGCTAAAGGCAGAATTAGTCTTCCTTATCGCTAACGCCATACCCATAACGCTAATCAGCTGTTCCAACCAAACTTAGACACCGTTTACACTGGCAAATTTGTATTTGGCTTCACCTTTCCTGCAAGAATCTACTACCGTGATGTTCTAAACACCCGAAGAGTAATAATAAAAGAAGAATCAAGAAGGCTTCTGTCTTTTCCTAGTAGAATTGGCCCATTTTCTTAAAAAAAAACTAGTTGAAATTGTTATTTACAGCTGTGCATAGTGCAAAAGTTATCACACGTCAATCACCCTTTAAGTGGGCTACCCACCTACCAAGAAATGTCAAACTCCATATAAAAACACGCTCAAGAAATGGTCAAGAAACGTTTTCACACGTCAAATTTTCCTGAGCCAATACTCAGGTCATAAGAAAAAATACAGCACTTTTCGATAGTTGGCAACGCCGGTTTACCTCAAGAAATAAATAAGCTCGTATATATTTCTTGAGGTAAACCGGCGTTGCCAACCATCGAAAATTGTAGTATTTTTTCTTATGAGCTGAGTATTGGCTCAAGAAAATTTGACGTGTGAAAGCAGTTCTTGACCATTTCTTGAGCGTTTTTTTTATATGGAGTTTGACATTTCTTGGCAGGTGAGTAGCCCGCTTTAAGGTTCTTGCTGGGCAATTCTCAGGGCCACTTGCATAAAAGCCGATAACGCCTAATCGGTGATTAACTTGACAGCTAACCATACAAAATACGTCAATTAAACCCCGGTTAGTCGTTATCGGCTTTTATGCAAGCGCCCTTAATGTGGAACACAGGCAGGGTTGCTATTTTGAGAAACTTCCTTGTCCGGCAAATGAGGTCAAATGTGATGGAATTCCAAATTTGGGAAATGAGATTTGTGTGGAAAAAAGCGCCAAATTTGCAATTTGTCGGCGAAGTTGCCTAATTTGGTACGGTGTAAATGTACAATTAAAGTTTGTGATGGTGAATTCTCACACTTTTTTTAACTTTTATTTCTTGTTGTTGGTGGCTATTAGCTTGGTGAGTAAGTATATGTATAATTTTTTCATTTTCTTTGTTTTAATAAAATTGTCAATTCTTTATGGTTACTGTATGGTTAATTGATGGTTAATTGTTCACATTGGAGATGGTAAGCGTTATCGTTGTGGTCATGGCGTTAGCGATAACGAAGTATAATTAAGCCTTAAAGTATACAATTGTTGTTGCATGAAACAATTTTTGAAAATAGTCTAGGAAATTTTCGACAGTAGTATTATTTTTCGTATTTTTTATGGAAACAATTTAGAGTGTAAGTATTTATATATTGCCGTTGTGTGTAACAATTTTTTTGACAGTACATAATGTAAAAAAAATAAATTTTTCCTACAAGATCTAGACACCTCAATGGGGGGATGATAATAAAGTCCCCAAAATATCCTAGTCTAAATGTCCAGGTTTTTGCCGACCATGAAAAATAAGAGTTGCCTCCTGTGAGGATTGAACTCACGACCCCTGGTTTACAAGACCAGTGCTCTGCCACTGAGCTAAAGAGGCGCATGGACGCCGCAGCGCCAAATGCTGTACTTCTTATCAACGCTTACAGTGCCTTCTAAACTACATAGGTATAAATCTATAAAACGCTACAGCGCGCTGCCTGCCACAAATTATAGCACCAATGTTGCAGCATTTCCGGTTAGAAAATAAACATGGAAAATATAACTAGGCTCAGCTAGATTCGAAAGAAAACACTCAATAAATGTTCTATAAATGTTAGCTATAAATGAATTATACAGGAATTTACCTACCGCTGCTGTCAATTTTCTGAAGAAATAAATATTGCCTATTTATTTCTTGATAAATCAGAACTGAGATTGTCACCGTTTTCAAAAAATCTACAATAGTAGATAGGTGTGTATTACTTTTGAATGGCGTTACATATATGTATGTAAGAAATTCACACGTACCTTGTATGCAAAAAGACATTTGTCTCATGGATAGGGGCTCAATGCAGTTCTCAAGAAAAGGGTCAATCACTTTTTTTTACCTGCACGCCAAATGTGAAGTTTTTTTTATTTGAAAGTTTAATTATGGCTTTCTCTAAAGATTTTTTTCATAAAATGCCTTTCAATGTGCAGCCTACATGGTCAGATTACCCTGCAAAAATAGAGAGTACACTATTTCCTATCCAAAGAGTACTCCAATTGGAGCATCAGAGTACTCAAAATGTAATCATTTAAATCATTAAATTTTCATATAAAAATTGTGCTCCAATTAACATTGCGATGTCCTAGGACTGGACCACCTACTCCAACCTTCGCTATGTTTCTGCTACTCCATGGAGTACCTACAGTCAGAGTACTTTGCAATGTACTCCAATGTTGTTACTTCTTGAAGTATATACTGCCAGAGCGATAGTGTCGTGATTTTCGTCGATAAGGCAGGAGCAATGATAGACTTTCAAAAAGCTGAACGTGGTCCGATGAGGTATACAAAGGATTACTATTGGAGTACTCCAATATCAAAAATTTGGAACACACAATCCAACGATTTTTGCAGGGTAGGGCCAGGGCATTTTTTTTTAGCATTTCTTGAGGAATATTTCATAGCTACACATATGTATTACTGAATTCTAGGTTAAGCGGGCTACTCACCTGCCAAGAAATGTCAAACTCCATATAAAAAAACGCTCAAGACATGGTCACGAACTGTTTTCACACATCAGATTTTCTTGAGCCGATACTCAGTTCATAAGAAAAAGTACTACAATTTTCGATGGTTCGCAACGCCGGTTTACCTCAAGAAATATATACGAGCATATTTATTTCTTGAGGTAAATGTGCAGATTCATGGCAAAGGTGAGTACATATTGCGCTACACATGTTTTATAGATTTTTATAACAGTAATTTTCAAAAAAATGGAAAATTTGGTAAACGTCAAAATTTCTTTACCAAGCACAAGAAATATATGCTCGTTTTTTCTTGAGGGATTTCTTGGCAGGTGGGTAGCCCGCTTCACTCAATAAATATTTCCTCCAAAAATTAGAGCGATTGATGTAAAGGCTGATTTATACAGGCCAATTTTCTGGTCGATTTTTGTCGTTTCACTACTTTTCACCTTTAAATTCAAGGTATAGGTCGCTCGAATTGCTATTTACACGAACGTTAAGAAAATCGACCCGTTTAAATGAACCTTAAAGAAACTTAGAAAGTTGAGGCCTTCCTTATGTCGAATTCTTCTCTTTTCGAGTTTGAAGTTTGTTTTTAGACTTTTTGATTAGGGAGATTGTAAAAAAATGTTGAGATTCTGAACTTGAACAACTTTTGTCAGAACTCATTAATCATGTTTTCTCTGTTAAGATTTTGTTTTATAATTGCATTACGACCTGCTGTTATGCGGATAAATAATGACGAATATTGTTTTCACAAAGTTTTGTACAAAATATAAAATTAATAAATAAATATATAAAAAAAAATGCAAAAAGTTAACTTTGCCTCCTGTGAGGATTGAACTCACGACCCCTGGTTTACAAGACCAGTGCTCTGCCACTGAGCTAAAGAGGCTTACGGTAAATGTTTGTCAAAGTACTCACTTGACATTAGGCTACTCAGACCAAAGATGCCACCTGATTTATAATTGTGACAGAATATACAAATTTAACTAATACACTGCATCTAAAACTATACCCAACCAATTTTTGTTTCACTGGCTACTAAATTTTAAGATTTGCTAGTGATGGACAAGATTGAAAAACCGAATCCGGGTAAAAATTCATTTGAAAAAAGTAGTATTGGTTTCCTTTAGCGCCCAACTGTTAATAAATTAGTTAAAATTATGGGAGGGGGCTCAAAAGACGGATTTTGGCTTCAGGATCACGAATCCGGAAGCGCCTTTTTAATATTTTGCTGCTCTGAAGAAATATTTGCAATCAAAGTTGCAATTTTTCATGTGGTTGTTGTAATTTTTTTAGGCTGTACCTAAAAACGTGCGCAAAAATGCGTTCCGTGGTGAAAGCCACAGTTCAGGAAACCACCCGGACTTGGCATGGCGTAGTCCAGGGTTATTTTTTGTAAGCGCGGTCGAAGGCCGCCAACTCAGAAAGATGTTCTGCACATAAATACCATGGATTTGGTATCGAACCCGGGTAATTTTTTGGTGTTTTGACCATAACTTTTCACTGAAACAAAAAATTAAAAAAGTGGTTGAGTGCTAAAGGAAACAAATACCGAACCTGCCTGATTATTCACGCGATTATTAGAATGGAAAAAATTATAATGGAAGGGAAAAATTAATATATACGACAAAAATGTGCTCCAAAGACATTAAAAAAATTCAAAATCGTCTAGACCCGGTTCCGCCTTTTGAAGCGGTTTTGTTCTTTCCGATAACGGTCACAGTTCCTGTTTTGGTTCTAAAAAATGAATCGGTTACGTTTTCGGTTTCAGGCCTTCGCAAAACAAATTTTAATTACATCTGTTTACAACTTAACATAAGGCTGGTTTTTACTAGATCAAATGGTGTTGAGTTTCATCGACTTTATCGTGATTAAGCAACCAATTATAGCATTTTCAGATCGAATGAAACCTTTTTCAAAAGAAATCAAACCTATCAAGTCTAATTAAATTTTTTTCAAGGGAATTACAAAAAGTTTAATTTGACTTGAAAAAGGTTTCTTCATTTCATTTGAAAAAGGTTTCATTCGACCTGAAAATGCAATATTTCGATAAATTCAATAGAATTTGTCATAATTCGACGTAATTAAAACCAGACTTTACATAGGTACATACTCAAAAATTAGAAGTCACTGTTGTATACGCGGTTCCAAATGAAATTGGCTGAGAGAAGAAACCCGGTTCATATACGCTTGGAACCTAACAACACTACCTACAACTACTAATGTGTTCGCATGCTTCATAAGCAAGCGAAAACATAAATGTTTATTCGGGCTAAATTTTTTGTGAAGTTCGTCATTTTTAGAAAAATTTTAAATAAAAAACATTTCCTTCATCAATTCGGCTAAAAAAAAATTAGAGTTGCCTCCTGTGAGGATTGAACTCACGACCCCTGGTTTACAAGACCAGTGCTCTACCACTGAGCTAAAGAGGCGAATATCAAATGGTTGTCAAAGTGCACATTTGTTGTTATGGTTGCTATTTAACCCAGTTAAGACCACGATGACACAAGCATAATACATCCCACCCAACTTAACATCGTAGGCAGAATCAATAATTTATTTTAAAAGGAGCTTAATTATGACAAAAATACCAGTTTAAGAAAAATAAATGCCAAAATACTATTGACTAATCAATTCTGCCAAATATATAGCCTATCATGAATTTCATGGAAACAAAGTTCTAATAAAATTTTAATATTAAAATTTTTATTTTATCGTAGGTACAACATTATACGTGACAGCAATCGAATTTCTTTTTAAGTAAAACTCTTATTAATATTTTTATTTTTTATTTTTATTTTTATGAATTGAAAATAAATTTTGTAAGTTTGAATTATTGAAATTGAAATGATATATGTAGGTATGTTATATCAAACAAATTCCGAATCAATTGTTTAAGGCTTAAATAAATTTTTCACTACTTAGCATTGGATAATTAAAGGTTTTTAAGCTAGTTACCTATACTTTTTAATAAATTGTTGATTAATATACATTAATGTATAAATATAATGTTCATAAACCATACTAGTGGAAATAAGTATTTAAATTTATTTCTCCAACTTTACAGCTGTTTTTATAAAGATTAATATAATCCTAGGAAACTTTACGTAATCATACATACATATATGTTTTTATGTTATAATTTTATATATAATTATAATTTCTAAGCTAAGATACGAAATATTAATTTAAAATATAAATAAAGCGATACATTTTCAGTTTTTTTTTGTGTTGGATAGTTAAGCTGGTCGTTGGTGATTTTGAAAAAAAAAAAAAAATAAACCGAAGAACAGAGAAATGCTTTAAAATAATTTCTTGATATTAATACAAACTTGAATATAAAAAAGCAAAGCAAAATACGCGAACAGTTTGACCAATCTATTTCAAAATATTTCAATAACGCTCTTTTAAACAATTTTCTTCAAAAAACGCTCTATTTCAGAATTTTTTTCAATAACTACTCCGTATTTCAGAATTTGATTTAAAAACGCTCTATATCAGCTAAAAGTGTAGTGAATTTTCATTGAAAGGCATTTTTTAAAAATAAATTAAAATATAATTCTGAAATAGGACGTTTTTTAAAAATATTTTGAAGTACGGTGATCTTCAACTCAGCCGTCGAGTTGAGCTGTGTGCCAAATTTGGATTTGAAAATTAGATTGGTTAAAAGCATGATTAAAAAGTGTCTCATTTTCAAAAAAATTCAAATATATAGCAGACTTTTTACATTATGCTACAATTGAATTTACTAAAAACTTTGAAACAATTTAAAGGCTCATTTACACGGATCGATTTTCTGGTCGATTGTTCGTCGTTTCATGGTGTAAATAGCAATCCGATCGATCTACGTCTTGTTTTGAAGGTTGAAAGCAGTGAAAGGACAGAAATCGAACAGAAAATCGTGCCGTGTAAATCAACTTTAACCCTCACAAAAAAAAAATTATTATAAAAAATATTTTTGGAAACAAAGAAAATTTGAATAATTTTTAGAAACAGAAATTTGTTCCACAATTATGTATTCTGAAATGTCAAAAATGTTCATGTTAATCATTTTTACCATGTTTGGAAAAAAATGTCTTTATCGAAAATGTTTGGGGCAAAATATGTATTAGAGAGAGAATTTAGTATCTTAAAACTAGTACGAACCCAACAAACATCGAGCATCAAAAACTCAAACATTTGAGAAAACATCTATTCTCAATTTTTTCTCAAATGTTGTTTATATAACAGGATTATTTGTTGAACTATATTAATTAAAAAAGTATTAAGTAAAATTTAACTGCATAAATGGAAACTCGCTTTTTATTAAAATGGGTATTTGTTTTGCATGATTGACATCTCTGAATAAATATTTCAATGAGAGCATGTGGATCCCATTTCGATCCAATCCGCTCAGTTTGAGAAACGTTTGAAAATTCGGCCGTTCTCAATTTGAAAATCAGGGAAAATCCCATATTAAAAATGAGCCTTTTAGGTTGAGAATGCTATCAACGGTTATTTCGCCTCAAATTGAAAACGTACGTTTGAGATTTGAGAAGGTGATTGGTTCTCAAATGCATCTCGAATTGAGATTAGCTAAAAATGTTTGTTGGGAATGGAAGTTATAAATTTTAATTTCTTTTGCCGTTTTTCTCAAAATACTTTGAAATTACGAATAAACCAATTCCCTTCCGTTCGTTTTTGAGGACCTTTATCTATATACAAAAAGAAAAAAAATGTTGAGCAAAATTTATACATTTCAAGTAATTACCGATTTGAATGGTATTGATCCATGAACGTAAAATTTTAATTAATTCGAAGTTCGAAAACTGGCAAAAGAAAGTCGAACTTCAAAAAAAGTGGCCCACTTCAGTAACTTTGAGTCATATATCTGTGGCTATAAGAGCAAAGAATCAGTCTTTTTTTATTTTTCTTTTCTTGTTGGTCAGATCTCCCGTGACACAACGAAACCAAGTAAGTAGCTCTCCCGTGACAAATGCAAAACTTCGGTAAAATACCCGATTTTTCGGGACAGCTTTCTATTTATAGAGCCCAGCAAACATTTAGGTAAGTGAACGAATAGAAAACGTTTCGAATACTAATGTGCATAAAAAAATGTTTCTAAGGTAGAATGTTAGAGAACGATTTGAGAAACTGTCGAGAACTTTGGTATTCTCTACAAAAAGGGGATTTAGTTATCGATATCGAGAAAAACGGGATTCAAATGTACTTGAATTTACGTCAGTTTTCTAATAATACTACAAATTCTGAGATAGAGTGTTTTTAACCTCTCTCACTCTATCGTCAATTATGCTCTCTGAAATTAAACTCTTTGAGTGCGCAACAAATCAACGATATATCATATCATATCTTCTCTCATACATTTCTGTTTTTATTGTTCATAAATAAAAAATGATTTACATTATGAGGATTATATACTGTCTTAATTTAATAAGTTTTTATGTATGTGGTGCTGTAATAAAAGACATACTATTGATTTGCGAAAATAACGTAAGTATGTATATATGTTTTTTTTTCTTTTTATAAAATTCTAAAACAAATAAGGTATATAAAGCTACATATAATTAATTTTGCTATTCGTTTTGTTTTGGCAATATTATACTAATATAGACTTAACGCATATTTATTTTATGTTATATTCCCTTTTTTTTAACCAAACTAGGAGAATAAATTAAAAAAAAATACATATTGCTCGTGAGGCACATTTTAGCATAACATTTAGCATGTCAATTCTACATAAACTTCCATTGCGTAACATGATGTGTATGTATGTAATACATATTCGGATCGGTAGCGACTGTGCCACACGGAATTTAAAATACTTATATACATAGACTATGTGCCAAATTCTTGTAGTAAAATGAAATATGCAGCTTTTATACGAAAACGCACCACTTGTGGCTAGCTCACTGGATAAGCGTTCATCCTAAAAATTTAATTTTAGCAGGTGAAAGAGACCTAACTCGAATGAAAAGTATCTGTGCCGATTTGCAATAACAAAACTGCTTCACAACTTAGCTAAGCATGATAGATTGAATAGTTTATAAACAAAATATTATAAAAGTCTTACAGAATTCCAAGATTTTGTTATTAAAAATCGCAAGAAGAAATTTCGATTGGTCTAGTATCAGCACAGATTTCTTAATAAATATTTATATGTAGCACAAAGCACGAGCGCATTTAATAAGTCAGTACTGTCTAATAATAATAATTTTAAAAAGGAGATCTTCGTACGAGCAGTGCGTTATGCAGAACGCAAATGCAGGATATCATCATTGAAATGCTTAAAAGCTAAGATATTTTCGCGCGCTACTTTTTTCGCTACCTTTGTTCCCAATTGATTACATTTAGAGGCGTTTGCTTAGAGCGCTTAACTAAATCAAAAAATAAAATTATAAAAACTATATCGCGAACATACAAATTACTACGTACGACACGTCGTCTCGTTCAACGAACACACATATATTTAATACTATAAAATATCGCTATCTTTAACGCTACGCACGCCCGTTGTTTCGTTTGTTGTGTTGTTGCTATTGCTGCCGCCTCCTGCCGCCTTTCCTACTTGTGATTGTTGCGCATTAGCTGCGTGCAACGCATGCTGATGTACTTGTCGTGTAAAATTATCATTGTTATTATCATCGTCTACATAATTTGCAGCCGCTGCACCAGCAGCAGCACATTTGTCTTCTAATTGCCCATCAGCTATGGAAGATGCGCCCATCGCACCACAATAACTATCATTCGATATTGCTGTCATCGCATCACAGCCACCTTCTTCTGTAAGTGTGTTGTCAATTTGTGTTGTTGCAGTCAATTTAGAACGTTCATTATCGACAAAATCATCGAATAAACTTGGCCATGCTTCGGTATCGTCGTAATTATTAATATCACACTGTTCGGAGAAATTTAAAAACATATTCCATGTATCTTTCGGTATGCCACGTATGCTGGGGTGCTGCTCGAGAAAATATATCCAATTAGCGAGCAGTTCTGGCGTATGCACCGTGAATACCAATTTCCACAAACTGATGGCCATGTCCAATGAGAGAATACGTTGATCGGGTTCGAGGCCGAAACTGTTGTGAAAATTAACATTTCATTTATTATGGGGAATTTTTAAACATGTGTACAGCACACCAAACTTTTTTGAAGAAATTGAGACAAATAAAATGCAATTTCCCAGTTTTTCGAAGTTAGCCTAACTAATAAACTTGAGATAGGACGAAAATGAGTTTTTGCCAGCATCGTTTTCAAATCTAGCATATTCACACGACTTTATCCGCAAAACTTGAAAAAAAAACGGATAAAGCGCCACCTACCGGGATAACTTTTTGTAATAGAGCTCTTCAACAAACATATGTGGTAAAAAAGGAGGATTTTCTGAATATCTCGACTACAGATCCACCTACCAGGTTAATTTTTTGTGACAGATTTGTCGATTATATATCAAGAATAGGTACGAAAAAATGAACAGCATTGTATTATACAGACGGATTTATCGACCCCAGCGCCATCTCGTTGGGAAAAAATATATCCTACGTCGAGAGGACGTATCCAAGGAATAAGCTGTTCGGGCCAAACAAAAAACAGTTTAAATATGTAAAAATAAGTTTTGGAGGCTAACTTCGAAAAACGGAGAAGTTATTTATTTACTTATGGATGCATTAATCTTTTCAAAAAAATTTGTGGTCCAATACCCAGCTGAAAATGGTTTACATTACTTATTTTTTTCCCCTCGCCATCTTACTTACCGAAATGTAAAACGATAAAGTTGCTTAAACATTTCTGTATCCACTTTGAGCATTTCAATCGTTTGCTCCAGTCTTATACGTATTGTTTCAATAGAATCTGCGCACATTTTATGTAAGCCTTCAATGAATTCTACTTTGGTAAAACGACACATTTGCGATGCATCCAAACACCAAGCTAGCACCAATATAGCAAATTCATCAGGTTGATATCTGAGGTCATGACACAAGCGTTCAATACCCTCTGTGAGTATCATATCCTCTTCGGTATCCTTATATTCTTCAAAAAGTTTATTAAGTGTATTGTCGGACACTTCCAGAGTTTCTTTAACGGCTGCAAGAAAACGGAAATTTTAAGTTAAATAACTCAAGAATGAGTATTACAATTACGACTTACCCGTCGTTATTATATCACTCATGGTAGCGGCATTTCCATTGAGCAGTACCAAAGATTTCTTAAAACTATTTCGCTTTGTATCACAATTATTTGCGTTTTTGAGTGGACTTCTGGCCGAGAGCAATTCATCGGTTTCTGAAATGTTAATATAAATTTTTTTTTGCTAAAATTGTTGCACTAGAATTTTGAATTAGATTTGTAAGAGGATTTTTTGAAAGTTTGATTTTGTTGAGTTATTTCTTTAATCAAAGCATATTCGTTTCGCTCAGCTGGCTATGTTATAAAATGAAATTTCGAAAATTATAATCGATTAATGGGAATGATAAGCTCAAGAGTTGACATCCTACCCGGATACACAATACCTAGGTATATAAACAAGGTACACTTTGGTAAAGTTGGGCTATAGTGACTCTTCAAGTCTTTGGTTATTGAAGCAGTAATCTACGTGTTGTTATGTTGCAGACGTTGTGTCAAGGCCTTGGTGAGAATCTTTGGTATCCAGATCAAAGTTGAGCCAAAGTGACTCCGAGTCTACCTTGTGCGGAGTTTCAATACCGAAGTTTACAGGCCAATAGCTGGCAAAGGCATCTACAGTAAGGACGAGAAACTGCTAGTTTCCTAGGACTTCCGTTAGAAGACACTGATGGCAATTTAGTTTAAGGAAAAGTAAACGTTTGGGCAGGGCTACCCTTCGTTACAACAACAAGAGTGATTGTCTTTTTAAGTCCGCATATGGTTCCGCAGATCAAACGGCTGGGTAACGTGGTGCCTGATCTTATCATAGTGCCTGGGTGAATGATAAGCATCTAGCATATGTCGGAGATGCCTAGGCTTTTGTAAGAAAAAATTCCAAAGCAACACATAAAAAATTGGAAGAGATGCTTGCACAAAAGTTTTTTGTATGATTCTGCAGATCAAAGAATTTGTTGGCTTGTTGCCGGATCTTATCATAGAGCTGAGGGAAATGTTTCTTTATGCCTCTGGAAGTTTGATCTGCTATAGATTACTGTTTGGATGTGTAAGTTTATGGCAGTTCAGCAGATAGAAGGCCAGTTTTTGTTTAGCTGTCGATACAAATCGGGTTTCTTTCCATACATAGCCTTCCGTGTCGTGGAATTATGGACGTTAATTGGTCATACCATCAAACCTATATTCATTGCTTAATAATACATTACCTAATGAATATTGAATTAATAAAGTAGTTATATAAAAATGTAAAATATGAACTTACCTTCAATATGTGGCTTTTGGCAACTGGGCAACGATCCTGAATTTGGTATATCCGAGTCTTCGGATCCCGATTGGAAGCAATGCATACAATTGCCCATCGCGTTATATTTAGTGTTCTTTGAGCTAGCAGCTGGTAGCGCCTAGTACCAATAAATAAACGACTACCTGAATAATGATGGCTGAACGTCAAATCGCGATTGCTTAACCTGACTGACGAATGTATGTAATTAGAAACGGCGCGGAAGTATGCAGCTGTTTACGGAATTACACTTTTTTATTACATGGATACGTTGTCTAATCAAATATTTATATATGCACTCTATTTGTGCAACAGTGGCAGTAGTAAAGATGAACGACGACGGGCAGTATCTGATATTTGATGATTATGTATTGTTATTAAAGTACATTTGCACTATTGGTATTCTATCCAGATTGTTTGTTAGTTGCTGGTTTGGCTGACTCATTTGCGAGGAGGGCTGAAGATTTCGAAACCGTGGTAACTAAACAGCACAATAGTTGTAATTGAAGCACCCAGCGTTGGCTGTTGCCAAATTGTTAAAGTGTGAGGGTCAGGTTTAGTAGACAATCTGTCGCAATGCCTCCTCACAAAATTTGTTACTTTTTTTCCTTCGTTCTGTGTGTTTCTTTCCACTTGTATTTTGCACCTTATGCGATTTCCTTAACTAGGTGGTGGTGGTGGCACTGGCTGCTACTGCTGTTGGTGGTGGCAGGTAGTGACTGAGCAATATTTACAATAGCTCCAATGTTTTTGTTTTCTGTTTCTTAAACTTGCGCTGCTTATACTGCTGCTGCTGTTCTTTGTGGTTTTATTGGTGGCTTATTTGATTAATACTCCTTCCCGATAAATCACAAAACAGCAGCATCCGTGAAAATATTTATTTATGTATTTATTTATCTGTGTATTTCTTTCATTGGACTTTTTCACTATTTGACATGACCCCACTGGGTGTGAAGCATTGCCAGCGTTGAACTAATTTCAGGATTAACCCTTAAGTTGACTTTAAAAGATTTGTTCAACCATATGTCACTCGTTGGGGGTTAAGACCTCTTTACAGTGTTCAATTTTGGAATAAATTTTCGTCGAATGTGCCGTTGATACCAAATTGAGTAGACTACCCATTCACATTAATCAATTTTGTTGAAAACTTCTTGACGATTGTTTACGTCATTCAAAAAAAATTCTAAAAGAAATTTTTTAATTTTTTATCACAACATAATAAATATATATCTCCCGACTCTTTACTGTTTTTTAGCCTGGCAACATTACCCGAAAAATCCTCCCCATCCTGTTGTTGTTGTTGTTGTTACGAGGTGTAGCCCTGCCTAAATGTGAGACAGGGTCACCCCGAGTGTATTGCTCTTGGCCGGGTCGATATAAGAAACCGGCCCGGGTCGTTTCGGCACGGTCGGTACGGCACAAGCACTGGTACCGTTCTCGTAGAACCGCCAATACAAGAAACTAGCCGTGTAGGCCAGGGTGCACCAACGGGGAGGCGACCTACTCTTACACCCACCACCCTATTCACGACCGCATGGAAACAGGGAGTTAGAAGTCTACGTCGATGGAGCTTTCATCTCCACTGGCCCTCGACACCTTGCATACAAAGCCGCAAAAACCCTTATGTTGTTATTGTAACGACAAAAACACTACCCAAGGTTTTGGGAGGTGTTGTCGAATTAACAGTCCTTGCCCGGAAATCAATCTGCCAGGCTCCGGTACTCCCTTGCGGTACGTCCCCACTGTCGTAGCAATTTATCACCAGTGAAACCTTCTACATAGGTAAAAGTTGAACGTTGAGTTGATCAAAAGTCGGCTGGCTACCAACTTTGTGGTATGCAATTTTGCAAAACGCGTTTACACGACTCATTTTCAGAATCTACAAGAAATTGTATGAAAAATCGATCAATTTAAACGCCCTTTAACTTGGCAAGGTGGGTTTTGAATTATTTTTTTTTTAATGCAGATCTTTTGAAGGTGCTTTTTAGGTCGGGTAAATTTTTCTAGTCGATTTTTGTCGTGCCACCGTGTAAATATTTAGAGGTAGAACGCAGTGGACCGACAAAAATCGACCAGAAAATCGACCCGTGTAAATCATCCCTAAAAGTCCAGATCCAGGTTTTTTTTTGTTGCTGAAGGACCATCCATTTGCTCAGCCACTGCAGAGGGGCGACGCCGTTTAGAAGAACTTTTTCTAAAGAATTTTTTAAGCAACTTTTCCCCGGGATCAGAACCAGTAATCTTTTGGGGCGATAAGCCGATCAGGGTGAGCTAAAGTTGAAGTTCTGAACTGCTTTGGAAAATGAGGTTTTTAAGGATTTGAGCTCGATTGGTGTTTCCAAATTGGGACCAACTATCACATAGCTTATATCACATACCTACCCAAGTGCAGTACTTTCCGATTGAAGCATATATTATTTCAGTTCTCCAACTCTCTTTTAAAAAATTAAGTGAACTCAAAAGCCGGCATTTGTTTTGGGATTTACAAGCGGCTACTCATAGCCAGTTTCACTCTTCTCCAACTTCATAGGCCAAGCCAAATGTGAGTACCTAGTTCAAAACCAAACAAACACTTTGGCCAACTCAGTTTTAGCGTTTCGAAGTTTCAGCAGTCTTTGTTTGCTACTCACCGCATTAACAACGCCCGGAACGGCAACGCGATCGCAACGACGGTAACTAAACGTAACCAAAGTGGCAGAAGAAAACTCGCTTCAATTGATGAGAGCTTGGTTCGGACGTGTCTAAAAGTGGTAGCAGCTGAGGTGTATCCCTCTCTAAAGGTTTTGTTTTGTATGCGGTGTACATAAAAATACGTACATACCTACATATGCATAAACATATATAGTGGAAATTTGTGTCTAAAAAGTGATAACTTTTATATATTCGGTGGTAACTATTTTTTTTTTGTAAGTCGGCTATTTTTTTATACATATGTACATATGTCTGCGTGACCTGACATTGTTTTTGCAGTTTTTGTTGTAAAATAGTTTCACAATGGCCCATTAAAACTGTAAAGTTATACATATTAATGTATGGTAGTGTACATGTGCATAAGTTAAAGAGTTGTGCCATTCGTCAACTTAAGTCACTAACGGGTTGAGTGAACTTTAAATGAAACTCGAATTGTCGCGCTTCAAGCCTCATTCAAATTATTTACAATGGTGCATTGTTTTGATCATTTCGCGTATGCTATACTTTGTTGAATGAAAGTACATGCAGTCAAACCAACTAGTTGCAATCTATCTCAAAACTAGTACGAATCACAAATCAACTAGCCAAGCAACTCTCTTTTTTTCATATAATCAACTTGTAATTTGAACATAGAGATGTCTCGGCAGATTTCAAACAGAAATATATATGTCTCAAACTGGTTCAAAATATACCTAATTAATTTCGATGACCTTCCAATATGACGTCTTTTACCGGTCACTAGATACATCCACTATTCATTCATGCTACATAGGTGGCGCTGTTGACCCAAACATTTTTAGAACCGCTAAGCAGAGGGAGAAGATGCTGGGGCTTAAAATATCTCCGGGGTAGAGTATCGTTCTCGTAAGAGTCAAGTAAAACTCACGATGCCTGTAGATTTTGGGACTGAGTTTCGTAAACAACAACACCTGTTCGCTTATTTGGTCGAAGGCGGTTTGCACCAATCCATTCCCCGACAGTCGAACTAGTACCGGAAGGTGCTAGAACCAGAGCATAACGGATCTATATCCCCCAAATGAGTGCCCACATTCGGGGATGATATTTGGAGTGGATACGATTTCAAAGTTTTTGTAAAACCGAGTCCCAAAAGATTTAAGACGAGCTTTGAAAACCGGAAATTTGCATAGAAAATACTCTACAATATCTATGGAAGTTGTTGATGTTGTTGTAACGAGGTGTAGCCCCGCCTAAATATCAGACAGGGTTACTCCGGGTGTATTGCTCTTGGCCGGGCCGATATAAGAAAACGGCCCGGGTGGTTTCGGCACGATGGGTACAGCACAGGTACTGATACCGTTCTCGTAGAACCGGCAATACAAGAAACTAGCCGTGTAGGCCATGTAGGTCATTTAGCGTTACCCTGGGTGCACGAAAGGGGAGGCGACCTACTCTTACATCCCATCTATGGAAGTTCCTCGTCATCAGCTTCCTTAAGTCCTACTGAAGCAAAGGACCAAGTAATGAAAGTTATGTCTTTGGAACTTCTTCAGTGATCACAATGTGTGAGTACAGTTGAAACGGCAGTAATGCCCCAATGCTCTAAGACGGTGTATTTTCAAATGGTGGGTGCCAAAGACTTCCCTTCTTTAAAGCCATCCTGTGAATTCATTCGATGCAGAAAAGGACCAAACTCCCAATGACACGCCCCCAAATCAAACAGAAACATAAGGAAGAAACAGAACTGGAGAACGCAAGTTTTGTCCTTATTTTCGGACATAAGCAGACGTTGACTAGTATATTTTGTTAAATTAATCATACGTTCACTGCTTTTTGTAGTAGTATGGAACTGATATTTTACAACCAGTATGATGACTAGTAGAGGACTGGTATGTTTGGGTCGAAATCTGACAATTGACATTTCGTAAGATATCACCAGTAAAAATGCCTGACGCACAAACTAGTTGTAAAGTAGTTGCTTTCGATGCATACAATGTCTGTGTATGTCGAACTACTGTAAGTTAATTCCCTATCCTCCAAGCTTTTCCAACCCATTTTAACACTATTTCGACTAACTGCTGGGTTACTTTTGCACATCACTATTTTGATCAAAAGCATAATTGCTCGCTGCATATGTACATATCAACATATCTACATATGTGCTTATGATTATCATTTTCATACAAATAAATATACATATTTTGGCATTCGTGTTCCAGTCACATTCCGTGTAGAATTGGGTCAGTGGAAGCACTACTGAAAGTATTGCACTACAAGTTGAAGTGAATAATATACTCGTACAAAGATAAAGAAATTTTTGTATGACAGACTGATCACTAGTTGTGAATTTGAATCCCGATTGGTAAAAAGTTCGTTACGGCTGGGATAAGGAAAAAATCCAGCAATGTCGTCTGATCGATTTCACAAGTAAGTACTGGTAATTGTATATAAAAACTACACACAGAAAAATTTTCTTGTAAAATACAGACTTTTTTTACCCCTTTTTCAGGTTATTATTTTTCAACACTACCGCCCATGTTATTTTAACATGAAGATCATGTTGAATAACTTCACTTCGTGTTAAATTAACATGACTTCCTGTAAAATTAACATGAAGCTGATGTTAAAAAACTAGACTTCGTGTTAAGTTAACATGACTTCCTGTTAAATTTACATGAATTTCTTTCAAAACATCATGCCTTCCTGTTAAAACAACAATGTCTGCCTCATTATGTCGTGCAAATTTAACAGGATCATTCTCGTTACTTGAACATGGTTCATGTTGACACAAATTATTCTGTGATAAGGGAATTATTTTCTCGTCTATCTCTTTTAAAAACATAGGTACATTAGTCCGGTCAACATAGACATAAAAATAGTTAAATAACAATAATTCCCACAGAGCCACATTTTTGCATACAGCTAAGGTTTTTAGATAGAAAACCTCAAAAGTCCTCATCGATCCCATGTGTGCTAAAAAAGTTATTCTGAGTCAAAGATCAAAGTTTTAGGTTTTTTGGACTCTTCTCGAAAACGGTAAGAAATTTTTTTTCTCACGATACCAACAGACGTCTGCTAATAAACTTCAAAGAATCACCTTAGGTTTTACATATGTCCCCACACTTCTCGTAAAACGGTTTTGATTACCTATACCCACTCACGAGAGAAAGTGGATTGAAGGGTTGCGGTGTACATATTGATCGCCTTAATACTAATGTTTCGTAAAGGAATATGTTAAGTTAGTTATTTAGCGACCAAAATACTCTCAGAAGGTTTTGGGGAGTGTTGTTGATATTGACAGTTCTTTGCCGGATATGGACATGGGACGCTCCGGTTGTAGTTGTTGTTGTAACGAGGTGTAGCCCTGCCCAAATGTCAGACAGGCTCACCCCGTGTGTATTGCTCTTGGCCGGGTCGATATAGTACTGGTACCGTTCTCGTAGAACCGGCAATACGAGAAATTAGCCGTGTAGGCCATGTAGTCATTAGGAAGGCGACCTACTCTTACACCGCTCCGGTAGTAGCGGCTTGCGTAGCTAGCCCGAATGTAGAGGAAACGATTTGATATGACCAGTGGAACCTTTTCTAAGCCCATGTCCTGCCTGCTGGAATCCCAATATTTGTGCTAGCTTTAAAAAACAACCGATTTCGCTTCTTTTAAGTACTTTCAACACTTTTATAATTTGTTTTCCTTTCCAGAGCCGCAAAGGACGGTCTACTCGATGTATTAAAAGAAGCCACACGCAAAGATGCCAACACAAAAGATGAGGACTCAATGACGCCAGTACTTTGGGCTGCCTTTGAGGGACGTTTGGATGGATTACGATTGCTCTGTGGGCGAGGGTAAGCATACATTTCAAGATGAGATACTAATGGATTTACTATATAACCTCTTTGTACCACAGTGGTGATCCCGACAAATGCGATCAGTTCGGCAATACCGCGCTCCATTTAGCTTCCGCCAAAGGACACTTGCAATGTGTTGATTTCCTTGTGAAGTTCGGTGTGAATATTTATGCGCTCGATGTTGATCGGCACAGTGCCAAAGATTTAGCTGCGATTAATAATCGCGATGAGATCTTGCGGTACTTAGATGGAGCCACAGCGAATTTCGAAGCTAATGAGAAGTAAGTAAAAGAGGTACATATTTTTTTTAACTCGACTCACAAGTCCTCTATCCATCGCAGGAAAAAGGCTAAGGCTATGCGCGAACTAGCAGAGAAGAATTGTGAAAAGCGCATGCGCGAATACATGAAGCGCCAACAAAAACTGGAGGGTGAACATTTGGAAGTGCATGGAAAAGCAATGGCACCTGCAGCATCAGCCCACACCCACAATAAATCGAAAGTACTATCAACACTCAAACAAAAACTTTGGTCTAGCCAAGGTAATCTGCACAAGCCCACAAGAGATATCGCGCCTGCTACTGGCCCCTGTCCAAGTATCAGTAGTGGTAGTACAACAACAAAATTCAGTGAACTTGTATCACCCGGTAGTGGGAGCGGCGGTAGTGTTGGTTCAATTGCAAGTCGCGTACAAAAGAAATCGCGCTCGGGTCAACAACATCACACACACCAGCACATGAATAAAGTCGATGATGCTGCATTCAAAATTGGCGGTATCGAAGCAAATGGCAAGCGTACAGTGACATCGCTTATTGGTGGAGTGCAACGGGATTCGGAAGTACTATATGTGGGCACATTCAGTTCGAACGAAGAGAGTAGTAAGCGTGGTAAAATCAGCGATGTTTTCGAAGTGGCTGACGAGACTGGTAGCGATCGGGAGCGTGACGCGTCAAAAATGAGTTATGGCACACTCTCGCGTTCTTTTTCACAACCAGATATACTGGGCGATTCGTATACACCGCTCACGCGTCACAGTGAAGAATACCCAAGGCAAAGGACGGGTGCGCTATTCGATCGTCCCATGCTGGGTAGCATAGCATTTCGTCGTTCGGTAACAGCTGCGCTCAGTCAATTACAGCCTGGCGATAGTTATGTGCCACACGACATGGATGGCGGTGGTACGACTAGGGGTGGTGTTGCTCCGATAACTACAACAAAAATGGCGCGAAACAATAAACAGCGTTCTTTCATGAATATCTCCGATTCAGATTCGGATGGCGCTGATGGTTATAGCGATGATGAACAACAAAGCGTTTGTACGCCGATAGCACGTTTTCTCACCTCTTGGGGTTTGGAAGAGTATTTGACTGTGTAAGTTGTGTTGCATGTGTTTCATAGAGCTTTTATTGATTTGAGTGTTTACTCTCTCTAGTTTTCAGAAACAACAAATCGATTTGGACACATTGATGTTGCTGACAGAGGCGGACTTGAAGTCGTTGGCGCTACCTTTGGGTCCGTTTCGTAAGCTCACATGCGCCATACAGGAAAGAAAGAATGCACTCGCTAATCCTGGGGCTATGATAGATAGTCGGCTCTAGGGCAGGCATGGAAAAGATAAATTTAAGTGGGTTAGAAAGATAGATAAATTATCCCTCTTGCGAACTTCTATCCGTCCTTCTGTTGTCGATGACAAAGTTAACCAGATTGTTAATCCGGATTAATGTCCTCCCTGTCAAGACTATAACTAACTATTCTTAAAATTTAATTTTAAAATTAATATAGTTATAATCTAGACATACGAAACGTTAATCAGGATTTACTAGCAGGGTGAGAAGTGATGGCCAGCATTACATATTAAGTTCAATAAGAAGGTTATGAACGTTCAAAAAGGAAATAATTCAAAGCCTTTTTTTGAAAAACGAATTTGATAAGAAAGTACCCTTATTTAAATTATTACATTTTATGCTTAAATGTGAATAAATAGTAAAACTAAACAAAAACAAAACCCACACATTTCACATTTCAACACCCGAGAAAAGTCACTGCAGCCTAAGCCACTTGCTGCATCATATAGAGTTCCGCATAGATGCCATTCAATGTCATCAAATCCTCATGATTTCCACTCTCCACCACAACGCCCTTCTTCAACACATAAATCAAGTCCGCATCACGTATTGTCGTCAAACGATGTGCTATTGTAACACAGGTACGTCCGCTGCGTACTGTATCCAGAGCTTCTTGTACCACCTTCTCACTTTCCATATCCAGTGCTGACGTAGCTTCATCCAAAATCAATATATTTGGATTTCGCACCATGGCACGTGCAATGGCGATACGTTGCTTCTGACCACCCGAAAGTTGAGCGCCCTTACTACCCGTACGGGTATTATAACCCTCCGGCAGCGATGTGATAAACTCATGAATATTTGATTTTCTCGCAGCTTCAATTATCTCCGACATTGGTATATCAGTGCGAAAGTTATTGCCATAGGCGATATTCTCGGCAATCGAACGATCGAATAGCACCGGTTCTTGTGAAACTAGACCCATACCGGAACGTAGCATTTCAAAGGAGAATTGTGTACTAGGCACGCCACTCAAGTTCACCTTACCCTTAACGGGATCGTAGTAACGTAATAGCAACTGTACGCACGTGGATTTACCAGAACCGGATGGTCCCACCAAAGCCACTGTTGTGCCGCCTTTGATGGTTAAATTAAGATTTTGTAGAACAGGAATAGCTTTACGACTGGGATAGTGGAAGTCTACGCCTTCATAGATAATGTCACCTTCACTTTTCTTGAATGAGATATAAAACGGGAGATATTAAAAGGGAGACAGTGGGATAAAGACGCCGGGAGAGGCGATACTCACCACTGGTGTATTGTAAGGTTTGTCTACTGGATTATGCATCGTTGGCACGCGATTGAAAAGTTTTTGTAAACGTCCAGCAGAGGAAACAGCGGCACTCAGGTTGGGCGCATAGGCCAACGCCTGTCCAAGCATCCAAGATCCAACAATGACAGATTCGGAAACTCTAAATAATAAAGTTGGGTATTTAAAATGGCTTTCTTGGCACACAGGGATTTATCAGCAATTGGATCTAAAAACAATCACGAAATTTCTAAGAATTCGGTAGATAATATCAATAAATTCCATGATTTCTATCGAGGTTTCCGTTCTCACGAAACTCCCAATAGGGCTCAAATGGATTAAAAGAAAACAGCAAATTTCTAGAGATGTTTGATGTCGTCCATGCAGAAGTTTGCAGAGAAATCTTGCATTATTCTGTATTCTAGAGATCCTTCCATACCTGCCGAACTTGGATTGAGACTCCTCGCTCCGCATACTCACTTGATAATATTTTGATAGGGCAATCCATGATCGGCTACCAAACTTCCACCATATGTGATAGCGACACCATAAGCCAGAAGTGGTCCCGTCTGTCCCAGACCGTATACAAAACCACGAAAGCGTACCTTTGTTCGGCACGCCTCATCAGCTTTAGTAACCTGCTCGCAATATCTTTCTAGAACATGGCGTTCCTGTCCCAAGCTCGCCACCGTGCGTATATTGCCAATAGCTTCTACTGCCACTTGTGACGCATCCTCAATCGCTCGACGTTCCGTTTGTGCGCTGGATTCCATAAAACGGGACTCAAAAACCATCGATAAAACTACTATAGGTAATGTTGTCATAGTGACCAAAGTCAAATTCCAAGAAAATGTAAATGCCAGTATAATACCAATAGACATCGTAGAGATGGTTTGTAATATGATACCGACTCGTGTACCTGTAGCACCCTGTACATTTGAACAATCGCTCGCTAAACGTGCACACAATGCCCCTACCGAATTATGCTGATCATCGAAATAGGCCACTTCTTGACTGATTATCGTTTTGAAAGCGTTGTGTCGCAGACGCGTTGTCATCTTAACACCAGCTACGCTAAACATGTAGCTTTGGAGGAGTGCGCCGACACCGGCTACAACACCGATAACGACGAAGAAAATAGCAAATAAAATCGATTGTTGGGTAATGTAATCAGCATCCGGACTTGATAAGATCTGTATAGGACGATAAAAACTTGTTAAAGGAGTGAAGTGTAAAAAGGGCTGTTGTTACTTACGGCAAAGAAGTCTCCGAAGAATACAGCCCATGCCGGAAATGTAGCTCCATGTATCATGGACGCAATGCAACCGACTAGTATGTAACGCCATTCGGGCGCGTTCAATTTCATCAATTGGACAATAGTGATTTTGTCTTTCTTTGTTTTAGTTTTTTTAGATTTTGACCTCCCTGCAAACAAATTAATCGCTTTTTTAAAACCATCGACATAATCGAGTGCTTCTGGCTATAACGGTGTTGTATCGAGTACTTTTATAAATTTTTTTTTTGCAGCTCTATAGTTTATCATAAAATCTGGCAGCTCTTTATTGTTTGCAAACAGCTGATGTGAGTTTGCCATTTTATTAAAATAGTAAAAGCAAAAACATCAATTTGGGAATATTTCAACAAAAGTGGAGATTTAGCAAACTGCAGCATTTGTAAAAAGAAATTTCAGCAATTAAAATACAACAAACTTAAAGAAGAAGTACTTACAAGAGCGAATGGACTACACAAAAGAAATGGATGAATGTAGTCTCCTAAGGGCACTGATCACATTTAGATCGATTCTGAATACCTTAAAAATATGTATAATGCATGGTACTTACTTTCTCCCGCAACACTCTCAGCATCTGCTTCATCCATGCTCGTATCGCCCTCTTCATCCGAATCGTGTGGCACTTTGAGCTGTTGTTTACGCTGACGCACTGTACTCGATGTTAAAGTCAATGCCTCCTCTTCCTCCTTACGTTTCGAGATCATCATCAGATTAAAATACAAACCGCCAGACTTCATTAACTCCATATGCGTACCCTGTTCAGCAACAACGCCATCATTCACAAAAACAATCAAATCAGCATTTATCACTGTGGATAGACGATGCGATACCACAAGCGTCGTGCGTCCTTTACTTGCCAGCTCGAGTGCATTCTGTACACGACGCTCTGAGGTCGGATCCAATGCTGAAGTTGCCTCATCCAAGAGTAATATTTTTGGATTACGTATGAGAGCGCGTGCAATGGCAATACGTTGTTTCTGACCACCAGACATTTGAGCGCCACGTTCACCCACCATTGTGCTATAACCATTTGGCAGCTTGATGATAAAATCGTGACAATTAGCCATACGTGCAGCATTCTCGATATCCTCTTGTGTAGCATCCGGTTTACCTTGAAGTATATTCTCACGTATTGTGGTGGCAAAGAGTACGGGCCCCTGGCCCACCACACCAATCTGTGAACGCAACCATGCCACATTGAGTTCACGTAAATCGTGTCCATCCAAACGCACGCAACCCGTTTCCGTGTCATAGAAACGTTGAAAGAGCTGGAGGGTCGTTGATTTACCACAACCAGATGGGCCGACAAGCGCCACTGTTTGTCCTGCTTTAACATGCAATGAGAATCCTTTGAGCACTTGCACATCGGGCCGTTCAGGGTAGCGAAAGTTTAAATTTTCAAAATGTATATCGCCCGCGACGTTGCTCAACTTCTTGCCACCTTCATCCAACGGATCAATTTTCGACAATCGATCTATGGTCGCAAAAACATTTTGTGCCGCACCCCTGGCTGTGGCGAAACATTCGACATATGGTAGTGAGAAACCTAGATTTTGTGCACCCATTATAATACTGAAGAGCACAATAACCAAAGAGGCTGGCGTGTAGAGTTTCACTTCCTCATTACGATATATCAATATCAATTTTACGCCATACCAAATAGCCAGGCCGTATACAACATAAATAGCAAACCACATAAGACCAGCGCCTATACCAGAATATAAACCCTTCTTGCATCCAGTCTTCTCAGCTGGTATTAGCAATTTGGCAAAACGTTCCGTTTCTTGGCGTTCACCGCTGAATGCGAATACTGTACGTATGCCTGAGAAGACCTCCTCTGCAACAGAACCGGCATTTGAGTAAGCCTTCAGTTCTTTTTCTGTAAAAGTGCCTTGAATTTTGGCTACCATTGCTGTGGTTAAAATAATAAATGGACAACAGATGCTTACGACGAGAGTTAAAAGCCAACCGTAGATAAAGGAGAAGATGGCGCCCCAAACGAAAGTCATTATTAGAAACGCAAATATTGCCACTTTTTCGCCAATGCCCTCCTTCATCTTATCCAAGTCTCTGTAATTGGGATGGATAAGGAATGTATTTTTGAAAAATATTTAATTGCTTACTCAGTCATTTTATTGGCAAAGCTACCGCCAGAAGAGGTGTCGTACCAAGACATTTCCTGTCTCAATATCGCTTCCAAGAACAGCTTACGTATCTTAGCTATCTGTGAAAACATTAATGATATGGATGCTGTCTAAGTTAGTCAGCGAAAGAGGTCTCAGTTCTTCACAGTTTTTTTAAACCGAATAACTGATTACTACCCACCTGCCTGAGTGCTACTTTATTTATTACATTGACAGCGAGCGCCAAAAGTATAAGCTGGACTACACAACCGACAGCGGTGGCTATACCAAAGGCTAAAGCATCATCCTTGACCGCCTGCATATTCTCCGAATGGCTTGCATTCGTCCTAAATAAATTTAAAAATTAATAAGAATTTTTGAAAATATTTGATTAAGTACTCACAGTTTTTTTCCACCGCCAAAGAGGTTTAAAATTATTGTTGGTGTCGATGTACCATTACCAACATTTCTATCAATCAGCAGTGATGAAAGTTCAGCAGAGCTCACTGTACTATAAGGTGCACCCGCTGCACCCAAAGAAGCTAGAATAATACCGATAACTACAAGAAAACGATCCCAGATTGTTGCATAACGAAACTAAAAATAAAAAACCGCGTGTAGCCAGTACACGTGAAAGAAGTTAACTTCTTAAATTCAGAAATAACGAAATATGAATAAGGTGTATTCGAGAATGGTTTAGATTCACAATTTCTTACTTCCGGGAAGTGGACCAGGGAACCGATCAATTTGAAAGTATCTTATACATGGTGCGTTTTCCTTCAAATTCGGTACGTGGGTAAAATTATGCCTAAATTAAATTATTGGCCCCTAATACGAATGGGATCTAGAGGAAGAGGGCGTGGTAGAAGGAAAGAGGGAAATGGAGAGAAAAAGGGAGGGAGATAGTGTGAAGCCGAAGAAAGATAGGAAGGAGAGTTGTAAAAGGCGTTGTAAATTGCGGTTAGGTGGCAACCTTAAGTGGCAACCCTGCTTGAAATTACCTTATTTGGAATACCGTCGAAAATAGCTTTCATTTGATACCCATATTGGTATAGCTAGCTCTATATTAAAAAAAAATTGGGTTAGGTGGCAACCCTGTAAACCGCCATAAGTGGCAATTGAGGTGAATTCTGCTCTTCCTAACTATTAAAATTTGTGCAATGTTAGCTAGATCCTAGAATTTCACCTCCTATTTGATTTGCGCAGCTAAACATCGTGGTGAAAATCGCCTACGCCTGAAAGTCAGCTACAATTTATATATCGGTTGCATAATTTTCGTTGCATCATCAGCCATTTTCTCTCAATCAAAACATAATATCGCCGCCTAAGAAGTTAACTTAAAAAAATTCGAGGTAAACGCTTAATATCCAGCTTTAAATTAATTCCATTCAGCAATGGAAGATCACTTTTTTCAATAACGCTCTATCTCAGTTTTTATTTCGAAAAATCCCTATCTCAAAATTGTTATTCAAAAACCCCCTATCTCAGCTGAAAATGTATTGCATTTTCTTTGGGATAGCGCGCTTTTGAGAATCATTACACAGCCCAACAAAAAAAAAAGTGTCGGGGTTAGGGGGTCAGACCTCCTTACGCTATGTATTTTGACGCGCTGAACACGAATCCGGTGTCTGTTTTGGTCCAGCACGTCTGGATTTTTTTCTAACCTCAAAAAAACATTTCAAATATTTAGTGGTATACGAATTTTTTGAGGTTAGAAAAAAATCCAGACGTGCTGGACCAAAATGAACACCGGATTCGTGTTCAGCGCGTCAAAATACATAAGAAAAGGTGGTCTGATCCCCCAACCCCGACACTTTTTTTTTTGTGTGGCTGTGTTATCAGATAAGGTGTTCTTGAACTGAATTTTGAAATAAATAGGTTGTTAAAAAAAAATCGGAAATGAGCGTTCTTCAAACAAATTAAGAGACAGGGCGTTTTTGAAAAATAGTTATTTAAAAAGAATAGGAAGTGTTAAATAAAAAGCTAAAAAAATCGACCCCTTTACGGGAAATTATCATAAGGGAAAGCATTTTTGCCTTTTATTACAGATTGCATTGTTCCATACGATAAAAAATAAAAAAAATTTTGGCACAACTATAAGGATTTAAGCTATAATATTGTAAAACAAAATTTGCATCAAAAAGTAAATTTTGAAATATTTTTTTTTTTTTTTTTAAACAAAATCCCATACTTTTTAGGTACTACTTATTTTCCAAGTTTGTTTTGGTGAAAATGTGAACCAGGATTTAAAAACAATCTCCATTTTTTTGGTATTTTCTTCTATAACTTAAACTTACCAACGCCCAGTAGGAATATTTGTCTTCAGGAGTACTTTTTACGCTGTGAACAAAAAGTAATTCATATTAAGTTCTGGAATCAGGAATTTTTTTTCAATTAAAGTATGTAGGTACCTGTGATTTTTCTCATGGAAATCTTCGGGTCCGGGTAATGTTTTCGTTTTTGACTTTTTTAATTTTTCAATTGACTTTTTAGTACTTTGGATGGAAACATTGTAGCTACGATTCACCATTTTTAAGCGGGTTGGCTTGAAGTATACTCAGTCATGAAACTAAACAAAATAATAACAAATATAAGGTGAATGGGGCATAGTCATTGCAGTATTCATAGCTCCAACCAACTTCCTTTTTATAAGGGGACCGTATTTAGCTAAAGTCTTTGGACAAAATTAAATATGATTTTAAGTTAGTTATGTCAAAAAGCTTTAACTAACTTAAAATTATACTTAGTTAGGAAATTGAGCTGGTGATGGATAAGAATTGACAGTGAATTTTGGGCATATCAACCAAAATATGGGTTGATTCAACAAAAATTACGGTCAATTCTTATATATTCCCAGCTCATTTTTCTCTGTGTATGATTGAACAATATTTTCTATGTCGTTTTAAGTTAAACAAAGATTTTAACTAAGCCGGGTCTATGGTTAGGTACGGTCCAATATATTCAAACCACCTAATCGAAGAGAGAACTACAAATTCGGTTATCAAACTGTGGATATGTCCGAATTGGGAAGAACCCTTCCGACCATCAGACATGAAGAGCTCAACTTTGTCTGTGGTTTAAAATTGCACTGAAAAACCGTGCCTATGTGCTATAGCACTAATTAGAGATGGCGAAAAATGCTCCAAGAAACTCTGGTCTAATATATTTCTGAAGTGTTATTAATTTTTATAGTAAAGGCATTACACATTACATAACGCTTTAAACATTTTATTTGTAGTTATTATCATACCATCAAAAGATAACAAAGGGAAAATAAATACACGGAGAAAAATATTTTTCTCAAATCTAGAAAAATATTTTTTCAATCTAAAATTAGTAAATAATTTGAGAAATTGTAAAAATTTACTTGATTTTCACTGAAATTAATCAAAAAAGTTTACTTTAAAAAAGCCAGTTATTTTCTTATTAAAAAAAAAAAATAAAAACCAAATTTATGAAGAAAAAAAATGTTGGTTACCGAAAAAAATGTTAGGTATACGTCATGTCACTTTTATACAAATTTGAAGTAACTTTTCGTCATTAAATCAAGGGGGACAAATATGGTCAAACATTTTTTACTGGAATCGTTTGAAAACTTTTTAATGGTCAATCGATGAAAGAATTATATTTGAACTTTTTGTATAGCGTTCAACTTGATGAAGGAGGAAAATATTGGCTGAACGTACTTTAGTTTCACAGATATAGATATATCTATTTTTAACTAGGAATTCGTTTTTCCAATCAATTGGCCACCCTATTGCATCATATTTTTTTATTGATTGTAAACAAATAATAAAAGTATTTTTATTTTAAATTAAACTGATTTTTTTAGACGAACCGTTTCAAGTTGATAAGTGGCTGATTGTAAACTTTCTGAATCACGTGTGGTTCTTAAACCGGCAGCCGGTGTTAAAGAGGCGACTGCTAATGCGATATGTACTGAGAAGTTTTGTTATTTTTTATTTATATGTAATTACAATATTTCTTTTTTTTATCAACACCTTAAAACATTATCTATCTCAATCTTAACGCGCACATTCGTCCTCGCGAGCTTTTAACTGAATGAAATGCTCTCAAGCGATGTAGTTTTCTTTATCGCTCTTCTGACTAGATTGCGATGCCTAGAATCTAGAATATAGATTACATTTAGTTTACACATTTACGCTAACTTAGATACATATTTAAATATTTATAGGTACGTGTATTAGGGTTATAGGGTTCCTACGACAGTCACTTCTACGAATGGAACTAGTGGGGTTTTTTGTCAAGGTCATCGAACAAAAAAATTATTTTATATCTTCGATATGATAAAACAACATACTACCATTATATGGCTCTGGTGATATAGCAGATATTCATGTACATCTACAAGTATCAGTGATGCAAAGAACCGTGTATGCATCCTCTGAGAGTCGAGTACTTACCCGACCTTCCTGGGTTCAAAAGACAAAAAAATCGTGTCTACAAAAATCCAAAACCTGAAGATGTTCGAAAAATTTTTAAAAGGAATAAAAAAGTACGCCCACTTACTTCGGTAATTAAAGAGATAGGATCCATCTACCAAAACCGTATATGTTTGGAACTGGACTCGAGAGAACCAGTTCTTGAGTACTTGGAGTCTCAAATTCCTGGTAAGTATACACGCTAAGTATACATTTATGGGCGTCTACAATACAAATACTCGTGTTTGCGCGCTTAATAGCCCACTCGTAATAGTAGATAAGTTTATCTCGAGTGACCCTAAAAATCATGAATGGACATGCTTTGCTACATCTTGTGAAATTATATCAAAGTTGTAGATTATTACAGATTTTATTGTTAGTCACTTAGTAGCCGTTCCCATATTAGTACCACGGGGATTCAAGGCATCCTCTACCTGTTTTTAAAATCTTTGTGAGGGCCTATTCCTTCCTTCTTTGAGGACTTTTGAGTGGATTTTTGAGAGGTTTATTTTGACTTGAAAAGGGGTTTTTTGCCTTGAAAAAGGTTTATTTTGACTTGAAAAAGGTTTTTTTGACTTGAAAAAGGTTTTTTTAACTTGAACAAAATTTCTTTTGACTTGAAAAAGATTTCTTTTGACTTGAAAAAGGTTTCTTTTGACTTAAAAATTTGTTTGCCTTAAAAAGCTTTTTTTGCTTAAAAAGGTTTTTTTGCTTTAAGAAGGTTCTGGTATCTTGCAAAAGGTTTATTTTGCCATATAAAAGGTTCTGGTAGCTTGCAGAAGGTATCTTTTTACCTTATGCGTCCGCGCAACGATCAATCTGCTTGAGGTTACCATGGCAATCGGGCTGAGGTTACCATAGCAACGCGTGCTTGTGTGCGTGTCGCGTGATTGTCGCTTGCCACGCCACACACAATCAGAAAGCATCAATCACCATTTGTACTGAAAATTCGTAGCGTGCGGAAGTCATCGGATGAATGTTTTTTTTTGCTTTTTTATTTTATTTTACTTTATTTTATTTTATTTTACTTTATTTTATTTTATTTTATTTTATTTTATTTTATTTTATTTTATTTTATTTTATTTTATTTTATTTTATTTTACTTTATTTTATTTCATTTTATTTTATTTTATTCGTAATTGAATAATGCGTTTCAACGTAAAATCTTTTTCTTCCGCGAACTTGCTCATTTCACGTTCTCACAAAACTAACACACTAATGCTTGTCAATCATTCCGGCAACGATCAAATAGACAAGCGGTCAAGCGAAAAAATCTAAAATTTTTGATTTTCATCAACGAAAAGCCGACAACAAGTACGTGTGAGCCGATTGCCACCGGTTTCTATGGTAACCTCAAGCATTGCTGGATGGTTGCGCGGACGCATTAGAAAAGTTTCTTTGCATTGAAAAAGTTTTTTTTGCTTAAAAAGGGTTTTTTTTCTTGAAGTGTTGCCATTGGACTAAAAAACGGTTAGATTAGATTTTTGAAATAACTTTTTTTTTAATTCTTGGTCTGGCTGTTTTCATTATCTGATTTAGTATATGAGATCCGCACTAATGTTAAAACAAAAACAAATTACATAATTGAGGTTTTAAATTTTATAAAATAAATAACTAATAAAAATAAATTACACATTACAAAATCGAATTAACACTAAACAAAACCAAAAAAAATAAACCCATGCACTTTACATTTCAACAAACGAGAACTGTAGAGCTGCCTAAGCCACTTGCTGCATCATATAGAGTTCCGCATAGATGCCATTCAAGGTCATCAACTCCTCATGATTCCCACTCTCCACTACAACGCCCTTCTTCAACACATAAATCAAGTCCGCATCACGTACTGTCGTCAAACGATGTGCTATCGTAACACAAGTACGCCCGCTGCGCGCTGTATCCAAAGCTTCCTGCACCACCTTCTCACTTTCCATATCCAGTGCAGATGTAGCTTCATCCAATATCAATATCTTTGGATTACGCACCATGGCACGTGCTATGGCGATTCGCTGCTTCTGACCACCCGAAAGTTGAGCGCCCTTACTACCCAAACGGGTATTATAACCCTCCGGCAGCGATGTGATAAACTCATGGATATTTGATTTTCTCGCAGCTTCAATTATCTCCGCCATTGGTATATCTGAGCGGAAGTTATTGCCATATGCGATATTCTCGGCAATCGAACGATCGAATAGCACTGGTTCTTGTGAAACTAGACCCATACCGGAACGTAGCATATCAAAGGAGAAATGTGTACTAGGCACGCCACTCAAGTTCACCTTACCCTTAACGGGATCGTAGTAACGTAATAGCAACTGTACGCAAGTGGATTTACCAGAACCAGAAGGTCCCACTAAAGCCACCGTTGTGCCACCTTTGATGGTTAAATTAAGATTTTGTAGAACAGGAATTGCTTTACGACTGGGATAGTGGAAGTCAACATCTTCATAGATAATGTCGCCTTCACATTTCTGGAATGAGGGTAAAAATTAATAAGTAGTCTCACTGGGTCATTAATATTGGATAGCTTGAGAAAGCTGTGTCTGTGATGAAGAACGGAGACGCCCCAACGAGAGTATCGGGTAACTGCTATAGTTCGCCAGATATTTCTATCGTAAGTGCAGGACTATTGAACAACACCAATTGGCGACCCATACTCACGTTGGCGTCTGACCATCTCCCAATAGTCATTACCATCGAACGACCGACGGACTTTATAACACCTGAGCATGGTACATACATCAACTTTACCAAGGCGGACTGGGACAGTTTTCAGACATATACGGACGAATCCTTGGCTGCTCTATCCATTCCTACGGACGTACGCAAAGGCGAACGAGACTTCCGCAACATCATTGACTTGGCCTCTAGACGCTTCATTCCTGCGGGTCGAATATCCCGAATAAGACCAAATTTCCCCGCGGAGGCAGCGGCCATGGCTAGAGAAAGAGATGAAGTGCGAAGTCTCAATCCCGCAGACCCCCGTATAAGGGATCTCAACGCGGAAATTCGTAGGTTGGTCGATAAACACAAACTGGCCAAATGGAAACAACACCTAGAGCAATGCAACCTCTCTGACGGTGTTGGCAAATTATGGACTACGGTCAAAGCTCTATCTAATCCAACACAACACAAGGATAAAGTTGATATTACTTTCGGTGACAGGGTGAAGAAGGACCCTAGGGGATGTGCGAACTCCTTCTGTAGACAATTTGTACTACATTCCCCACCCGATAGAGCTAAACGTAGAACCATGCGACATGCGCGTAAATACAAAAACCAAAACACGCCCATTGTCATCACTGCCTCAGAGGTCAAGGAAGCCATCAGACAGGCTAAGCCCTCAAAATCCATCGGCCCCGACGGCATTGCCATGAAGATGCTGAAACATCTAGGCCAGGAGGGACACAAATACTTAGCGGCTCTATTCAATCTTTCACTGAACACTTTCGTCATTCCTGAAATATGGAAAAAGGCGAGAGTGGTTCCATTATTAAAACCTAGAAAGCCGGCAAACATAGGCGATTCATATCGCCCTATATCACTTTTGTCGCCGGTAGTGAAGACGCTAGAGTCCATTTTGCTCCCGTATTACACCGCAAATCTGCACCTGGCTAATCATCAACATGGCTTCCGTAAGCTGCACAGCACCACCACCGCACTCAATGCCATTACAACGCAAATAAATAGCGGTCTAAATCAAAACCAACCAAATCACAGGACTGTGTTAGTGGCACTTGACTTGTCGAAAGCTTTTGACACAGTCAACCATGCCACTCTCATACAAGATCTATTAGAAACACAAATACCTGATGGGTTAAAGAGATGGACCGCTAATTACTTGAATGGGCGGCAGGCGTCGGTCAACTTTAGAAACGCAACATCAAAACCAAGACGAATTAGACAGGGGGTGCCACAGGGTGGTGTCCTATCCCCGACACTGTTTAATTTCTATCTATCGAAGATGCCCCCACCACCAGAGGGTGTCTCCGTCGTTTCTTATGCTGACGACTGTACAATAATGGCGACGGGGAAGGGCCCCTATACTGATGAACTCTGTAATAAAATCAACGGTTACCTCTGCGACCTTTCCAGGTTTTTCACAGAGCGAGATCTGACGATATCTCCGACTAAATCAACGGCGACGCTTTTTACGACGTGGACGCACCAGGTGAGAAATGAATTAGACATTTTCGTTGACAGCACTAAGCTACCAACTGTCAGCCACCCAAAGTTATTAGGGATGACATTGGATAATACTTTCTCATTTGCTGGTCATGTGTCTGCAATGGTCTCAAAGGTACGTGGTCGCAACAAGATCCTCAAGTCACTTGCCGGCAGTACTTGGGGAAAAGACAAAGAAACGTTGTTGACTACATATAAGGCCATTGGCCGACCAGTCTTTGACTATGCTGCACCCATATGGTCGCCTAATGTACATAACACCAACTGGACGAAGTTACAAGTCTGCCAAAATACTGCCATCAGAACTGCTACGGGATGTCTCCTCATGTCTTCCGAGTCTCACCTCCATCAGGAGGCAAAACTGCTCAATGTAAAAGAGCATGCGGAAATGCTGAGCAAGCAATTCCTTCTGAACTGCCACAAGCCAGCACATCCAAACCGTCATCTTTTGGACATAGATCCGCCCCCGAGAGACATAAGGAAACATCTCCGTAAACATTATGATGAGATCCGGCATCATATTACCTTGCCGTTTGATCTGCAGAATCATAAGCGGGCTCTAACCGACATCCACACCGAGTCGGTAGATACTTTTGTCGGATCTCTACCTGTGAACCCCGTTCTGAACAGTCCTCCACCGGATATTGCTGAAGAAGAACGCACCTTACCAAGGGAGACAAGAGTTACCCTGGCACAGCTTAGGTCTGGATATAGTGTAAGGTTAAACTCCTACTTGTCCAGACTTAATGACACAATCTCAAACACATGCCCTGCATGTGGTAGGACCCCCCATGATACTCTACATCTCTTCAATTGTTCATTTGAACCTACTCTTCTAACCCCTCTGTCCCTCTGGACAAACCCTGTTGAAACTGCACGTTTCCTTGGACTCCTCTTAGAAGAGCTTGATGAAGATCTTCGGAATGATCATACACTCTAGACAGGGCAATGCATTGTTAACAACAACAACAATAACATGAAGAGGGTTACTCACCACAGCTGTATTGTAAGGCTTGTCGATTGGATTATGCATCGTTGGCACACGATTGAATAGTTTTTGTAAACGTCCTGCAGAGAGTACGGCAGCTCCCATATTAGGCGCATACGAGAGCGCTTGCCCCAGCATCCAAGAACCAAAAATTAGCGCTTCGGAAACTCTGAAATTATAAAGTTGATCACATATATTGAAATGTTTTATTGAAATTTTGTTGATACATATAAGCGTATGTTGCGAGAGTGTCCCATTATATGTCAATCAGTTCTTACGTGAAATCGCCCGTCTTTTTGGATGATAAATATATCTCATTGTGGAATAACAGATCCAAATCGTCCGTACCTACATTTGTCTGCCCATTTGCCCATCTGTCTGTCTATTTGTTTAGCACACGTATAGTAATCGGTTGCCCATCTCTCTCCTTTTTACTTACTTGATAATATTCTGATATGGCAATCCATGATCGGCCACCAAAGTTCCACCATACGTCAGAGCGACACCATAGGCCAAAAATGGTGCTGTCTGCCCCAAACCGTATACTACACCACGGAATCGTAACTTCTTTTGGCACGCCTTATCAGCGTTAGTAACCTGCTCACAATATCGTTCTAGAACATGATGTTCCTGTCCCAAACTCGTCACTGTACGTATATTGGCAATAGCTTCCACAGCCACACGTGAAGCATCCTCAATCGCGAGACGCTCGGTTTGTGCACTAGATTCCATAAACCTGGACTCAAAAAGTATTGATAAACATACGACGGGCAATGTAATCAATGTCACTAAAGTCAAATCCCATGAAAAGGTGAATGAAAGTATGATACCAATAAGTATCGTAGATATGGCTTGTACAATGATTCCAACTCGTGAACCTGTAGCACCCTGTACATTTGAACAATCGCCCGCTAAACGTGCACACAATGCACCCACCGAATTATGCTGATCATCAAAATAGGCCACTTCTTGACTAATGATAGTTTTGAAAGCGTTATGTCGTAGACGCGTTGTCATCTTAACACCAGCCGTGCTAAACATGTAGGTTTGTAGAAGCGAGCCAATCCCAGCCACAACACCGATTACAATAAAGAAAATGGCAAATAAAATCGATTGGTGGGTAATGTAATCAGCATCCGGACTGGATAATATCTGGAATAGATGAAAGACAAAAACTTGATGATTAAAGTAGAATATTAAAAGCAATGAGGATGTACTTACGCCAAAGAAATCTCCAAAGAATACAGCCCATACAGGAAATGTAGCACCATGTATCATGGACGCAATGCAGCCGACCAGAATGTAACGCCATTCGGGCGCATTCAATTTCATTAGTTGAACAAACGTGATTTTGTCTTTTTCGGTTTTGATTTTCTTACGTTTTGACTTTCCTGCAAAAAAAAATTTGTCGTATTGGTAAAACAATGGGTGGTTCAAGGACTTTCGTATATATCGATACTTTTTTAACAATTTTTTTGGTAGCTTTATATTTTATCATAAAATCTGGTAGCTCTTTATTTTTTACAAACAGCTGATGTGATTATTTTTTACAAACAGCTGATGTGAGTTTAACATTTCAAAATATTGAAAGCAATATTTCAACAAAAGTGAAGATTTAGCACACTGCAGTATTTGTAAATGAATTTTAAACCATTAAAATGCTAGAAACTTGGAAAGTTTGTCAGAAGTACAACAAGGAAATGAAAACTCAGCAGAGGAATTGTATTTATTATGCATAGTACTTACTCCCATCCGCAACACTCTGTGCATCTGCTTCGTCCATGCTCGAATCGCCTTCATCATCCGAATCATATGGCACTTTTAGCTGTTGTTTACGTTTACGAACTGTACTCGAGGTTAAAGCCAATGCCTCCTCTTCCTCCTTATGTTTTGAGATCATGACCAAATTACTATACAAACCACCAGCCTTCATTAACTCCTTGTGCGTGCCCTGTTCAGCAACAACGCCATCTTTCACAAACACAATCAAATCAGCATTTGTCACTGTGGATAGACGATGAGATACCACAAGTGTTGTACGTCCTTTACTTGCCAGCTCGAGTGCATCCTGTACACGACGTTCTGAGGTCGGATCCAATGCTGAAGTTGCCTCATCCAAGAGTAATATTTTTGGATTACGTATGAGAGCACGTGCAATGGCAATACGTTGTTTCTGACCACCAGACATTTGAGCGCCACGTTCGCCCACCATTGTGCTATAACCATTTGGCAGCTTGATGATAAAATCGTGACAATTAGCCATACGTGCAGCATTCTCGATATCCTCTTGTGTAGCATCCGGTTTACCTTGAAGTATGTTCTCACGTATTGTGGTGGCAAAGAGTACGGGCTCCTGGCCCACCACACCAATCTGTGAACGCAACCATGCCACATTGAGTTCACGTAAATCGTGTCCATCCAAACGCACGCAACCACTCTCCGCGTCATAGAAACGTTGAAAGAGCTGGAGGGTCGTTGACTTACCACAACCGGATGGGCCGACAAGCGCAACTGTTTGTCCTGCCTTAACATGCAATGAGAATCCTTTGAGCACTTGTACATCGGGTCGTGCGGGGTAACGGAAATGCAAATTTTCAAAATGTATATCGCCAGCAACGCTCTCGTATTTCTTTCCACTTTCATTCAACGGATCAATTTTTGAGACACGATCTATGGTCGAAAAAATTTGTTGTGCCGCACCTTTGGCTGTGGCAAAACATTCGACATGTGGAAGTGAGAAACCCAAATTCTGTGCACCCATTATAACACTGAAGAGCACAACGACCAACGAGGCTGGCGTGTAGAGTTTCACTTCCTCATCACGATAGTCCAAAATCAATTTTACGCCATACCAAACAGCTATGGCTTGGCAAACATAAATAATGAACCACATAAGTCCAGCGCCGATACCAGAATATAAACCCTTCTTGCATCCAGTTTTCTCAGCTGGTATTAGCAATTTGGCAAAACGTTCCGTTTCTTGGCGTTCACCGCTGAATGCGAATACTGTACGTATGCCCGAGAAGACCTCCTCTGCAACAGAACCGGCATTTGAGTAAGCCTTCAATTCTTTTTCTGTAAAAGTGCCTTGAATTTTGGCGACCATTGCTGTGGCGAGTATAATAAATGGACAACAGGTGATCACGACGAGTGTTAAGAGCCAGCCATAGATAAATGAGAAGATGACACCCCAAACGAAAGTCATGATTAGAAACGCGAATATTGCCACTTTTTCGCCTATGCCCTCCTTCATCTTCTCCAAGTTGCTGTTTTTGGAAAAAAAAAGAGAAATCCATTTTGAAATATGTATGTATCTGTCTTTTTTTGTGGCTATCTAATGCTCACTCAGTCATTTTATTGGCAAAACTGTTTCCGGCGGAAGTGTCATACCAAGACATTTCCTGTCGCAATATCGATTCCAAGAACAGCTTACGTATTGTTGCAATCTGTAAAACGAATTTAGTCGATTAATTATGTACGTATATTGAATTATGTTGAACATTATCCTGTCTATTAGTGTCTAAGTCTGTATAGGAAAAGGGGGCGTGCTACCTGCTATACAAATTGAATTTTTTTCACTTTTCCAACCCAACGATTCGCTAGACTTCCTAGCATCATCAGGGGCGATCTATTTTATTTTAAAAACAATAATGAAATTGATCACCCCTGATGATGCTAGGAAGTCTAGCGAAACGTTGAGTTGGAAAAGTGGATTAAAATCTTTAATTTACACTTCTAAATCAAAGGTCAAAAGTTGCCTAACTCCAAAATCTAAACTCAATAAATATAATTTTACCATTCTATCTTAAGTTTCTAATTCATTAACGCCCTCCCTTCTTAGACTTATTCCTCACTCACCTGCCTGAGTGCTATTTTATTGATCAAAGTGACGGCGAGCGCTAAAAGTATAAGCTCCGTTGCACAACCTACAGCAGTGGCTATACCAAAAGCCGCAGCATCATCCTTGACCGCCTGCATATTCTCCTCAAAACTTGCATTCGTGCTGAAATTCAATTAAAAATTAATTTGGTTTTACAAAAGTATTTTATGAGTACCAACAGTGTTTTCCCTCCGCCAAAACGTTTTAAAATCACCGATGGTGTTGATGTTCCAATACCAACATTTCGATCAATTAGCAATGCAGAAAATTCGGCATAGACCACTGTACTATAAGGTACACCTACTGCAGCGAATGAAGCTAAAAGAATACCAACTACTACAAGTAGACGATCCCAGATTGTGGCATAACGAAACTGACAAAAAAATTTAAAGAAACAAAAGTTTAAGGTGAATGCTTTGTAGAAACCTCCAAATAATATAACAAAAAGTCTAGAAAAAGTTAAATATTTTTGAGATAGGTCCCTAATCTATTTTAATTTATTCACGAATGCATAAATTCAAAATAGTCTAACCCCCTTATTCATAAAAAATATAAAAGGTTTATGAAGATCTTACAATTGAAAATTTGTATGGAAATGTCATTTTAAAATGCTTTAATTAGTTTTTGCTTATAAATTTAGGCATAGGCACGAGAACGGATTTTTACGACCAAAAAGCTTGTAAGTGATGTAAATAAGTAATATAAGAAATCAGGCAGAAAAGGGGGAAGGGCAAAACAAATCAAGCCAAGTATGCAAATAAAAGCTAGATAATATAAACTGGAAAATATACAGTACCTGGCTGACCGAGTTCGCTCGGTGATTTCGATTTTTACATTTTTTCCAATATTTTTAATTACCAACATAAACTTTTCAAAATAGGTTTCCGAAAAAATATAAAATAGGTGGCAACTTTATAAACCGCCTCAAGTGGCAAATCCAAGTAGAAATGCTTAAGGGTCGAATACATAAAGCTTTGTTAACCTCGCCTGACATTTGCTACCTCAAAACTTTGCGTCCAACTTCAGAGGTATGCTACAATGAACGCCTTGACGCTTCTCTTTTATACATTTGTTTTCGTTATTTTTTTCTTTGCATTCGTAGTGTTTCAGTTAATTTATTAATTTAATAGAGAAAAAATGAATTAATTATTATTTTCTCCAACATTTTATTCCTTAATTGAAGCAAAGTCATCAACATCTGATTGTCAAAGCAAGCAAAGCAAGCAAAATTTGAGAGTTTGCCAAATTTCAACCTCACTTCAACTTTGAGGTCTCCAATTTGCCATGCTTCATTTAAATACGTATACTGAACTTTTCTGTCAAAGTCAAAGTTTGAGGTAAAGCCAAAATAAAGTTTTATGTAACTGACCCATTAGAATGAAGTATACATTCAAAAAAGAGTTTCTTTTTTCAAGGAAAAATTTCCCTTATTTGTCTTTAAATTGAGTAAAAAAGTCTTTAAATTAAGGAATATTTTACTTAGTTTAAGGAAACCATGTCTTTGGAGCCAAAATAAGGAAACTTTTTTCTGAGTGTACTATCCACAAACAAAATTTCATCCAAATTGGTCAATGTACGAAGAAATAAATACAAGGCAGTAAGGTGGCAACCCTAGGTGCCAACTCATTTTAAGACATCATGGTTGGAATGCAACTGAAAGTGCATTTGATTTGATAACCACATAGGCATATGTACCTTGCAAATATTCAAGAAAAAATTAGATAGGGGATATCTAACCTTGTAATCCACCCCAAATGGCAACACCCAAATGGACAGTCCTAAAATCAAGCATACTGCCAAATTTGATCGAAATCGGTCCAAAATGACCCCAAAAGATGCCAAACATTATTCCAAAATGACCCTCAAATTGTCCCTAAATGGCTCCAAACTGAATCAAAAATTACTCCAAAATTTGTTCTAAATAATCCTGAAATGACCCCAAAAAATACAAATACAATACGGTAAAATCATAACCCTGTGCGGAAACCCTACTTGAAAATATTTTAGTTAGTATGTCGCCGAAAATACCTTTCATTTGATACCCATATTGGCATATCTTGCCCAAAATTTTAAAATATTGAGATAGGTGGCAACCATGTGAACCGCCCCAAGTGTGGGGTTTGCCACAGTGGATAGTCTTAGAATCAATCATACTGTTGGCGCTTCAGTTGAATGTTGATGATGATGTACAGCGTATTCTGAAGTTACGCTTAATCTTCTCATTAAATAAAAACACTTCTACTATTATAAATTTAGTAACTTTATTCAATGGAAAAGGCGGAGAAATTCAACTTGTTCGCGCGCGAGTGGACTGTAGAGAGAAAAAAGTAATGACAAAGCAGAATGGTAAAGCAAGTGTAAAACAGCTGCTAGCGTTACCACTCATTTATGGTCGTAATAATTAACCCTTTGTTGTGCTTATACATAAATGATTAGATGTGCTATGGAAATTCGGTAACAATATACAAAGTGCCGATCAGGCGCCAACATACCGGCCGCCTTGAACGACTGTTCAAAATTTTGCGAAATGTTAGATTACAAATTCTTTGAATTAAACTGTTCAAAATTAATTTAAGTTTTAGACAGTGTAGTTTCGAATACATACATGAAAATTATTTATCTAAAATATTAGTTTTGGTTGGTAATAATGATAACTTAACTACGGGCCGCAACATATCGCCATCCGATGTTCTTACGTTGACGACACGAACATGACCATCGTTACCTGGATGGACCTCCATCACACGTCCAAGCTTCCATTTCGTTGGCGGCGCATTATTGTCATGTATGACTACTACGTCGTCTATTTGCAGGTTTGGCTTTGGCCGGAACCATTTGGTACGTTTCTGAAGGTTGACCAAGTACTCGTCTCGCCAGCGCTTCCAAAAATGTTGCCTGATCGTTGTAATAGTTTGCCAGCGTTGATAAATAGTTCCTTTCAAGGCTTCTATATTAAGGTCAGGCAGTCCTTTCAAAGGTTCACCGATAATAAAGTGACCCGGTGTTAAAACTTCGAAGTCCTCCACCTCTGTAGGAATCCAACAAATAGGACGCGAATTTACACAGCCTTCAACTTTAGTTAGTATGGTTGTAAATTCTTCGTAAGTTAAGAGAGTAGGGCCTAGCGCGCGTTTCAAATGGTATTTCACGCGCTTGACGCCGGTTTCCCAAAAGCCACCCATGTGAGGTGCGCTTGGTGGATTAAAATGCCATGTGGTTTGAGTGTCAGCAAAATAAGAGGACATTTTCCTGTCCGTAATACATCTCTCGTATGCAGTTCGCAGCTCTCGGTCGGCGCCCACAAAATTTGTGCCATTATCGGAGTAGATATGCTGGCAGTGACCTCTGCGATTTGTAAAGCGTTTAAATGCCGCTAGGAAGGTCAACGATGATAAGTCACTAGCCAGCTCTAAATGCATAGCCCCAGTGCTCATGCATATGAATGCGCATATATAAGCCTTAATAGTCTTGGCTCCTCTGCCATGTGAAAACTTTAAGGTATAAGGCCCAGCGAAATCGACTGCACTATGGAGAAAACATCGGGCGCTTGTGACACGACTGGTCGGTAGTTCGCCCATAGCTTGTTGCGATGGTTTGTGATTTAACCGCCTACAGCGGATGCAGCGTCGATATATTCCTCGTATAAGATTTCGCATACCGGGCACCCAAAAGCGTCGCTGTAGCATAGTTTGCATGATTTGTGGCCCTGCATGTAGAGTTGTAACGTGTATTTCAGCTGCAATTGCCTTAGCAAGTGATGAGGCTTTTGGCAAAATTATCGGATGTTTAACGTCTGATGAAAGCGCGGCCTTTTCGAGGCGACCGCCTACACGAATGATGCCATCAGCATCCAAGAATGGCTGAAGACGAATGAGGCTGCTTCGTACTGGTATGGGTTTGTTCAACCTGAAATGAGAAATTTCTTTCCGGAAAGCGTTAGCTTGTGTATACCTTACCAATGCAAGTTCGGCGTTTCGAATTTCGGCACAAGTTAATGGACCTGATATGCGTGGCCCAGCATTGGACCCCACCGCATTACTACGTGCGTTTTTTGTGAACCTCATTAGTAGAGCAGTTATTCGCTTGAGTTTGGTGTACGAACTGTATCTGCTTAGTAGCTCCCATTCTTCTGTAGTTCTTACTAGATGTACTGATGTCTTGGTTGATTTTAGTTCAAGTTCGGTTGTATGTTGACTTGTAGATTTCGAAGAAAAATCGTTGCTTTCTCGTAGCCATTGTGGCCCATGCCACCATAACGGATGAGTTAGAAGCTGCGATGGGGTAATACCCCTTGATGCGCAATCTGCGGGATTGTGTTCTGAAGATACGTGTCTCCAACGATGTGCAGGTAGGGTTTCCTGGACCCCAGCGACCCGATTTGCCACAAAAACTGACCATCTACTGGGGTTACTTTGTAGCCACGCTAACGTAACCATTGAGTCGGTCCATGCATAAAGTTTTTCGAATGTGTAGCCAAAACTAAATTGAACCTGGCGAACTAGCTTTGCACCCAGATAAGCGGCACAAAGCTCCAACCTTGGTAGCGTAATGGTCTTGATCGGGGCGACCTTGGTTTTGGCGGCAACGAGGACGACGTGTATCTCCCCATTTGAAAGTTGCGTGCGGCAATAGAGCGCAGCGGCGTAAGCCACTTCTGAAGCGTCGGTAAAAAGATGATACTCAGAGTCGCTGATGTCGTATGATCCCAACCAGCGGTTTAGCTTCAGTGATGCGAGTTTCTTTAGTTCGTCACGATGTTGAAACCATTCCCTTGATACGTCAGGGGGCACTGGTTCGTCCCAATCCACTTTTGATCTCCAAATCCCTTGAAGCCAAATCTTTGACCGAATAGTGCACGGTGCGATTAAACCAAGCGGATCGAACACTTTGCTTGCGTCTGACAGGAATACTCGTTTTGTGAGATTGCCGCGAAACTCCTCCAAGTTAACGGCTATAGAGAGCGAGTCGGTATCTGTGCACCAGATTACACCCAATGTGCGAATTTCGTTGCCATCAGCTAGCAAGTGAGAGACTTCTTTCAATGCGTGCGGTATGCGTTCTCTAAGCGTTGAGCAGTTTGTAGCCCATTTGCGTAATTCGAATCCACTTTGACTGAGGACATTGGATACGTCCCTCTGCAGTATACTAAGTTGATCGATGGAATGGGAACCGGTGAGCAGGTCATCCATATAAAAATCGTTTCTAACGATCTTCACAATGCTCTCGTTGGTGTCGGTAGCGTCCGCAGCTGCTCGTTGCAACGACTTAATGGCTAAGTGTGAGGCAGAAGCAACGCCATATGTCACTCTGAGCATTTTGTAATCTTGTATTGGATCTGATACGTTATCACGCCATACTATGCGCTGATACTCTGTGTCTTGCGCAGCGACGTACACCTGTCGGTACATTTTTGCTACGTCTCCTATGAGCCCATAACGATGGGTACGAAATCGAACTAGAATCGAGAATAGATCTTGCTGTAGCTGCGGACCTACCATCAACGCGTCGTTTAGAGAATATCCCGATGAAGTCTTCATGGAGGCGTTAAAGACTACTCTGAGTTTTGTTGTTTCGCTTGTGTCTTTGACCACAGCGTGATGCGGCATGTAATATTGATTTGATGTACTTTGACCGGCCAGCTCCATGTGACCGAGATCGATCAGCTCTTTCATAAAATCTTTATACCCCTGTTGAAGATGGGCATCGAAAGCGAACATTTTTTCCATGCGGAGCAGAGACCGAACTGCGGCGTTGCGAGACTCGCCGAGCATGACTCCCTCTTTGAATGGCAGACGCACAATGTAACGACCATCGTCAGCCCGTTGAGTTGTTTCATTAAAGAGCTTCTCACAATAGTTTTCTTCTGGCGTGTAATGTTTTATAGGAGGCAGCTCTTCGAGCTCCCAAAACTTACTGACGAGTTGTGTTAGCTGTGTGTCACAGTACAAAGCGGGGATGGAAAGGGAATGCGCTTGAGAATTGGATGTGTTGCCAAACAACACCCAACCGAAAGCGGTGTTCTGTGCCATTGGTGTACCGAGCTCTCCCTTTCGCAACCCATTTAGCAGGAACTTATCCATCTCATCCATACCTATTAAAATATCGATTGACCCTGGTTTGAAAAAGTTGGGGTCAGCTAGGTTCAAGTCGGAGAGATGCGCCCAGGATGATATGGAAAGATCAGTCGCGGGAAGATCGTTAGTGATTTTCGGTAAAACGAGTGCACTAACCTGAAAGCTTGTACCCAATGACCGTGGTGAAATAATTATTTTACATTCTCCTTTGGTATGGCCGCCTTGCGATGAACCAATACCGGTTACGTAAGCGGATGATACCTTTCTGGGTAGCCGAAGGCGTTGAGCACAGGACTCGGTTATAAACGAAGCGTGTGAGCCACTATCCAGTAGCGCACGAGCGGGTTGCCAACGATTGGCGTTGTCTTGAAGGAGAACTTCAGCGGTTGCCAATAAAATTACACGATCAGCATCGGCGTAGTGAGATGAGATACTGACCTGTTGACCAGATGTATTGACTGCGAACCCATTGGGTTGATCGTTAAAACTAGCGTGCAAAAGCGTGTGGTGGCGTCGTTGACATATGCGACAAGACGACGTACTCTGACATTTTGCTAGAATGTGAAATTTGCTGAGACAATTCAAGCAAGCGCCATCTTTCTTTATTGTGGTAAGTTTGGATTTGGGGTCTAACTTACTAAATTGTGAACATGAATAGACTCTATGGTCACCTTTGCAAAATAAACAGTTAGAAAATTTGTTATAATTCGATGATATAGATTCTGGCTTTGTGCATGTGCTATGTAAAACGTTTTTGGTTGATTGACGTTGCGTTGTGCTGATTGTTGGAACCATTTCCAATGAGGGAGCGCGCGTTTCGAGAAATTCTCGAAGCTCGTTAAATGATGGTAGATTGTCAACAACCAGGGAAAGCTCCCATTGTTTGCGCGTTTCATACGATAGCTTGGAAACGGTCAAATGCACTAACCAGTCGTCCCAGAATTCGACTGGGCGCTTTAGCGCACGTAAAGCCCCGACATGTTGTAAAGTGGCATCTAAAACTAGCTTGATCGACTTGGCCGAGTCTTTAGTTGCCTTCTCAATCGATGTTAACGCCTTGACATGGCTTTCTACAATGACGCGAACTACTTTGTATCTGGCTGTTAATAATTCCCAGGCTTCACTGTAGTTGCTATCGCATATGGCTAAGCTTCGCACCAGATCAAGTGCTTCGCCTTTCAAGCAGTTGCGCAGATATTGCAATTTTTGACCCTCGGACAGACTAGCGTTAGCGTTGACTAATGAACAAAAAGTATCGTGGAAAGATAGCCACTCTGTTGGATCGCCACTAAAGGAAGGTAGTTGCAATTTGGGCAAGGGCATATTAACGTGAGGGACCTGTACTGAAATTTGCTGTGGAGCAGGTTGCTCTACAGGTGCGATAAGGCGTTTGAAATTTGCTTTAGCTGTTGAATACCACTCTTCGGCTTGGACGCGCGACTGCTCCTCTACAGACGCATTTTCATCCCCACATAAAAGCTCCACTTCTTCTTGAGCCTTGCAGAAACGAACCCATTGCTCTTCTAATAATTGCCAATATGTCGATATTGCATCTCTATCAACTGCCGTGGAATCAGATTTACTTGTTTGTACGTACCTTTTTATTGCTTTTAATGCCGAATCGCGTATTTTTACAGCAGACATGTTAATTTCTATAGTTTTGCTTAAACTTTTGTTGTTCATGCGCGGGATGTACTTAACGTTGCTGTTGAAAATACTATACCGATAGATTTGTCCTTTGCAAAGTCAAATGTTCAAAATCAGACCACTTTCTAACTGTAATGCCTGCTAGTGTTGTTGTTATAGCGTTGGTACTCTACAAGTACGCCGGTGAATAATTATGTATATTGCAATACATACATATAAGCGGATTGTCCAAAATCCGGCTCGAAGGACCAAAATGTTGGCGCTTCAGTTGAATGTTGATGATGATGTACAGCGTATTCTGAAGTTACGCTTAATCTTCTCATTAAATAAAAACACTTCTACTATTATAAATTTAGTAACTTTATTCAATGGAAAAGGCGGAGAAATTCAACTTGTTCGCGCGCGAGTGGACTGTAGAGAGAAAAAAGTAATGACAAAGCAGAATGGTAAAGCAAGTGTAAAACAGCTGCTAGCGTTACCACTCATTTATGGTCGTAATAATTAACCCTTTGTTGTGCTTATACATAAATGATTAGATGTGCTATGGAAATTCGGTAACAATATACAAAGTGCCGATCAGGCGCCAACACATACCATCTATATCCAAATCGGTAAAACGGTTCCCGAGATATTCCGGATATACAAATATACATATATATGTACAAGTTTAGCTTGTTTGGGGCCGCTTGCATAAAAGCCGATAACGACTAATTGCTGATTAACTTGACAGCTAACCACACAAAATACGTCGATTAACGCCGATAACCGGACAATTAATCGTTATGGGCTTTTATCTCAAATGACTTTAACTTACCAGCGCAAAGTACGGATAACTCTCCTCGGAAATAATTTTTTCCCTACAAACAATAAAAATAAGTGTATAAAATTAAAAAAAAAATTGTAAAAGAATTCTATATCGTCGCTCGCTTGCCAGATGCAGCAATGTGCCCATTTTCCAGATTTGAGTTAATAGGCTCACGTGATTAACCTCTAGTTTCTCTACGATTCACGAAAATCGTGGGTTTCCAAAGTACAAGGAACCCCCGGAAATTTGCAATGCCATTTTCATGAATGTGTAGTTCAATCTCTAAAAATTGTGGCAGAAAAAACGAATGTGCTATACATTCATGTTTCTGAAAATTAAAAAAAAATTCTTTGGAAAATTTTAAAGATGAATGTACCAAATCTCGAGGAATTGAGGGAATATTGACGTAAAAACTATATCAGTGGAAAGAGTATAATGAGAATATATCCTGTCAAAAACAAAAATCTAAAATTTTGCGAAAGATATAAACTTTCAAATACGATTTCTCAAAACTTTAATTTTGGCACATTCATGCTTTTGGCAAGCGAGCGACGATATGAAATCATTTAATAGAAAAATATTTTTGCAACTTACCTTTGGCTTTCATTTTTGAAATCTTTGAGTTCTGGTAATGTACTTGTTTTCGACTTCTTGTATTTATCACCTGATTCCATAGTACTTTGGATGGAGACATTGTAGCCACTGTTTACCATTTTCAAGCTAATTGAGTTGAACTACAGTCAAGCACGTATGAAACTAAAAAAGGATTGCAAATATGAGGTATATAATAATATTTATGTCTATTATTTAATAGTTTCTATATAGGCATACCCAGAATAGTTTCACCGTTTTTTAAAAGGAAGTCATGCTAGAATAATATTACTGATAGTGTTGAAAAATAATAAACTGAATAGGGTTGATTTTACATGAACTTTTTTTCTGGGTTTAAAAATAATTTAAGGATTCCCATACTGATGCCCAAGTTCTTGAATTATCGAGTCGACTTGGTCAATGGGATAACATATATGACAAGTATTGTACATATTAGATTAGCCACACGTTAATGTTGTTAAAATATAAATTGATCAATAAACAAACACATTTTCACAAAAAATTTGGAATTCCAAACAAACCATAAACTCTAATCGTCGCTAGCTACCACCTGTTACTTAGTGCTATAGTTTTATAGTAACTATGCGTTTATGAATTACAATTTGTCATTACTCAGAGTTTATTCGGTTGAGACTAATGATATGTGTCCATTTTTCCAAGACTTTGCGAATTGTGAAAATCTCATCGATAGAAGATTTACCGCACTGATAAGTTGCAATCGTCGATCTTTATCGGGCTTCTGTTTTATCGCGCAATGCAAACAATTACTATGCCCTAACTAGATTTATTTGTAAACTAAGATAACCATCTATTAAAGAGTTTCCAGCTAGTATAAAACTCATATGTAAAGGTGCAGACTTATAAACAAACCGTCCTAAAGGTATACCTATCACCTGTTATCATGCCATATAAACAAATGATAACAAAGGTGAAATAAAAGCAGTCAACTGATTAGTTATTTACACGGTTTTACGAGCTCTAATGTAAATTAGTTCTCAAGAAAACTAAGTCATCGTAAAAATCATAAAATGATAAAAATAATAATATGTAGGTAAAGTAGCCTAAGTTCAGGTGATTCGACACATTATGAGGCCGCATGGCCGATTTGGTTCAATATCACCTAGAGGAGCCAACCTTTTCCAAAATTACAAAAAAAAAATATAACCCTTTTTTTAGCTTTATTAGGGTGACTTGAACTTTGAAAAATTGATTCCTGAATAAATTTCGGATTTTTTTTAAAATGGTTTTTTTTCTTTTTTGTTTTTATTCTGAGACAATATTGTCGTAAACCTTACCTATTTAAAGATATTGAAGGTTCAAGTTTGACCATTTTTGAGAAGAATTGATATTGCATATTATAAAGTACGCAATGCCCGGTTTATGAAAAATTAATTAAAATTAAAAAATAATTATATTCGTCGTCAAACCCCAATTTTAATGGTTTTTATCGAATAACCCTAGTCTAAAACGATTTTCTTGCACTAGAAATTTTAACGTTCTTAGATATATTTATGTGAAGTGTGCACCAATTTTTTTTTTTTTTTTTTAAACCCCAACGATTTTGAAACTTATCATTTCAAACCCCGTGATACACATATTTCGTCAAAATTCCTCTTTTTGTTAATGTTATTGAAGGTAGAATTTTTGATAATTCTTGAAAATTTTTGATAATGATAATTAGGCTGGGTCGATTTGTATGAACGAAAGCTAACCGATATCGCGCCATCGATTTTTGGGCTCAGGAAAAAAAATTTCCTCTACGCATACCCCAAAAAATCATTTTCGAGCCTGCGAAATTTAATTTTTTTTTTGAATTTTCTTTGACTTTGATTTTTGAGGTCTTTTCATGACCTACTAAACAAACTTTCATTTGATTTTAAAATGTTCATGTATACTCTGTTTGGCCCACTATCCAATGAAATGATAATTTTCAAAATCGTCGATAAAGAGATTTATTTTTAGATTTTACATGCTTCATATGGCTTTATCCACTTTGTAATTCAAAAAACTTATTGCACTGAAATAAAAAGGTTGAAAGAACATATCAAAACCACTTTCAAAGCGATTATGGTAATACTGTAAAAATTACAGTATTTACTGTAAAATTGGCAGTAAAAACATGTGATTTTTAAAAAATATCAATTAATGATATGAGTCCACTTTCAAATTTACAGTAATTCATGTCAATATGATAGTATATTCGAAGGATGATAGGGGGTCACTTTCAAAATTGATATTACCCACTGTTGGACGAAAAATGACAGGGTTTACTGTTAATTTGACGGCTGTTTCTTGTAGATTTTTTTTCAGTGTGGATGTACCTTGGTGATTTTTTCTCTCAACAACAAAATTTTCCAACATTTTTATTTTACCAGATCCAGGCGGCGATATATATAGGTTTTAGCCAAACTTAAGGCAGCTTTCTCACCTAGCCTGTAACTTAAAAAGTCACTTAAAATTTATCAGTCACCTTTTCAGCTTAAAAGCTCACTCTAACCAATATTTCAGGTTAATAATAATTCCAATTGATCACACTTAGTGCATTTTCATTAGTCAAGCATTTTTAGTTATCACTTTTTGCACTACAGCTAAACAATGTGTGTTATTATTAATTGATTATCGCCGAAAAAACAAAAGCATATAAATTAATATTAAATGCCATTAACATATACAACACAAACCGTTTAAAATTGATAAGTGACCGTTAGGGAACTCCCTATAGCCACGATCGTTACTGCGATACTAAAGATTTTGTTTAATTTTAATTTTAATAACAACACATATCACATTATCTCAATGTTAACGCGTGCATTTGAATGGAATCTTTTTTCCGACAAAGAACTCGTACATATGTATGTTTGTACCCGGAAATGTGTTCCTTGATCGAAGTGAAGTCCTCGCGAGATTCAAATTGACTGAATTGTTCTCAAGCGATGTAGTTAACTTTATCGATCTTTTTTTCTACAAACTGCAAATATCGAGATTACATTATATTTTAGTCATATACCCATACCTATATATTTTCATGTATGCACATTAGGGTGGACTAAAAAAAAAATCGATAAGTCCTATAACTTTAAACGAGCTAATGTTGTATATTTGTAAATTTTTTATATCGTTGTACATTTGTATATTTGTATATCCGGTATTATCTCGGGAACCGCTTGACCGATTTGGATGAAATTTGCATATAAATAGTATGATGGATTCTAAGACTATCCACTTGGGTGTTGCCACTTGGGGTGGTTTATAGGGTTGCCAGCTATCTCATTTTTGGTTTAAATATAGAATAAGATATGCCAATATGGGTATCAAATGAGAGGTATTTTCGCGACATACCAACTAAAATATTTTTAAGTAGGGTTGCCGCCCAGAGTTAGCATTTTACGGTTTTGTATTTGTATTTGGGGTAATTTTAGGATCATTCTTGAATTATTTTAGGATCATTTTGGGGTAATTTTGGGATAATTTTGGTTTCATTTCGGGTTAATTTTGAGGTCATTTTCGGATCATTTGGGTTCGCTTAGTGGTCTTTCTGGGATCATTTTGCGATAATTTTGGAACCACTTTTGGGATCAGTTTGGGCCGCTTGACTGATTTCGATAAAGTTTGACATAGCGATAGTATGCTTGATCCTAAGACTGTCCACTTGGGTGTTGCCATTTGGGGCGGTTTACAGTGTTGCCACCTATCTAATTTTTTCTAAAATATTGGGAAAGGTTTGCCAATATGGGTATCAAATGACCCGACATGAGGACGCCTCTGGTAAAAACCAGTCAATTTTGTTCACTTTGATATACCAGCATCAATAAAAAAAAGTTAACCAACAATTCCATTAGAGAAGCGTTGATTGTTTGATTGATACATTTTGATTGTATCACTTGACATCTCGAAATTGAATACTTTTATGACATATGTGACGCTGACTTATTAAGAAATTGTGTTTATTCAAATAAAGTTTCGGAAGTTAACTTCCCACAGCTGATTGGAAATGTGATTTATTGATTGGCTAAATTTCTTTCGACATTCCGCGATAGCTGAGGTAAAGTTAGAGAGGGTTTAAATGACTGGACTCAAAAACTCTGGGTAACAGTGAATACAGCCTCAATTTCTTTACCTACCAGAGACTGGAGGCCAAAGTCGATCAATTGAATTACAACTATTTTACCTTTATCAAAATTGAAATATTCGATAGCACATGCCATTTTGAAGATTTGGGTAATTAGACGTACACGTAAATTTTAAACTTTTTTGGACTACATACATATATGTCCAAACCAAATTTGGTTTCAAATTGAATCTAGACCAGTTTTCAAGAAATTTGGCTAAATGAATGGGGTTTCAATTTTAAACCAGAAATGTTTTAAGAATTTCACAGTGCTAAAAAAAAAATTTAATACACTTTTAGAGCGACCTAGTAGAAATTGTTCATCTGGTCGAGTTATACACGAAACACGCTTCAAAAGATTTGTAACACCCCCAAAATCTGGGTTTAAGGCCAAAAACCGTTTTTCAGAGTTTTCTTTGAAAAAAAAAAAATCATTAAAAATCAAATTTTCAACCGATTTTGAAATTCTCAACAGTTTTGGGTAGAGAATTGTTGACACTTTCGAAATATAAAGTGTTTTGTTTATTTGAAAAGGGTATGACATGTTTTTCACGCGAGAAGTTGAATATTTTGAAAACTTTTTCGGGTTTTTCCGTTTTCGAAGTCATTTTTTTTGCCACTAATTGACAATGAATGAACCTCATTGGGTATGCGTCATCGAGAGGCAACTACTACTTAATTATAACAGTTTTTAGTTTTTTTTTTTTTGGAAAGGACTTCAAGTTTTTAAGATATGCAGCATAATCCAACCCGACTAGGTACTTTTGATTTGAGCGCCAAAGTTTGAAAAATCCTAAGTTGACCCCAATCGTGTTAAAATGTATGACCAACCCCTACTAACTTTGTACGGCCAACCCACCCATACCAGTGGCACACCCCCTAAGACCCCACCTTTGGGGGTCCCAATACAAAACATTTAAAAAAAATAACCATTTTCATTTTTCTCTTAAGAACTTTAAGAAACATATAGAAGAATATGTATGAACTCGGGTGTAAGAGTAGGTCGCCTCCCCGTTGGTGCACCCTGGGTAACGCTAAATGACGTACATGACCTACACGGCTAGTTTCTCGTATTGCCGGTTCTACGAGAACGGTACCAGTTCCTGGGGCTGTACACATCGTGCCGAAACGACCCGGACCGTTTTTTTATATCGACCCGGCTAAGAGCAATACACCCGGGGTAACCCTGTCTGACATTTAGGCAGGGCTATACCTCGTTACAACATCAACAACCGGGTCTATTTGGTACCGACTTCTTGTTGTTGTTGTTGTTAACAGCAAAACACTCCCCGAAGGTTTTGGGGAGTGATACCGAAGTTGACAGTCCTTGGCCGGATATGACCCCGGTATGCTGCGGTACTCCCTTGCGGTACTGCCCGACTGTCGTGGTAGCGATTTGGTATGACCAGTGGAACCTTCTAGGTCATGTCATCCCTCCATCCGTGAGGAAGAAGAAGATGGGTAATGAGAGGTGAGAGGAATCATATCCGTAGATCAACCATCGAGTAGCTCGTCATTACCTATGGTACCGACTTCGTCATAACTGGTTCTTTGAATACTTGGAATATAAAACCCCTAGCAGCTATGTATAATAAACATTTAAAGACGCTTGCTTAGAAACCGAGATAAGAACTAATTAGCTACACCGATAGTGGAGATATTTAAACATTAGATGGCCGATAATTGCGCCATAGACTTTTGATATGCAAGCCCACGAGTTGTTTTACGAGGATAGAATAAATCTGTGGTCATAAGCAATAACAGCCTAAGTCGACTTAAGAAATTCGACCAGTTGAAATTTTTGCTGCTGATTTTGAATAGCAACATCGAGACATTTTTCAAGACTTTCATTGGTCTTTTTTTACTTTCTTCACAAACAATTAAATCCGATACGTTTGCCTTAGTTATAAAACAGTTTTGTTACAAAAATTCGCCAGAAAAAATTTTAACTGGTCTCATTTCTTAAGTCGACTTAAGCGGTTATTGCTTATGACGACAGAAATATTCGTGTTTTTGCATATAGCGCCCTTTGTAAGCTGCACTGAAATAAAAAGTTTGAAAGTGCACATTGAAAGTAACATATCAAAATCACTTTCAAATCGATTATGACAATACTGTAAATATTACAGTATTTACTGTAAAATTGGCAGTAAAAACATGTCATTTTTGAAAAATATCAATTAATGATATGAGTCCACTTTCAAATTTACAGTGATTCATGTCAATATGATAGTATATTCGAAGAATGATAGGGGGTCACTTTCAAAATTGATATTACCCACTGTTGGACGAAAAATGACAGGGTTTACTGTTAATTTGACGGCCGTTTCTTGTACATTTTTTTTTCAGTGTGTTCATAAAAGTAAATAATAGAACAATTTTGAGTCAGGAACATATTGTTTATGGTTCATATTTTTATTACATATTTATATGCAGATGGCCAAATCCCCATACTTAAATTTCGGGGACGTCCCTGAAAATATACCGCCTATACCTCATTTTTTTCAATTTCCTTTCCATCAGTGCATATTTCATTCAAATCAGTCAAACGGTTCGCTCACATATTAATTTAATAATAGATGTAGATAGATTTTAATCAGGAATTACTTTCGCTATAACGATTTCGCTAATTTTAGAATCTGAACTGTATTTTATAACATATGTATTGTATCTTATAACTTTAAACGAGCTAAACCTGTATATTTGTATATTCGGACAATCTCGGGAACCGCTTGACCGATTTGGATGAAATTTTGAATATAGATAGCATGATTGATTCTAAGAATATCCACTTGGGGGTTGCCACTTGGGGGGTGTACAGGGTTACCACCTATCTAATTTTTTTTAAATTATGGAGTGAGATATGCCAATATGGGTATTAAATGAAAGTGTTTTCGTCGACATACCAACGAAAATATTTTCAAGTAGTGTTGCCGTCCAGGGTTACCATTTAGCGTATTGTATTTGTATTGTATATTTTTGGGATTTTAGATTATTTTAGGATCATTTTAGGATCATTTACGGGTCACTTTGGGATAATTTTGGGGCTATTTGAGATCATTTTGGGTTCAATTTTGGATTAATATGGGACAATTTTGGGGTCATTTTCGTATAATTTTGGAGTGATTTTGGGATCATTTTTGGATAATTTTGGGATCATTCTGGGTCCAATTTTGGATCACTTTGGGAGCATTTTAGGGTCTTCTTGCGGTCGTTTTGGGACTATTTTGGGATTATTTTGGGATTGTTTTAGGGTCATTTTGGGATCAATTTTGTATAATTTTTGGGCCATTTTCGGATCATTTTGGGTACATTAAATGGTTCCTTTACGGATCACTTTGGGATAATTTTGGGGCTATTTTAAGATTATTTTGGGTTCAATTTTGAATTAATTTGGGACAGTTTTGAGGTCATTTTCGTATAATTTTGGAGTCATTTTGGGATCATTTTGGGATCATTCTGGGTTCAATTTTGGATAATTTTGGGAACATTTTAGGGTCCTTTTGTGGTCGTTTTGGGACTATTTTGGGATTATTTTAGAGTAATTTTGGAATCATTTTTTGGAGTATTTTGGGGTCAGTTTGGGATCATTTTTGGGGTCAATTTCGGATCATTTTGGGAACATTTAAGTGTCTTTTTGGGGTCGTGTTGGGATCGTTTTAGGATTATTTTGGTATTATTTTAGGGTCATTTTGGGATCATTTTGTAAGTAAGTAAAGTTAGTGCTAAATCAATAGCACCGAGCAAGCTCGGTCACCCAGGTACTTATCTTATAAAATGACCAACATTGTTTAAAAAAAAAATAATTCCTGGTGAAAATTGCAGTTTTTATGATATTAAATTTTTAATGTGACTCAATGTATGCTTAAATGTAAAAAATTTTGTGTTTAAATATTTCTAGGTGTTCCACTCTAGCTTCTCTGCAAGGCATTCTTGCTTCGATTCTATAGATTTAATATAGAAAGGCATTCTAAGCCCGGTTCTTCGTAAGGTGTTCTTGCTCTGATTCTTTGTACTGAATAGAGTAAGCCATTCTACATTCGCTTCTTTGTAGTCCCGAAGGTAAGCGCTTACCTCCAATTACATGCCCATGTTAAAGTGATAAAGTAGAGAAGGGGAAAAAAATTCACAGTAATACTCAGCTTAACCATGTTTATCAACCCTCATACTTCGTTTTTTGATTTTATAATTTTCGAAATTCCACATTTGTACCAGATCGTGGTTAATGCTTTCAACTTTTTGTCGCCTGGGGGGCACCTCAAAACGTCATCCTATCACCATACAATTTTGTGGGGTTCATTAACTCGTATAAAGGCAACTTTTCATTGCTATTAGTTCAAAAACATAACAAAAATCTCCGTTTGTTTTCACTCCACCTTAATGCATATGTATGTACGACGAAAAATAAGGAACATATTGGGTTTGATTTGATTTTTAAAAATTATTTCGGTTTCGTTCCGGATTCGGTTATGCAATTTCAGTATGAGAACACGTTTGTATGTAAGAGATGCGTAAAGTCAGGGGCATACAGAGAGAATTTTTTGCAAAATATTTTATTATTAGTTATTAAGAATAAATAAGAAAATATTTTCTTTTTTCAGGACTTTTTTTCCTTAAATTAAATAATTCCTTCTTGAAGTAATTGTAAAAAATAGTAAATATATTTTCTTTTAGTAAGTAATTTAATGTTTCATGGACGCGAAATTATTATGGTGTGGGATTTGGCCTCGGAGTACTTTCTTAATTTTTTCTCAAAATTCGAAAAGATTTTTTCTCAATTTAAGTACATTGGGGAAAATATTTTTTAATACTTTTTTTACATTTTTTTTTGCTTGTTTAAAGTAAACTTTTTTTTTATCAATTTCCGTGAAAATCAAGTAAATTTTATTTAGTATTTCTCCAATTATTATTAATTTGTGGTTGCGAAAATATTTTTCCAAGATTTCAGAAAAATATTTTTTTCTCAGTGTAAACATTTCAACTGTAAAATAAATGCAAGTAGGCAGTTTTGTCTGTGCAAGTTATAGAAACAAAGATAAATTTCATTTTTCTAAATACAATCTATACTGAGCTTGATTTAAGCTTTTCAACTTTACTGCTGCAATAAAAATTTGCATTTACTCAAAAAAACACTAAGATTCGACATGGCGTATGAGTAATGTTTTTTTGTGTAACTTGCAATTTACGCTGAGTAATAAGTAATTTCGACAACTAATTCTGGTTTCGGCTGTTAATATTTTGAATCGGAGTTCTGGGGGTGTATATCAGCTATTCCATCGGAATGAGAAACTCGATAGAAATCACGAAATTTATCACAGTTCGGTTATATCCTATAACTTTAAACGAGCTAAACTTGTATATTTGTATATTTGTTTATTTGTATATCCAGACTATCTCGGGAACCGCTTGACCGATTTGGATTGAATTTTGAATATAGATAGTTGCCACTTAGGTCGATTTACAGGGTTGCCACCTATCTAATCGTTTTTTAAATTTTGTAGCAAAATATGCCAATATGGGTATCAAATGAAAGGTATTTTCAGCGACGTGCCAACTAAAATATTTTCAAGTAGGGTTGCCACCTTACCGCAGTATATACGTATATCCGGACTATTTCGGGAACCGCTTGACCGATTTGGATGAAATTTATCATATAGATAGTATGATTGATTCTAAGACTATCCACTTGGGAGTGTAAAGGGTTGCCACCTATCTCAATTTTTTTAATCATAGAGTTAGATAAGCCAATATGGGTATCGACCGATTTGTTCAATCTTTCTCTACAGCGCGGCGTTTTCCCGGCTTCATGGAAAGAGTCTTTTCTTATACCTCTTTATAAAAGTGGGAGTAAAACATCTATACTAAACTATCGCGGAATAGCGAAGCTCTCTGCTATTCCTAAAATTTTTGAAGTTATCGTCACCAATCACCTTTCATTTTCTATATCAACACTGATTGCCAACTCCCAGCACGGTTTCTGTAAGGGTAAATCGACCTCAACTAATTTACTTGAATTCACTACACATGTCTCGAATGGGTTTAGGGATAATCTCCACACCGACGTTATATACACCGACTTTAGTAAAGCCTTTGACAAGGTTAGCCACTCTTTACTTATTCATAAACTTGCCCTGGTTGGCTTTCAACCCGCTCTCATCCGTTGGATATCCTCCTATCTCCGTGGTAGAACGCAAAGAGTTACCTTTAATAATGCAATTTCAAATGTCATCGATGTCTCCTCTGGTGTTCCTCAGGGTAGCCATCTAGGCCCGGTTCTGTTTTTGCTTTTTATCAATGATATCTGTACAACAATAAAGTTTTCGAATATCTTGATGTATGCTGATGATGCTAAACTTTTTAAGTCATATGCATCGATTGAAGAACGTTCTTTGCTTCAAATTGATTTAGACCACTTAGTAACTTGGTGCAACGTTAACAATATGCCGCTCAATCTGAAAAAATGTAAGTTCATGTGTTTTTCACGTAGGGATCTACAGCCAGCTTCTTATGCAATCAACAACCACAATCTTGAACATGTTAATGTTTTTGTTGACTTGGGGGTGACAATGAACCCCAAGCTTAGTTTTAGTCCTCATATTGAGGCAACAGTTAATAAGGCTAGAGGTGTTTTAGCTTTTGTGAAAAGGTGGTCAAAGGAATTTAATGACCCTTATGTTACGAAGACTCTTTTTACTACACTAGTTAGACCTATATTAGAATATTGCTCAGTTATATGGAATCCGCGTTACCAACTTTATATTGATAGGCTAGAATCAATTCAAAAACAGTTCTTACTCTTTGCATTGAGAAATCTACAATGGGATTCAACGTATAACCTTCCACCTTATACTAATCGTTTGAAACTTATCAATCTCCCAACCCTTGCAAGTCGTAGGGAAATGCTAGGTGTATTATTCATGACTAAACTGATAAACGGATCGATTTCCAGCCCATTTCTTTTAAACGAAATTAACTTTAATATTCCGTCCCGACCTTCACGACACTTTAGGCCTATTCGGCTGAAGCAATGCAGGACAAATTTTCAATTACACGAGCCTTTCCAGTGTTTGTGCGAAGATTTTAACTCTCATTCAGGCACATTTGATATTTCGGACTCGCTTTTTATGATCAAAATAACTGTTCTATTATCTCTTAACACTTGATTTCTACGTTGTATTAATTTATTGCAATTCCCTATTTCATTTATGTATATCACTCAGCTGATGAATTCCTTTCTGTAGCTGAGCATTTTGAGAACTCGACGCTTAACAAACCTCCGCCTTTCAAACACTCGGCAAATTAATCCGCGCGTTATGCGGATGCGCCCCTCGTGTCGGTTGGGCGGGATGGTGGGTAAAATCCGTTGGGCATAATAATAAAATGAAAGGTATTTTCGCCGACATACCAACTAAAATATTTTCAAGTAGGGTAGCCGCCCAGGGTTTACCGTATAGTATTAGTATTGTATATTTTTGGGATCATATCATATCAGGATCATTTTGGAGATCATTTAGGGGTCACTTTGGAATAATTTTGGGAATATTTTGAGATCATTTTGGGTTCAATTTTGGATTCATTTGGGACAATTTTGGGGTAATTTTCGGATCATTTGAAAATCATTTTTGGATCATTTTGGGATGATTTTTGGGCCATTTTGGGAACATTTGAGGGTCTTTTTGGGATTATTTTAGGATTATTTTGGGAACATTTTTGGATCATTTTAGGGTGTTTGTGGGATCATTTGGGAATCATTTTTGGATAATTTTGGAATCATTTTGGGTCATTTTGGATTTTTTTTGGGATCATCTTCGGATCATTTCTGGGTCGTATTGGGTTCAACTTCATATCATTTTGGGAACATTTCAGAGTCTTTTTGGGATAATTTTGGGTAAGTAAAGTTAGCGCTAAATTGAGCACCGAGCAAGATCGGTCACCCAGGTACTACTATCAATAAAATAAAAGTTTAATATTAATTAGGTGGCAACTCTTTAAAAACATGCTTCGTGGAAATACTTACGTATAAAATCTTAGAATGTAGCACACTGTGTACGATATATAGAGCTAACAGGCTGACCTTTAACTTGTATTGACGGCTATAAAGCAGGAAGCTCGATCCGTCTGGACGGTTTGCGTCATGCTCCTCGAGGCAGGCAGATACCCTTACCTGGAAAGCTTAACATATAACAGTGCTTGATCCCAAGAAAATCATCGTTCTTCTCTACATAAAGCATTGACTTACATACATTTGTTTTAACCTTAAATATCCATAGACCTACATATTTTGCCTGGGTTTTGGTCATATTTCGTTTACTTTTTTTTTTATTAATTTTACATATGATACATACTTATTTACATTTGTGAATATATGGATAATTGACAATAAATATTCGTATAGGTGCATATTTCTACAATAGTTCTTCTTATAAAACCGCCAGCCCACTTCAATAGCAAATCTTCACCGACTCATCTCTATAAAAGTTGCTACGTCGAACCAGCACTTCATAAACCGGAATACGTCGCTCATGACCACCAAAAGCTATATACAAGGCACGATGAGAAGGTTGAATCTTACCCGGCGTAAGACTGCCACAATAGTGAGCTCTACCCACATACAACGTTTCACCATCGGAAGTGCGTCCAGCCTCTATTGCACCTGCTGGCACAGCACCATCCGCTGTTGACACCCATTCATAACCATCACCTATTAATATCTCAAAGTCAGACTTTTGTAGCTCTTGACCCGCATATGAGACATAAGCGCATGCGCGACTTGGTATTACCTTGCCCGGCAATAAGTCGCCATTGTGAAAGCAACGGCAAACAAAAATTGGCGAAAGATCCGTATCGTGTCCGGCGTGGACCGCATTCGGTGGAGTATAGTTGGCATTCGAGACCACCCAAGTGTCAGCTTGTTGAGGGTAAGCAGTAGCTGGTTTATAGGAAGGCGTTGCTGGTAAAGTTGGATAGACTGAAACTCCTAAAGATTGATATGTTGGTGGCACATGGGTGGGATGGTATGGTGGTGGTGGTTCAATAGGTGGCGGTGTTGGTGTTGATGGTGGTGGTGCATTTGCGCCGTAAGGATCTGTTGAAGGTGTTGGCGCAAACGTTGGTGGCATCGGCATCATTGGTGGCTTTACATCCTCGAAGGTTGGTGGAAATGCTGGCTTCTCATCGATCGCCCAGCCTTCTTTACGCTCTCTTTGTTCTACTAATATTTCGTACGATTCCAAACGACGTTCCGCATTTTTGAATGGTATAAATAGGGCACGATGCACTGAGCTAACTTTTCCAATACTCAAACTTCCCTCATAATGGCCACGCCCTATATAGACAGGTTGACCCAAAGCACTTTTGCCACATAGAACCGCATTCTCGGGTATGCGATGATCATAGCATTGCAGCCAGACAAGATTTATGCCACATAGTACTTCGAAATTATCTTTTGGTATCGCTTCGCCACGCCACGACACGAAAGCGATGCGTTTATTAGGCACAATTTTAGCCACCAGTGTATCGCCATTGTGTACAGTACGACCGACATAGATGGGATCACCATCGAAATCGTTGCCGCCGATAACGGCGTTCGTTGGCATCGATGCGTACGCGGACGAATGCACCCATTTGTGGTCTAAAGTTACGGGGAAAAAAGATGAGGAAAGCTTTAATAAAAGGTTCTATGAAAGACTTTATAAATAAGCAGGTGAAAGGGTGCATACGTCCGCGTCGTGCTGTGGGGTTTCAATGAGTTCAAGTCACTTACATATATATTTTGTTCATGATGCATTACTTTTATTTACTATAGCTCAAATATAACTTTACAAACTTTATGGCTCTTTGAGGGTATTTCCATGCCAAAGCGCCAAATATTTGCAATCGACCTCTCCGATTTACCACCAGGTCGGCCGCAGGTTTTGACTTTTGACAGGTTTTATGAAAAAATTCAATCGTTGACAGCCAATACGGGGGGGGGGGGATTGGAGGGGTGTTGAAATAAACCCGAAAACAATTCCAAAATGACCACAAAAAAGTCATAAAATAGTCCTAAAGTTCTGCTGAAATTATACACCACCCAGAAACATTGCGGAAGTTATTTCCTTATTTTATTCAAAAATCATCCTGAATTAGCCCCATAAAACTTATCCCTTGAAAATTAATATTTTCTTCGTTATTGGAAATTTTTTGAATCAAAACTAGAATTTCACTCATCACTAAAATATTTTGGAATAACAAAAAAATTAATTTTTACTCAAGTAATTTTTTTATTCAAAGTTAACCAACCCTGTCTCTAAGTATCCTCTTTTTTAGCAGAACTTTCATTTTATGAAAAAAGGTCGATTCCACCTATCCGACGATTTCACATGGAAATACCCTTAAGGTAAAATATAAAAAAAACGTTTTTAAAATCATTGCCGGCATAGAACTTCATACGAGTCGACGCGTATTTCACGCCCACCGTAAGGTATGAATAAGCAACGCTGTAACTGTGACACTAAACCTGGCGTCAGACTGCCATGATGATGGCCACGTCCAACGAACAAACGTTGACCAGTGCGTCCGACACCACTAGAAACGGCATTCGGCGGTATCGCATGATTGTACACATGCACCCAGCTATAGCCATAACCACAAAGCACTTCGAAAGAAATTTTATTGATCTCATAACCGCCGCAACAGACGTATGCACTACCTTTATTGGGTACAAATTTAGCGGGCATCATCTCACCTTCATGCATTGCGCGTGCCACATAGATGGGAGCACGATCCGTATCATAACCAGCGACCACAGCATTGGGTGGTGCATAGTGGGGTTGTGCAGGTACCCATTGATCTGTCGATTGTTTGACGAGTACTTCATATGTGCCGACGCGTACTTCATGTCCACCAAATGGTATGTATAAGCAACCATGCGAAGGATGTATTTTACCAACGGTCAAACTGTTGGCATGATGGCCACGTCCAATATACAGAGGCTCGCCGTTACGTGTGCGACCGCTTAGAACAGCGTTTGGTGGTACTGCACCACCACCGGAAGGCACCCAACCGTAACCTTGACCCACAAGTACTTCGTAATGTGCTTTTGTAATTTCTTGTCCACCCCAGCATACATAAGCGTTGCCTTTATTTGGTACTACCTTGGCGGGTAGCATGTCGCCTTCATGATGTGAACGTCCCACGAACATGGGGGCGCCATCGGAGTCATGACCGCCGACTACTGCGAATGGTGGCACCGGTTGATAGGGCGAAGAATGTACCCACTGATGATCTGTAATATGAAAATTTTAAAGCTCAAATTAGTTGCAACAAAACAAAAATAATGAAAAATAATCTTAGCAATTTAGTAAGGGCCGGTTTCTCTTCCTTTTTATAAGGTATGTTTTCAAAGCTTTCGCAATTTCTTTCTGGATAATTTAGGGACTTTTCGAAAATGATTTCGGGATTACTATTAATAACTAAACAAATTTTTTGGACACAACACAATCACTTCATCTTTTTTAAAAAGTCCCAAAAATAATCTCAAAACTACCTAAAAAATTCTAGAAATGATGCCGAGATAATCCTAAAGCGGGTTCTAAATGATTCCAAACACATTTCCGAAAAAATTATGACGTGATCCTTAAATAAAACGAGCTCGATCATAACTTCTAACGAAAGGTCAAGAAATTGTCTCGAGATACTTCTAAAACGATCCCTAAATGATTTTCAAAACAATACCGAAAAATTCTCTAAGTGACCCCTAAATGTAACGAGTTCATTCATAACCTCAAACTTTGAAAGGGGTATGTATGTATCAATATAATTTTCAATGAAAAAAATGTTTTTAGTTTTGGCCTTCTAATATACATTTAAAAAACTATGCTAAAAAGTTATTTACCGTGTCGTAAAACAGCACCAGGCTCCACCGAAATTGTAGCGCCTAAAAGTATGCATTCACATTTAAATTACACGAAAGCTTTATCATGCTAAAACAGATAGCTTTACACAAATTAGAATATGTTAAATGTCTCCCCGGCAGTCAAACCAACTAGTTGAAAACTAACTCACAGCTAGTATGAGTCACAAGCTAATTAGTCAGCTAGCAGATTGTATACCTAATTGGCTTTTTACTCTGTAAGGAAATGGTTTGTCAATTTTCATAATTCGTACAGAAATAAACACATCTCAAAATATACCAAAATATCTTAGTTCAATCATAAATCAATAAAAATAACGCCGTCAAGCATAGTGTATGAGTTCTCAGCTCACATAAGAGAGCTCTCTAGAGTTTATGGATCAAGAAAAATCAAAATTGTAATTCATTTAATCAGACGCGTATTCAGGGGAGGGACACCCCCCAAAATGCGCAAGTAAGTGCAATTTTTTTGTCTGTGACTGCAAAAAACAAAATTTGGAATATGAATCCCAAGCTCATGGAAAAATATTTTTTGATTTCCGCTCAAATTACACATTTGAAATAACAACAATTGCGACATAGCCAAATTTTTGTCGAGAAAGAAAACTTCAGAAAGAAAACTTCAAAAGTCCCCATTAATATCGTGTGTGGTGGTTATTTGGGGTCAAAGGTGAACATTTAGGGTTTTACGATTTTTTTTTTTTGTAAACGGTAATTTTTTCCTAAAACTATCTTCGACCAAGCTGTACATCTAAAAATTCACTATAGAAATCGTCATAGCATTTTTCTAAATTATGAGCTGACCCGGCAAACGTTGTATCTAAATCCTGATCCCGTTCGGTATCTACATAAAATAAAATAAAATTTCGATTTGAATTAAATTTGGTGAAAGTGATCTGCTATGTAAGAAAAAAAATATCACCAAAGGTCACGTAAAAATATTGGATGGTTACCGAGATATACGGGTTTGAATTCGCAATTTTTTGTGTGTTATTTGTTTTTAATTTTTTTTTTAATTAGAAGACATGTAATTGACATGCTAAGAAGGAATATAGAATCCGTTTTCTAAAGTATTTTTTCCGTACTTTTCGAATATAAATTAAAAAAAAATTGTATTGAAAAAAAATTAGTAAAAATTTGATTAAAAAAAATTTATCAATTTTTTTCAAATTTGGACATTTTAATATTTTTTTAATTTTAATTAAAAGCTCTGTAAAATGATACCTTTTTTGTAATGGAGTCGATCAGGCATTTCAATGCAGTCTTGAGAATGACTTCAGGCTGAAGTCGAAATATCGACCAATAAATTTCTGAATATTAACTGAGTGTTTTATTTCATATTAAGGCCTCGAGCTCATAAAAATCTACATTTTTAAATAAATAAGGCCATCAAAAATCAAAAATTAGGACCACGAAAATTTTTTAATTTTCTTTCATAAGACAATTTATTTATTTTTTGTTGGTTTTCTCTAGGCTTTGATAAATTTGGTTCGCGTCTGCACTAGTAACAAAATAAAACTTTAGCTAAGTAATTTCCTTTTTCCAGTCAAAATGGTTATTATGAAAAAAAAAAGAATTTAGCCCGTTTTTAAAATTTATCAAAAAATCATAATAAAATGACCAGGAGGTTCATCCTACTATATTTTTCATTTTAGCCATTTCCGTTACTGAATTATGTCAATTTAAGTGATTTTCGATTTCGAAAGTGGACGTGTTTGGAGGGCGATTTTATCCAATTTTATCAGGTATACAAGAAAGTAGCCTGTTTACCAAATTTCATGCAAATATCTCAATTTTCACTCCAGTTATCGTGTATGCGGACGGACTTTCATATATTGAACTCTATATCTATCTTGATTATTTTGTGCCGTTACACGTAGTAGTACTAGTACGCTGGGTATAAATATATATTTAGATACCGTGTTACACGGGGTATGAGTAACATTTGTTCCACTGTCTATAAGCGAAGTTACTCAAAAAGTAATTACCACAAAAACTTGGACCTTTTTAAACGTTTTTTGTAAGAGTAGTATTTTTCAACCTAGTGAAATGTCAGTCAAATGATTCTAGTTGTAAACTAGTATTTTGTCTGACAACTTTGATGTTTCAATTCAGGGTTGTTTGAGCAAAAGCCAACTACATTTTTCTTTGTGGTCAAACTAAAAGCTTCAGTTAAAAGTCTTATCACTAAATCGTTCAAAACACATGTGATATGATGACTTGGATACCTCACTTAATATAGATAAACACATATATATTATATACTTATCCAATTATAAAAAAATTGCAAATGAAAGTTGAAATTTTTAATCGCATTCATTCACTATACTGCCTCGTAAAAATTTAATTAAAATTAAAATTTTTTTATTTATTTTTAGAAAAAACTCTAATAAATTAGGTATATACATACATACATACGTGTATCAATTTAAAAATACATCCATAAATAAAAATTTATTAGAGCATGTAGGTATTTTTTTCAAACTTTTATGAAAAAAATTATTTCGAAAAAAAAAACAATATTTGTCATCAAGGCACCCTAATGTTAATTCATATGTATTAAAACTAATCAACATTTCACAATTTTTTTTACTGCGAATTTTCTGCTCTTACCCATTGTTATCTGTTTATAATTAGCACGAGAAAGTTCCGACTTTTATTTATTTACTTAATTATTGCACTTGTTTTATTTAAATTTCGCTCTTATCTTTGTTCTTTTGATACCTAAACCTACTGTCTTTATTTACTGACTAAAAGCGTTCTGTATTCTTCGATGAATGTTTTATCACTGTTTGAATTTTAAATGCAACTGACTCAATTATGTATGAAATCAATTGGAAATTTGTTCTTCAACCATTGGCTTGCGTGTCTTATCTGAGCTTTATTGCTAGATGTATGTGTGAGTAGATAAGTCATACACGTCGATAAATATATGTACATCTTATGTAGAAATGCGCAATGTTCAAAAGTTTTCTCCCTTTTTGCAATAACCACAATTCTAAGGTATATAAAATTTGATATGTATTGATAGGTCTCCCCGAGCAGGGTGTGCGTCAACAAACCAACAATTTAAAAAATAATAATTATAATATTAAAGTCACACCACTACAAATGCTATACACGTATTCACTCTATAGAGCTGCTGTTATTTGTGTTTGTTGGCACGACCACTTGCATTGTCGTGTTTGCATTCATTGCTGTTGGGGAGAGCCCGAGTGTGAGAAGAAGAGTTCTTTTGTTGGCAGCAATAATAAACATGCCAGCCCGTCAACTTTATTGAGCGTAGGTTCAAACAGTGTTTACAAAAACAAAATCTGCGAGAAGGTATTCAGAGAAGCAAATGCTTGCTTGGACTTGATGTTTTGAAAAAAAAAAAGAAGAAAATTACAAATAAGTTACATCGTTCACAACTCCCTTCGTCGTTAGACTGTGAAATAAAATAATATGGAAAATTGATCAAAAAATTTAAAATAAAGTAAAATAAAAAATAGAAAAATCATTGAAAGTAAAGAAATAAATTTGTTGGAAATGAAAGGCAAGGAAATAATATAAAAGAAATAAAAATAAAGAAAAATAAAATAAATAAAAGTATAAAAAAGGAAAGAATCTGAATGGTAGGGAATGGACAAAAGGCAAATAAAGGAAAGGTAAGGTAAGGAAAGGAAAAGAGAGAAAAATCAAAGGCAAGTAAAGGTAGGGAAAGGAAATGAATGGAAAAGAAAGGGAAAGAAAGGAAAGGTAATGAAAGTAGAGGAATGAAATATGAAGGGAAAGAGAGAAAGTTAAAAAAGGAAAGGAAATAAAAGGTAGGGAACAGGAAGGCATGGAAAAGAAATAAAGATAAAGAGAAAGAAAAATAAAGGAAAGGAAATGAATGGAAAAAGAAAAGAAAAGACAAGACAAGCACCGGAAAAGAAAGAAAAGCAAAGGAAAGCAAATAAAACCAAAGGAAAGGAAAGGAGAGTCAAGGAAAGGAAAGAAAGACGAGTAAAAACTACCTAAAATAAATAGTTATAAACATTGAAACTTTATTACTGAATGGCGTTAAGAGGGAGAAAAAGGCAAAAAGAAGAGGAATGTATAGAAACGGAAAATATAAAAAATAAGGAAAAGTAAGGAAAATTTAAGAAATAGCAAAAAAAAAAGTGATAGTTAAGGAAACTGGTAGTAAAGGAAACTGAACTTCAATAAGGTAGAGAGATAAAATAAGGTTTTGTGGTTGAATTTCAACAACTGGGCAAACTCTAGTACATATAAATGGGTGATTTTTGGTCATTTAAATAAGTACGAATGGCTGTTAACGGAAGATGTAATATTGATAAGTGGGCTTTCACATGATTCAAATCTGCACGAAATAGTCGGTAGTGGTCCCATCCTTTCAGACAAATGTTATGGCATTTAACTAACTTTAATTTATATTGCTTTGAGACTAAATTTCATGTTCTTCGTAACAAATTACAAAAGCACGACCTTTCGGGTTCCGCATCTCTAATATTTACACATACATACATTCCTCGCAAATGTTTTTCTGCAAAATGTTTGATAAGTAGGCCAATGATTCATTATTTTTATTGAACAAAAGCTATAAATGTCATAAATTATTAACTGGTTTTCGGCAGGTGTCCTATCGCGGTGGTATGCAAAAATTGATAGATCTAAGAAAAATTTAGAAAAGTTTAGTCATGAAAACCTAAATATCTTAATATTCAAAGCCAATCCTTTAAATTTTATATCATATTTTTAAAACCTTTAATCTTTAAGCTTAATCTTCTTAAATGGACAATTACATTCAATATCTTAAGTGTGTATATGGGGGATTTCGGAAGGGGTCCAACCCCTCCAAAATGTGGTGTATCAAAGTCTATTGAAAGTCTCCAGACAAATTGTACTCGACAAATGTAATTTGAATAAAAAGAAAAAGAAAAAGAAAGACTCCTGTGCCACAGAGTTTTTATGGGCAGAATAATTCAAACTCCGGATGAAAGACCCACATAGACTCATATATGACTATATATAGTGTAACCTTAAAACTTTTTTCCTGACTTACGGGAAATTTTTTAACCACACAGAGCCAAAAGTGCCTAATAAAATGAAAAAGATGTCTTTTCGAGCAAATCTCGTTGGTTTTATATGGAAATTCTTATTGATATTATTAAGTGCGATTTCGTCTTATTTTTTGCCATTTCTTCTTATATGTGTTATTAATAAGAAAATCTTGCAATTTTCTCTCAAGATTTAAGTAGATATATGGAAAAAAAGGTAAGCGAGAGAAAACTTCATGTTTTTCGAAGATACATATGTTCATGATAACATTAACAGGAAATAACTTATTTTTTTTTTTTTAATTTAAAATATTAAAAGGTACATCTTCTCAATATTTTGCGACTTCTCTTTCAAAACTTTCGTTTTCATTTTTTGTTTTTTTTGGTACTTTTGGCTCTGTGCAATTTTTTCAAAAAGAGTCGTTGCTGTATACAAATATTGCTGAAGCGGTTGTGTAAAAAATATGTTACCCTTATTTGCACTTTTATCGTTGTTATGTACTTTTAATAGTCTGTAATATGACAGGCCAAATGTTTGCAAGTCAAAGTTGAATGCACTGCAGTCTATAATAAAGAGCTGTACACTTGTAGATACATTATTATATATGTACATACTTGTATATTTACATTCCATTGACAAGTTAATTAGTTGTCAATAATTTGTATACTCAGTTGCACTAGTAAACAGGGGTTTATACACAGAAAAAAAAATGAGCCGGCCGTATCAACCAAAATATGGCTTGATACAACGAAAATCACGGCCAATTCTTATCCATTATTCAATGCTGTTTTGATCGCTCAACCCAGTTGTCTATCATCATGCCATCGTATACTTATGCTTGTCAGCGTCTAATTACAGATTTGTTCTAAATAACACCACACATCAAGCTTAATCTGCTTCTTAGGGTACCTTATTTTTTTCCACAGCTGGGTATTTAATTATAGACTTTCTTTCAAGCGCCACCCTCAGGTGACTTGTATTAAATAAAGTCAACGAGCTGCTTTTCTTTGGAAACTTTACTAGTTGTCAATGATTGTAGCCATATTGTTATTTCATTATCTAAACAAATGTCTTATGACGAATTTTATTTTCTTATTTTTTAAGTACATATGTGTAGGTGCTATGACTAATTGTTGATCAATAATTATAACACTTACCCCAGAATTCCGTAAGCTGTCTCTAGTCACTAATAGAGACATTTTGTGTTCCAATTCCATTTCGTCCATATCAAACCTCAAACGACAAATCTCAATTTTTGTGACTTGAGATGAGACAAAATTACAGAATTCGGGGGTTAGGTTTGTTTGAATGTTCTAAGGAGCTTTATATGTTACTTCCTAGTATTTTTTTCCTCGTTCAGGTAATAAAAGCCTTTTGAAATATTTATTGTTGTAAAACATAAGTTCTTAATTTATATTGTTTTTCATATACATACACAGAGCCAACAATGCCTAATAAAATAGAACAAAAGTCAAAAGATATCTCTATAGATTTTCTTCAAGAAGATGTGCTTCTTATTATTGTAGAGACCGTCTTTTTAATTTTATTAAGAAGATTTTCTTTTAAATATTTTAAATGAAAAATAAAAAAATTTTCGGAATGATAAACCCAGCTGTTAACCATCAGGCCATCGCTCACTTTTGATTGCCAGCTTCTAATTACCGATATGTGTAGAGTTGTTAATGTTTCAAAGGAAAATCTTATAAATATATTTAAGAAGATTTCTTTTTAACATTTCTAATTAGGAAAAAAAGAGAGAGAATCGAACTTACAATTTTTCGATTGCTAAACCCACCTGCTAACCATCCGGCCATCGTATACTAATAATTGCCAGCGTCTAACTACACCTTTGTACTAAATGTATAGTTTTTTAATAAGAATTTCTTCTTAAAACCAAAAAGATTTACTTATAGTTTTTTCTTCGTTTGCACCGTTGCGACTACCCCTTTGCCCAAAAGCTGATCATGAAGACAATCTTATTAATTTTATTAGGCATTTTTGGCTCTGTGTACATATATGTATCAAATTCAGTGGCGGATCCAGGATTTCGGGAAGGGGAGGTTCAAATTTTTTCGGGAACATTTTTCATTCACAGTTTTTTCAAAGCTGGCCGTTTATGCTTGTTTTTCAATGTCAGATTCAAGGCACCACTTATGTAAATCGTAAACGCAAAAATATGAGTTGGCAGTTTGCTGGCAGTTTTACTATTTCTTTGTGTAATTTTTCCTGTATTTTTTGCGTAAGCTTTACCATATTTTTTGGGTAATTTTTACTATATTTTTTGGGTATTTTTTTACTATATATTTTTTGCGTAACTTTTACTATATTTTTGTGTAATTTTTACTTTATTTTTCGCGTAATTTTTACTCTTTGTTTGCGTACTTTTTACCATATTTTTTTGTGTCATTTTTTACTATATTTTTTGTGTAGTTTTTACTATATTTTTCGCGTAATTTTTACCATATTTTTTGTGTAATTTTTATTTTATTTTTTTGCGTAACTTTTACAGTGGTTTTTGCGTATTTTTAAACAAAATGTTTGTGTAATTTTTTCTTTATTTTTACTGTATTTTTCGCGTATTTTTTCTGTATTTTGAACCTGAAAACCGACCCCCTGATCAAATTAATTGTAAAAATTAACTTTTCGATAACGATCCATTATAAGATACATATGAATGTGGGTCCTGCTGTATCTCTCACTTTTTCTGCCGTCGCACAGTGGGCTGAAATTGGCTGTTAGTGGACTTAGAAGCATTCAAAAAACGCTAGCTAATAATAATCCCTAGCGCTAGATCCTGTGTTTGTTGGGTACGTTGTCATTTGCCCTTTTTTACCTTTTTTACACTTAAACTAGCTATGTATGCTGAGTTGTGAGCATACGATGTGTGAAGCGAGACATTATTGTTCAAATATTTATAAAAAGAGTAAATTTGTTGGTTTAATTGTTTTGGAAAGCCCACTTAACCTGCCACCTACGTTTAATACGCCCATGTTTTAGTAGCACTCACCAAATTCTGGCAAAAGCTTTTCTATCGTCATCGACATTTTATCTTCAAACTTTAGAGCTTATTGCTAACTGATAAGATTCACTAGAAATTCATATTCTTATCTACATACATAAGGAGGTACACTAGCATACGTAAAAATAACCTCACTTCTTATGGGGTAAAATTTTACTACATATTTTTGTTTCCTTTCATAAGTTAATGGTACAGAAAGGTACTGAGCTTGGTACATGAAAATTGAAATTGAAGACTTGGTCGACTTGAACAATAACCGGGGAACCAATTTTATTAGAATAAACAAGTGCGACTTTGGACTGACATAATACAAATAACACAGTGCAACAAAATTGACCAAAGTTTAAATACTTGGGAAGGAATAACATTTTTCTGGTAGATCTCGGCGAATTAAGAAGAACTGCGTACAATAAATTTGCCGGACACCTCCAAAATCTTGAGTTAGGGGTCAAAACCCGGGTTTTCATACCTTCGAACACTTATAAGCCTATATCTTAGGTAATTTTAACCCGATTTTTATTTTTGTCTTGATTTCGATAGAAGAGATATAGACCTTTCTAACGATTTATATATATATATGAACCCGAAAGTAGTGGTAAAAGTGGTAGTATTTGCCCCACCAACACATTTGTTTCGTCTTTTCGTCTTTTTTATAAGAAGCCTATACAAACCTTGAATGGTATTCAACAGCAAATTTTGTTACGAGTGCAATGAAAGTCAATTTTAGAATAAAACAAAAGGCAATTTTAATATCGGCCGTTACAGCATTTGGCAAATGTTATGTTTTCCATGAAAAATAAGAAAATATTTGTCCGAGTTTTAGAAGCAAATTAATTAACTTACGCAAAGTACCTTACTCAATAAAAGTAGCATTAAATTTTATGTACGTTTTCTTTTGCGCTCACTGTTTTTCTTATTCTGCGTTATGAGAAAACGCACAATGTGCAGTTTTTGGCCGCCGTGGCTTTAAAGTAATGGGCAGATTAAGTGACATTTAGAGTATTCCCGAAACACGATCGAAATAAATTTAAACTATCTTCAACAAGTCTTTCACTTGAGAACAAGGCTCTAAATAATGAGGTAAATTTCTTAGGAAACTTCAAAGAGTTTCGATGAAATATTTCAAAAAGAGATCGTGACATTCTTTAACAATTGCTACAAGTCCATTGTTCGTGACTATTCTCGAATTGGCCTTTGTTTAGCAAAACTTATTTGGTTTGTCCAACAGCTTTTTTTGATAACGTCAACAAAGCGAAAGGTGTGACTTTTCTTTTGAAACACAGTGTAAAAATTTGTATATCTTTCAACCGTCTGTATAAAATTATGTTCAGTTACAGTTGTGACTTCAAATAAAAGTGAGCGTAGAGTTTTGCGTTTAGCAAAAAAGTACAAGAATATATTTATTTTTATTCATTAATCTATAAATACTAATATATAAAACAATAAATTAAAAAATGGGTGAGTAATTCAGTGTCAATAATAAAAATAAATGTGATAAATGGAGAAGCGAATATCAAAAAGTTTCTGCTGAAAATGTGAAAATCGTTAATCAAGCTATTGTGAAACCAAGAACCGAGTAACTAAACCAATTTTTTAAAGGAAGACTGGAAATTTGATTACTTCAAGATTATTGCAACTTAATAAAAAATTTTGAAAAGAAAATGTTGATTGAACTTAAGAGGAGTATGTGAGAAAATCAAATTTATATTTAACCCAAATGTCAGTTAAGCGGTTTTGCAGAAAATTGGTAGGCGGTTTTACACTTTCAACCAAGTTATTTACATAAATACAAAGAATACTAACTAAATACGCCGAGACAAGCTGCCTCAAAAGATATTATCCTAACAACGTTTGAAACGAAACCGTATCGTTAATTAAACAATACAAAAACAAAGCAAATTGATATAGAAGGTGTTTTCGCAGCTGTTTAAAAACAGCAAATTCTTTGCTAAATTCACTAGATACTTACATACGTAGATGTGTCATTAGTTAAATTTTCCATTAATTAATTTATGTATATTTTCAAATTTATTTGTGACTTATTAAGTTCAAAAATCTTCCACTGCAAGTTTTTCTACTATTAGAAAAGCTTACGTGTCCATCTTTCTTTGGCCTTCGAGCTAACGATGAATGCTCTCGATATTTGTTTTATCTAATCAGTCACTTTTATAGTCGTTATTAAAAAACAAAAATGAAATATTGCAACTTTATTTCGTTTCCATGAAAAATTTGAAGGTTTTTATTACACTGAACTAGAGGTGGGCGCGTGCATGATTTTTGCAACACGACACGACACATTCACGAAACTGATTTTAGTGGAAATATTCGTCGATACCTCCGAAACCGGTCGAGCTATCGAAATTTCAAGATATCTCACAAACCATTTCAGATATTTCAATGAATCACATCGCATATTATAGCAGTCATTGACACCTTTCGTTTGACACCCATATTGTATTAAGACATTTTTGGTCACCCCTGGTCCACATATTGGGCGATAACCCCTAAACCCTTTGAGATATCGCAAAAAATAATATCTTAAACTTTAAGTTAAACGTCTAGCAATCCAACGATTCAATTCCGTTCAGTACTTTTAGAGTGTTACGACCACAAACATACAGACAGCAATGGTCCACATATTGGGCGATAACTCCAACACCGGTTGGGATATCGAAAAATGTAGTATCTTAAATTTTAAGTTGAGCGTCGAGCAATGCAACGAAAAAAGTTTCATTCAATTCCATTCATTACTTTCAGAGTGATACGGCCACAAACATACGGATAGACAGACAGACAGATACACAAAAATTTTTAAAATGGTTGATTTGGATTCTACTCGCTTAATAATGCTTCCCCTAATCAATTTTTTGTTGATATCTGCCATGTACAGACATCGACCTGTTACAATTTTGTTATATATAGAGATGGCCAGTTTAGTACAAAAACTAAAAAAAGGTGATCGTGTTTTTTGTGTGTGTTTTTTTTTTGGTTTTCGCGCTCAACACGATCACGCACGAAATCGCGTTTTCAAACGCCAGCACATGAACATACGCGTGCGTGTTTCGTGTCACGGTCAAAAACACGAGCGACGCCCACCTCTACACTTAACCAAAAAAGTTCATGTTTCCAAAGAAAAAGTACATGGATTTTAAGAATTGTTCATTAAAACCACTCCAAAGAACTTTTTCATAGAAACTTAAGAATATTTCTTAGAATATAAGTACTTGTTCTTAAAAAATATAAGCAAATCCTCAGAAATCATGAATTCATTCTAAAATTGTAAAATAATTTTCTTTTATTCTAAGAAATATGAGCTTGAACTTATATGCAACTTTTTTCTTAAAAAACATGTACGTTTTTGGTTCAGTGTAGCGATTTTCGATTTTCGATTTTTGTTTCCGATAGCGGCTTTATTTGGTACATATTTCTGTGCAGAACACCTTTCTGAGTTGAAATATCTGTGGACAAAAAAATATCGGGTCTTCGGACGAGGTCGAAACTCATCTTTTGATACCTCTCCCGACCTTTTTGAACGGTATACCGTGTATATGAGATAACTCCGGGACAACCCGGGACCCCGGAATTGTTAAAAAGCTTGGGAATGCGATGTCTTATAATTCAAAATTTTTTCTAACGACAATTTTTTTGTAATCCTACAACTTCTTAAAATTCCCATCCTTCCCATGCTAGAATTTTTTTTTACCCACCCTAATGTGCGTGGTACTATGTACTTAAGACTTAAAAATATATACAAATTTTGTGTACAAACGAATTTGGAATTGATAAATCGTTCGTAATAAGTATCGAAAGTATGAGTAATTATGTAAACGGAACAACTAAACGTGACCTATAAATTTTCATAAAGGCACCGGGCAAATTGGCCGCTTTGCTTATCTAAATAACTGTACTATTTCTTAGAAAGCCAACATATGACAGGCAATTGACAAGTGTTCGTTCAGCTATAATGCAATATTTGTATAACTAATAAATAATGAAATACGTTAAAAAAACTGTATGTTAGGGTGGTCCGAACATTTTCCTTTCCATTACTTTACTAGATGACTACAACTCGTTTTAGGCTCGCTTTTTCCGTGCAGGTTTAAACCACAGACAAAGTTGACTAGAGTTTATCCCATACAAATTGGTCGCTTAAATTAAGTTTAAACTCGCACTGAAAAGCTGGGCCTTAGTATCAAAGCCTGAAACCCCGTTTGAAGTGGAGATGTAACTGGTAACCGATTGGTATCCGGAATCTGGCACTTTCAACCGGTTATCCATTATTTTATTTATTTGAAAACTCTTATTTATTTATCAACTCTGTTTCTCTAAATCTTCTCTTCATGTTTCCTTCCAGCCGAACCCTCATGGATATCCACAAACGTCTTCAGCTCATTGCCAGTAAACGCTATTCATGCCGGCCACGATTCGAATGGTGATCCCATCTACGTTGGACGTGCCTATCATAATGGTGACATATTACCCTGCAAATATGTGCCCAATAGACAGCAAGCCTATGTCGCATGGGGTGGTGAGGAGATTAACAAGCAAGATATTGAGGTACTGACAGGTTATCATTACACTTGGATACCCGCTGCGGGCGGCCATGTGCCACCAAATGCAATGCGTGTCGGTCAAACTTGCGATGGTGAACCACTCTATATTGGACGCGGTCATTGGGAAGGTAGTCTGACTCCTGGAAAAATACATCCTTCACATGGTTGTCTCTATATACCATATGGTGGACGTGAACAGAAATTGGAAAGTTATGAAGTCCTCGTACAACCTGAGACTTGGGTAGCCTCAGCGGGTAATAATATTGTACCTGGCACAATTCATGCTGGTGTTGATGCGGATGGTGATGAAATCTTTGTGGGACGTGCCTACCACGAAGGTGATCTCTTGCCTGCCAAGGTTATACCGAGCAAAGGTTGCGCATATGTTGCGTGGGGTGGTCGTGAGATTGTGAAGCATGATTTTGAGTTACTGACTGGTTACGGTTATGGTTGGGTACCCGGGGCAAATGGTTCGGTGCCACCAGGCGCTATTATCTGTGGTCGCACTAGCGACGGTGAGCCCTTGTACATTGGACGTGGTCATTATTCGGGTAGTATGACACCCGGCAAGATTCATGCTTCGCACGGTTGTTTGTACATTCCATTTGGCGGTCAAGAAATCAAATTGCCCAACTATGAAGTTTTGGTACGCGCTTAAGAGGCGGAAGGTTGAGACATAAAATTAACTTTTGTATTAATGTAACGTTCATTTTGTATTGTAATTCTTTTTTAAATAAATAAATGTAATAAAAAAATATTTATCTCTTCTAGGCGGACTGCAGATCGGCATCGGTCACTGTTTTTTTCTGTCAAATTTCCACCATTCATAAGCTTATAATATCAATCGCAAGGACGAGCATCGTCATCACTCCTCCTTAGCAAGTCTTCCTTTCTATTTTTCAAATTCTAGGGGTGTCTCCCACTACTCTGCTGTGAAAAACTGGTGGCGGTAAGAACCCCTTCTGGGCCGATGTATCCATTAAAAGAAATCTCACCATAGGAAGTCGCCTTGCCTGAAGCCTCGATTAGCTTCGAAAGCTGAGAGATCCTGTCGTGCGGAGCTGTTGGTCTTGCTCAACGTAATTTGGCTTAGCCGTACCAGCTTTTGCGGCAATTTGAAATTCAGATCCAGGCAGTTCCTTTCCATGCTTTCAAAAGATGCTAGTATCCGTGCGTCTCGGATTCATATAAAACCGCCGATTCTGTGACCCTCCCCAGAACATTCGATCAGCGTTATATAACCGTACTTCGCCCTTCGAAAGATCCACTTATAAAAAGTGACGGACCAGACAGGGTTGTGCGGATGTTGACAGTCCTTTGTCGGATATGAATTCGGTGAATATCACCTTGTGGTACTATCCCGACTGTCTTGGAAATGATTTCGTTGACCCCGTAGTCGAAGTGTATTTTAGTCGTCTCTTTCGACCGGCATACCTACATCGGGCATATTCTAAATTTCTACCTCCTGGGGCACTTCGACCAGCTTTAAAGGATAATGTCTTTTAGAAACTCAAAGAACCTCCGATGCATCCGTTGTATCAAGGATCGACTCATGGTGAGCTGTTGTTCATCGGAAAACATCACCAACATTAAACCACGAGGCCGCCCAACCGCAAAGTGAATTCTGCCAAGACCGATGTGGACATATTAGGCAGAGGCTACAAAACATCGTAATATCTATATCTAATATGGCATTCATGTTGGGCCATAAACTCGGGTTAAAGGGGCATTTTTTGAAGCTCTCAAATTGGTGGGACTTCTTGCGACGTCTTTCAGCGAGAAGTAACCTCCATAAGGAAGGCCGCTCAACGAATACGTACTACCTATGTATCTGAAAATCCATCTGTCTCCAATTACTCCGAAGACAGTTAAGCGGTGATCTTAGTCTTTCAGGACAGGCATACTTTATCTGGTGTCGATAAGAAGTCCTTCTGGACCAGACCCAGGCGGTTCTTTTTCGTTCTTTCAAAGCGTCAATAAGATGTTGCGTTTCGATTATTTTATCACGGGTTTTCTACAGTATTTGGAGCACGGGTGGGATCCCATCGGCCTGTCGACGGACATGGGCCAATAGAATTCAAAACTGGCTTACTTGATAGCAAACCTGTCGACAATTGATCGAGGCAGGTCACAAACTGATTGGATCCAGTTGAGGAATAGGTACCTATTTATCCTGTTGTCTCTGCTTGTGAGATCTGATTTGACTATAATTTTAGCGAGACGGGCATTTTCAGATTAGCACTGGATCCACATGTGAGGTATCCTGGGCGAACCGAACTAGCTATTTATCTATGGGGTCGTAGCAGCGCAGTCATCCTATTTTACTGACAACTGACGTCAATTGAAAACACCGAGGGTGGCCAGGCCATCCTCCAGCTGTTTTTTGCATCTCCATCAGGGCCACCCGGAGCTTCTTTATTCATTTGCCTAACATGACAATTTGCTTATTTTCGGTGTTAACTCTGGCTCCCAATTAGACGGCGTCCCTTCATGATCATCAAACTTTTCCTTGTCTCCTATTCTCTCTGTTTTGTGCTGTTCTCGTGATATCATTCCACGGGTATCAGGGCCTTGAGTTCTTTATCCTCAGTTCTGCGCTAAGTTCTCGTTGCCGCACCAGGTCGTCGACTTTCCTGTGGTTGTCATGGCAATGCTTGTCTGGCTGAAGGTCTTCTAAGGGTGTGGCCAATCCACGACTATTTGCGCTTGGTTATTTCTGTGGCAGCCTTAGGTTGATTTTTTCGAGACCATAAGTCGTCATTTGATAATCTTTCGGGCAATATAGACGACTCCCTAACGGTTTCAAGTTTGTAGCTATAAACGGTGATGTGGCTGCCAGGGCCAGGTTTGTTCTCATTAGCCGCATGACCTACATAGGTACTTCCTTCGCATTTTTTATCTGTAGATACAGGCCAGAGAAGGTAGAACTTAAGGCTGACCTCCATAACAATCCTCATGAGCATTTCAGGCGTTCCTGACTTCACCTCGATTTTTAGCTGGGCAAGATATTTGCTGTTATCTCGTTGGTTTTATCGCTCCAGATCAGGCTGAATAAAATTTTGTGCCATAATCCAAGGTTTTTATATTGAAAAATTTAGATTTTTCCGTCTCTTACCTAAACACGGATGGGACGTTGCATAAACATATCTATGTATGCATAATATACCTACCCAAAATCATGTTGAAATGAAAGCGGGTATGTATACCAGCAAGCACACATACACACATTCATGCATACTTTGAACCAAATAACCGCTTACCCATTTCAATTCAACCAAAGACTCAACATATTTATCTCTTCTTTATGTCTTTTTCGCTTTTTAAGTGGTGAGTTCGGTTTTCTCAGCCTTCATTGATATTCACTCAAAACGAGTAATAGAGAAATACATACGCCCTTAGGTATATATTTCCTACTCTCATTATTAGCTGCGCTCTCGCCATGTTGTTCTCCCGAAGGCGTGTCTACAAAATGCCCCCAACACAGCTGTAGTCTTTTATATACTTTGTACCTTCTTCTCATTGGCTACTGCTAGCCAATCAACGAAATGCTATTTCACTCCAAACGATTTCCACTCAAACGAAGGAACGCAATTTGCCAATGTGTTCGTGTGTGCGAGTAGCCATAGGAAGGTGGGGAAAAATAACGAAGGGGTAATTGTGCCGAACGAATGGATATTTCTTGCTGCAATCGTGTTTTAGCGTAGGCGATACCAATTTTCATTTTTAATGGAAAAATTATTTGCGATGGAAGGGATATTCAACGAAATGAGTTTCATGGAAGTTTGGTTCATAAAAATATTAGCTGCCTAGGAATGAAGTGAGGATAGCTATATCCCGTCTCAAAAACAACAAAGCGCCTGGAAAAGACGGACTACCCGCCGTGCTGTTCAAACACGGAGGCGAAGAGCTGATAAAAAGCATGCTCTGCCCAATCCACAAGAAAGGCGATCCCGCTAGCCGCATCAACTACCGCTGAATCAGTCTTAATATCGCATATAAGGTTCTTTCGAGCCTATTGTGTGAAAGACTGAAACCCATCGTAGACAAACTGATTGGACCTTATCAGTGAGGCTTTAGATCTGGTAAGTCTACCATCGACCAGATTTTCACGATAGGTACGCCAAATCCTGGAGAAGACCCACGATAAAGGACATCTCTTTGTCGATTTTAAAGCCGCTTTTGACAGCGCAAAAAGGACTTGCCTCTTTTTGAGACATATAAAAGTTCCATCTACATATCGTCGGCGTTTCGTACCTAGCGGGCAAATGCAAAACCGCGTAAGGGACAGTTTGGTCAAAAAATGAGATTTGCTTACCGGGGCTTCTGGGTACCCGTATCCATTCATTAGTAAGAAAAAGGTAGGCGTTTCTGCAGTAGATGTAAAAAAAAAACGATATTTGAATTTGGCCCACCACAAAAGATAAACAGTTTTTCGTCTCTCCTGTAAAATTTGGGTGACAGCACTTACGTGGATTTGCATTTGTCTGTTACGTTGTTTTTCATAAAAACCGACGTTATGTAGGTACCTAGTTCGATTATTTGAACACTTTCCCAAACCAACAAATAGTTTTCTTGTAGATAATCGAATAGGTCTTGATGGCGGCAGCCTTAGAAAATTGTTGACGCAAATGTTAGTTACGCGGTTTTGCACTTCTACCTACTTGTATCTATCACCATCATCTTCTAGCAAACTCCTTTAAAAAATCGGCTCAAATGAGCAAAGAGGCTCAACAAGAGGCTCTTGTCATTAGGCAACAGGCTGTGTGGGCGCATTTGCCGTCGGTAAAGCGGAACATGGACATAAAGTAAACAGAATCCAGTAGCGGCATGGAGGAATGCAACACCATGTGAAGCTCTTCAGCCAACCCCATGTAAAAAATATTATAGACCACTTAGAAGTCTTGGTACCTACATAGGTATAGTGATTTCGGGTCAAAAGCTTGTTTTGCAAATAAGTAGATAATTCATCCAACATTGTTGCCTGTGCAATGTGCTGTGAATCTTTCATGCAATTTGCATTTTGAGCTTCGACCATAACATAGTTTTGTTACGGCAAAACACCCCCTTAAAGTCTAGAGGAGTTTTACCGATGTGGACAGTCCTTTGCCGGATACGGTACCTATCTAGGTACGCTCTCTTACTAGCGCCTTTTGTAATAGACCGACAGCCGCGGACCAATTTTTATACCTTTCATGAACATGAAATGGTATTATTACTTTGGTCCGATGTTTGTAAATATGAGAAGAAGAAGAGATAGACCCATCAATAAGTATACCGAAATGATCAGGATGACGAGATGAGTTGATTTAGCCATGTCCGTCTGTCCGTCTGTCCGTCTGTCTGTTTGAACGCAAACTAGTCCCTCAATTTTTGAGATATCTGGCTGAAATTTTGTATGTGGCCACCATTTTGTAATATAGGAATCATTTGTCGGAACTGACAAGATCGGACCAGTATAACATATAGCCCCCATACAACCGATTGTTCAGATATAAGGTTTTTTGGCCAAAACTTCTGCAATTAAAAAGTTAGGAACGTAAAATTTTGCAGCTCGAGTACTTTCTATTTATGTAGTGTATATAGTGAAAATCAACCAGATCGGGCAAATGTAACATATAGCCCCCATACAACCGATTGTTCAGATATAAGGTTTTTTGGCCAAAACTTCTGCAATTAAAAAGTTAGGAACGTAAAATTTTGCAACTCGAGTACTTTCTATTTATGTAGTGTATATAGTGAAAATCAACCAGATCGGGCAAATGTAACATATAGCCCCCATACAACCGATTGTTCAGATATAAGGCTTTTTGGCCAAAACTTCTGCAATTAAAAAGTTAGGAACGTAAAATTTTGCATCTCGAGTACTTTCTATTTATGTAGTGTATATGGTGAAAATCAACAAGATCGGCCAAATTTAACATATAGCCCCCATACAACCGTTTGTTCAGATATAAGGTTTTTTTCCCAAAACTTCTGCAATTAAAAGTTAGGAACGTAAAATTTTGCAACTCGAGTACTTTCTATTTATGTAGTGTATATAGTGAAAATCAACAAGATCGGGCAAATGTAACATATAGCCCCCATACAACCGATTGTTCAGATATAAGTTTTTTGGCCAATACTTCTGCAATTAAAAAGTTAGGAACATACAATTTTGCAACTTGAGTACTTTCAATTTATGTAGTGTGTAGAGGAAAATCAAGAAGATCGGGTAAATATAACATATATTTAGCCCCATACAACCGGTTGTTCCGATATAAGGTTTTTTGGCCAATACTTCCGCATTTAAAAAGTTAGGAACGTAAAATATTTCACCTTTAGTATTTTCTACATATGTAATGTGTATAGTGTAAGTCAGTACAATTGAACACGTATAATATATAGCCTCCATACAATCGATTGTTCCGATAACTCGGATCCTATTATTTTGTAAGTTTTTTTTAAATTATAACAAAGATGTGTAATGTGTATAGTAAATATAGTTAAATTGACACAGGCTGTACTGGGGATCGAACAGTGAAAATCGTGACGCTTATTCATGAAAGGTATATAGCCTTCGGCACAGCCGAAGACAGCTTTCCTTACTTGTTTTTAACTCCGTTTAACTTCCGCCTCTAACAACGGGCATACCTTACGGCAGATATAGATATGTATGCTACGCCCGCTAACCTGCTGGAATTAGGAGCTGATGAAAACAAGGTGAAACTAGGTATGTAAGTTGATCACGTCTCTGCCGACGGCAGATATGTATACCTAGTTCAACACCCTGCTTGTAGATAATGACCGAACGGCTTCGATGAGTTCGTAATGTTATGAGGATGGAAGCAGGCGCAGATCCAGGGATGGGGGGTTAGGGGTTGTGCTTTCGGGTTTAAACAATCCCTTCAATGAGCGTAGCGAAAACAAAATTAGCAAGAGTAAGAAAAAATAGGTATTTGCACAATGTCTTGAAAATTTTAAGTATATAGACCAGGGGCGGATCCACGGAGGTGGTTTTTAGGTTCAAAATAAGATTTGAGCAGATATTAGAGCACAAAAAAATTTTCGCTGACAACACTTTTCAGATAAATAAACAAAAACAGCAGAAAACACAACCAAATTTAACAAATTGAGATTATCAGCCGCTAGATGTCGCCGGTAAATTAACAATTATTGGCGACATCTAGCAAGATATAAAACCAAAATGACGGATTGGACGCTAGATGGCGCCGAGATGGTGGATTGTTAATGTTGTGTGTATCTGGGTAAAATTTGGATCTGATAAAAGAAGACTTATCTATACGCGATAATCTCCGTGTGTATATCCATAGCATTATAGACTCTACTTTTCGGGGCTTCTCCCGAAGTTCCTCACCGCAGTTTGCCACGAAGTTCCTTATTGAAAATGCAAATAGTTGTCAAAAACTATTAGTCTGGTAAGTTTACATATTTGTTTTTTGTGGATAGCTTATGTTCACCATTAGAAAGAAAACTTCATCGATCCCATTTCTGCTAAAAAGGGTATTCGGGGCAGGCTTGATACTTTCGAATTTTTTCCCATCAAATCCCAAATAAAAACCTATCAAAATGAACTTCATGGTACGCACCATCAATATTTTTAGTTTTTTTTTTAATTTCGCGGACATTTTTCATTCACAGTTTCTCAAAACTGACCTTTTATGCTTTTTTTTAAATTGTTACCTACATACATTTGTTGGCACCTTTGGTACCTACTTATTTTATCTCTATCAGGTGTTGATATTTCTGCATTTTTCACCTTTGTGCCCCCCTAGAGGCCCCAGAAAAAAAATCCTGGATCTGCCTTTGTTTGTTGGTATGATCAATGCCAAATTCAAGGCAGTAGTAAATATTATGTATTTTATGAAAAAAAATTTTAATTTCTAATTTTTGCTATATTTTTCGCGTAATTTGTGCTGCTTTTTGCATATCTTTATAAAGTTTGTACTATATTTTTTATGTAATTTTTACTATAGGGCTCTTCTCTCTACATTTTTTCATAAAAAACATAGAAAATTGTTAGATATTGTCAAAATGTTTTCCAGAAAAAAAACACGTATTTTGCTGTTGCATGAAAAAAAAAATTTTGACAATAGTCTGTTAATTTCTTATGTTTTAATAAAAAAACATTTCTTCTCTCTAGAAGAATCCTTATAATTATTGCGTAATTTTTACTAAATTTTTTTCGTAATTTTAACTATATTTTTTGTGAACTACTGTGAAAAATATGACTTTTTGGAACCCTAGGGGAGGGGGGCGAGGGGGATTGAACCTGAAACCACCCCCGTGGCTCCGCCCCTGGTTCCTGGATAATGAGAATGATACTTTTCCAGAGTCAGCGTCACCTTTTTTGACAGTTGGTAATGGCATCAAAAAGCTGACGCTAAATTTAGTACCTACTTTATCTCGACTATGGCTATGACCCATAGATTTTATTGCCAGCAGAAAAGTAAACACAATTTTTGGTAAACATGTCGGCTATGCGGTTTTCCAAAAGTTTAATATCCGGTTTTGTACTCTGTACGATGTCGTGTACCTACTATAATACTGCAACAATACCTACCCCCACCATTTGTGAAACACTACTTAATTGAAAATCACTTGTTAAAACCCGTAAAAGAAAAACAGACAACAAATGGATTGCTACAAAACTCGCTAAAATAAGTAGGAGTGGATGGGAGTATAAATTATGTTCATACATTCGCACAAACAACAAAATTGTCCAAACATACAGACAACTTTTATATATTTTTTTGTCTCTTCTGTGCTTTTCCATTTCGTTGGTTGCTGTTGTTCCAACAGCTCCAAGCACATTTTGTGGGTTGTGTATTCCAGCTTTAAGCTGCTTTAAGTGTAATTGATGTGCTTAGGCAATGGTGAATGGCTGAAGTGGGGTTGAAACTGTGGCACGTCAATCGCTCAAAAGGGTGTTCAACTTGAATTGCTGTCGGGTTGGTTATGGTGTTAAGAGAAAAAAACGAATGTCTGATTTAGAAACTTAAGTTTAGTTAATATATTGCTTTGTTGTTGTGAATCGTATTTTTTTTGAATGGGTTGGAGAGTGTTCGTTACGACACCTTTTGGGGCAACATTAGATATGGATTTAACAACAATATTAAAGACTATGTGGTCATCTTAATTGCCGCTGGACCGTCTACATGATTTTGATCTATGGCCAACTAAATTGACTTCTGGAACGTAGTAAGTGTGGATGAGATTACTTTTTGTACTAAAAGTAAAAGAGATAAATAAAATAAACTAAAATAAGTTAAAATTACATAAATGAAATTAAATTAAATAGGTAAAAACGAAATATAATAAAATAAAATAAAATAAAATAAAATAAAATAAAATAAAATAAAATAAAATAAAATAAAATAAAATAAAATAAAACAAAATAAAATAAAATAAAATAAAATAAAATAAAATAAAATAAAATAAAACAAAATAAAATAAAATAAAATAAAATAAAATAAAATAAAATAAAATAAAATAAAATAAAATAAAATAAAATAAAATAAAATAAGTTAAAATAAAATAAAATAAAATAAAATAAAATAAAATAAAATAAAATAAAATAAAATAAAATAAAATAAAATAAAATAAAATAAAATAAAATAAAATAAAATAAAATAAAATAAAATAAAATAAAATAAAATAAAATAAAATAAAATAAAATAAAATAAAATAAAATAAAATAAAATAAAATAAAATAAAATAAAATAAAATAAAATAAAATAAAATAAAATAAAATAAAACAAAGTAACCCCTGCGGAGTTACAGATCCCCCATGGGGCGCGTCCCCCGGTGGCGGATAGGGGAATACTCGGTAGAAATACATAGTAGGTGGGAAATAAAATACCTTCACGTGTCTGGTGAGCACGCGAATCACAACCATACCTTTGTGGGGCTAACCACCCCTCAGAGTGACCAACGGTTCCTAATGTAACACAGGAAGCCTCGGACGAGCGCAATAATGATCAGGGACGGTGCGGGACATCACAGCCTGATCGACCAGATAATGACCAAGGCAATAACCAGGACAATTCTCAAGCAGCAGCGAGTGTTTTGTTGGTTGAACCAACAACCACCAATGCTGTATGCCCAACGCAACGCATGAGATGGACAGTAGATATGAATGAATTCATCATGCGGAGCTACTACAAAATAACCAGGAATGAAACGAACACCAGTGGATATAGACCACGCCTTTTCGAGGCGTTTTGTCAAGCTTTTCCCAATATGACAGTTAGTGTGCAGCGCATAGGCGATCAACGGAGTGCAATTATCAGAAACAAGTATATATCGACGCGAAGATTGAGCGAGTTAAAGGAGGAGGTGGCTACAGAGCACGAAGAGGAGCATGGGTTAGCGCAGGAAAATATAATGCATGATAATAGAGTTCATAACCCAGATAGTGGCGGAATAATACCGACACACAGTGAAACGCAAAACGAAGAAGAGAGCAGCACTGAGTCTCATAACAGGGAGACATCAGAAGAAGATGAAATGTGTAGGAGGCTGACATTTGAGTTCCAGGCAGCAATACAAGAATTCGCTGGTACAGATCCATTACTGAGACCGATAATTCCAAGACAGAGCTCAATAAGGGCAATGGCAGTAGCTGTGAATTACATGAACAGGAGAATCCTCACAGAATATCTCAACAATCGCGTTACATGCTTTGATATGCTACAAACGGCTATTTATGCAGCAGCCGTGGCTATAACACGATTTACAGGGGGCAAAATTAAGCCGCAAATTGCGAATAAAAATACAAAAGGAAAATCGGTTCCAGCTTGGAAACGACGTCTTATTAATCACATAGCGGATCTACGAGCGCAACTCGGCCGAATAACGCAATACATAGCAGGTAACAGAAATGTCAAAATTGTGAAATGGTTCGAACAAATTCAACAAACCTTCAGAATCCATTCAAGACACGATTTACCAAATGAAACGGCCGAAAATTTGCGTGATACCATACGTCAAAAGCTAGCTGTGAAAGTAAATCGATTGCGCCGGTATACTCTATCCGAAAAACGCAAGGAAGCCAATACAACATTTCAAAGAAGCGAAAAATATTTTTATAAACGCCTGCGAGGCAACATTGAGATTGCTGGAGATGAAATACCGAAAGCTGCGGAAGCCGAAAATTTCTGGTAGTCAATATGGACTCAAGCCGTCAGTCATAATGCAAATGCTCTATGGATCATGGAATGCGTAACAGTAGTTGAGAGAAATATAAGTGATGCAATCAGGTACAGCCATAACTGGAAAGCCACAGGTGCTGACAATATCCATAACTATTGGATTAAAAAATTTACATGTACATATGTATACTTAGCGCAATTTTATACGTCGTTCTTACTAGACAACACTCAGATACCCGGATTTCTCACGAAAGGGCAGACATACTTGCTGCCGGAAGATAAAAGTGAAACTAAAAACCCTGCAAAATACCGCCCAATAACATGTTTGTGTACACTTTACAAACTGTTAACAGCGTGTATTGCAAATAAGATTTACTGCCATTTAGATACACAAAAAATCCTGGCAATAGAGCAAAAAGGTTATGTTAAGAACTCTCAGGGATGCAAAGAACAGCTTCTTATAGACTCCATAGTAATGGAACAGGCGTACCATAAGCAAAGAAATATATTTACGACGTATATTGATTATATGAAAGCTTATGATAGCGTACCTCACTCGTGGTTAGTTGACGTATTAAAAGTGTATAAAATTGCCCCGAATGTAATTAATATTCTAGAATATTTTACGAATCATAATTTATACTCCCATCCACTCCTACTTATTTTAGCGAGTTTTGTAGCAATCCATTTGTTGTCTGTTTTTCTTTTATGGGTTTTAACAAGTGATTTTCAATTAAGTAGTGTTTCACAAATGGTGGGGGTAGGTATTGTTGCAGTATTATAGTAGGTACACGACATCGTACAGAGTACAAAACCGGATATTAAACTTTGGAATAACCGCATAGCCGACATGTTTACCAAAAATTGTATTTACTTTTCTATGGGTCATAGCCATAGTCGAGATAAAGTAGGTACTAAATTTAGCGTCAGCTTTTTGATGCCATTACCAACTGTCAAAAAAGGTGATGCTAACTCTGGAAAAGTATCATTCTCATTATCCAGGAACCAGGGGCAGAGCCACGGGGGTGGTTTCAGGTTCAATCCCCCTCCTCCCCTCCCCTAGGTTTCCAAAAAGTCATATTTTTCATAGTAGTTCACAAAAAATATAGTAAAAATTACGCAAAAAAATTTAGTAAAAATTACGCAATAATTATAAGGATTCTTCTAGAGAGAAGAAATGTTTTTTTTATTAAAACATAAGAAATTAACAGACTATTGTCAAAATTTTTTTTTTCATGCAACAGCAAAATACGTGTTTTTATTCTGGAAAACATTTTGACAATAGTCTAACAATTTTCTGTGTTTTTTATGAAAAAATGTAGAGAGAAAAGCCCTATAGTCAAAATTACATAAAAAATATAGTACAAACTTTATAAAGATATAACTATTTAAAATTAAACAAAAAATGTAGTAAAAATTACACAAAAACAAGTAAGGAAAGCTGTCTTCGGCTGTGCCGAAGGCTATATACCTTTCATGAATAAGCGTCACGATTTTCACTGTTCGATCCCCAGTACAGCCTGTGTCAATTTAGCTATATTTACTATACACATTACACATCTTTGTTATAATTTAAAAAAAACTTACAAAATAATAGGATCCGAGTTATCGGAACAATCGATTGTATGGAGGCTATATATTATACGTGTTCAATTGTACTGACTTACACTATACACATTACATATGTAGAAAGTACTAAAGGTGCAATATTTTACGTTCCTAACTTTTTAAATGCGGAAGTATTGGCCAAAAAACCTTATATCGGAACAACCGGTTGTATGGGGCTATATGTTATATTTACCCGATCTTCTTGATTTTCCTCTACACACTACATAAATTGAAAGTACTCAAGTTGCAAAATTTTATGTTCCTAACTTTTTAATTGCAGAAGTTTTGGCCAAAAAACTTATATCTGAACAATCGGTTGTATGGGGGCTATATGTTACATTTGCCCGATCTTTTTGATTTTCACTATATACACTACATAAATAGAAAGTACTCGAGATGCAAAATTTTACGTTCCTAACTTTTTAATTGCAGAAGTTTTGGTCAAAAAACCTTATATCTGAACAATCGGTTGTATGGGGGCTATATGTTACATTTGCCCGATCTTTCTGATTTTCACTATACACACTACATAAATAGAATGTACTCGAGTTGCAAAATTTTACGGTCCTAACTTTTTAATTGCAGAAGTTTTGGCCAAAAAACCTTATATCTGAACAATCGGTTGTATGGGGGCTATATGTTACATTTGCCCGATCTTGTTGATTTTCACTATATACACTACATAAATAGAAAGTACTCGAGTTGCAAAATTTTACGTTCCTAACTCTTTAATTGCAGAAGTTTTGGCCAAAAATTCTTATATCTGAACAATCGGTTGTATGGGGGCTATATGTTGCATTTGCCCGATCTCGTTGATTTTCACTATATACACTACATAAATAGAAATTACTCGAGTTGCAAAATTTTACGTTCCTAACTGTTTAATTGCGGAAGTTTTGGCCAAAAAACCTTATATCTGAACAATCGGTTGTATGGGGGCTATATGTTATACTGGTCCGATCTTGTCAGTTCCGACAAATGATTCCTATATTACAAAATGGTGGCCACATACAAAATTTCAGCCAGATATCTCAAAAATTGAGGGACTAGTTTGCGTTCAAACAGACAGACGGACAGACGGACAGACGGACAGACGGACAGACGGACGGACGGACATGGCTAAATCAACTCATCTCGTCATCCTGATCATTTCGGTATACTTATTGATGGGTCTATCTCTTCTTCTTCTCATATTTACAAACATCGGACCAAAGTTATAATACCATTTCATGTTCATGAAAGGTATAATAACACTTAAGATTAACACAAACAATGGAGTCCAGAAGCTTGCTACGATACCGGTTAGAAGAGGTATATTACAAGGAGATAGCCTAAGCCCTCTATGGTTTTGCCTCGCGCTTAACCCACTATCTTCATTGTTAAATGACACCAATAATGGGTTTCTTATAAAGGGAACTGAGGGCATGTCGTATAAGGTGGCTCACCTCCTCTATATGGACGACATCAAGTTGTACGCAGGGTCTGAGCGACATATGAAAGAATGACTTGAAGTAACAGAGGATTTTTCAAAGGATATCGGCATGAAATTCGAGCTAGATAAATGTAAAAGACTGAGTTTTCGACGTGGAAATGTAATCGTCCATAATTTCCCGTTATCAAATAATAGAATAATAGATGCATTAGAAGCTGATGAAGCTTATAAATATCTAGGTTTCATGCAAACGAGACGAATGCACCATAATGTCATGATACAGGGCATCATTGACTGTTTTCTAGAAAGGACTAGAGCCATTCTTAAATCGGGGCTCAATGGCAAAAATGTGTTTAAGGCTATAAACACGTTTACGATACCAGTGCTAACTTACAGTTTTGGAGTATTAAAATGGTCCGACATACAGCTCGAGAGCGTCAAACGGGCAACACGAACGCTCCTCACAAAATATGGGGCACATCACCCGAAATCTGCAGTGGAAAGAACTCACTTGGATAGAAGTTTAGGCGGACGAGGATTGATAGATATCGAAAACCAATGCAATAAGCAAATCTCCAACCTACGCCGATACTTTTTACAACAGAATTCATCCCTGCACAGAACAGTTTGCGGAGCTGAAAGAAACTACACGCCATTGAACTTATCAAACATTAATCTAAGCGACGTAGAAAGCGATGTTATACATACTGCACGACTAGTTGAAGAGTTGAAAATGAAAACGCTACATGGTATGCACCCCCACTCATTAAGTAACCCAGAGCATTGCTTCAAACCTTAAAAATTCAGGAATATTCATGGAAACTGAAGGCCTCATGATAGCAATACAGGACCAAGTCATTGCCACAAGAAACTATTTGAAATATATAATACGTGCTGAAATTGAAAATGATAAATGTCGGCAAGGGCGGATTTAGGGGGAGGGGGGCGCTAGGGCACCGGGACACGTCCCCCCCCAGACGGGTTTTTTGTACTGTTAATACTCCATCACAGAGCATTTTTAGTCGAAAAAGACTACAAATAATTATTAAATAAAATAAAATAAAATAAAACAAAATAAAATAAAATAAAATAAAATAAAATAAAATAAAATAAAATAAAATAAAATAAAATAAAATAAAATAAAATGAAATGAAATGAAATAAAATAAAATAAAATAAAATAAAATAAAATAAAATAAAATAAAATAAAATAAAATAAAATAAAATAAAATAAAATAAAATAAAATAAAATAAAATAAAATAAAATAAAATAAAATAAAATAAAATAAAATAAAATAAAATAAAATAAAATAAAATAAAATAAAATAAAATAAAATAAAATAAAATAAAATATAATAAAATAAAATAAAATAAAATAAAATAAAATAAAATAAAATAAAATAAAATAAAATAAAATAAAATAAAATAAAATAAGAAGAAAAAATAAAAATAAAATAAAAAAATTAATAAAGTAAAAAAAAAAAAATTAAAAAAAAATTAAAAATATAAAATAAAGTGAAATAAAATAAAACAAAATAAAATAAAATAAAATAAAAGGAAATAAAATAAAATAAAATAAAATAGAATAAAATAAAATAAAATAAAAAAAATAAAATAAGATGAAAAAATAAAAATAAAATAAAAAATAAAGGGAAATAAAATAAAAAAATTAATAAAAAAGTGAAATAAAACAAAATAAAATAAAGTAAAATAAAATAAAATAAAATAAAATAAAATAAAATAAAATAAAATAAAATAAAATAAAATAAAATAAAATAAAATAAAATAAAATAAAATAAAATAAAATAAAATAAAATAAAATAAAATAAAATAAAATAAAATAAAATAAAATAAAACTCGACCATCTTCCCGGGACTGGAGCATGTAGCACTTTTAGATTGGTCCAATGACCAGCCTGATTCAAGGAAATCTGAATCGATGCAGGTTAGCTGATGAACTGCTAGACCAGCTGGTGCTTGATCACCAAATTCGCTACGCAATCATCAGCGAACCCTACAAGAGCAGAGACAACTGGTACGTCGATGAATCTGGTGCCGCTGCCATCTGGATAGTGGACGCCAATGTAAATGGCACTAATCCTTCTGCCGGACAAGGCTACGCCCGTGTGACTGTGGCACAAACTACACGGAGGGAAATCTATGGATGGAACATCCATAATTATTGATATCACATTAAATAAAAATTGATATTTCTGTCCCATCAATGAATATGGATGTTTCATCAATGTTTTTTTGATAAATCACTATTGAAATGGTATCCATATAAACTATTGATAAATTCTAAATAGTTTAAAAAACAAAATTTTATATAATTTGACATCTGGTTTCAGTGGGACTCGAACCATGCTCCTCTGGCACGTTAGCCCAGTATTCTACCATTCGGCTACGGCATATTATACAATTTTTAGAAAAATGTTCAATCATAAGAAATTCAAAAAATTTTGAATTTAAAAAAACCGCCCCAACAAGTTGTAATATTGTTAGAAAATCCATAGTAAAAATTGTTGAACTATTATGATTATGCGTCCCAGAAAAATTTACATTTCGCCCATATATATTAATACGCTGTCTCTACCATTATCACTATGCAGTAAATATGGATATGGATATACCGACAATAGAAATTCATATCACGACCATAGATATTGACATGCCTTATAAAAAATAGTACAACATATAGAAATGGTTGACATGTCATTTTAATTTTAATTGGGAGCAAATAATATTTGATAACTCGCTCATTCTGAATGAATATTGCATCAAACTCGTCGCTATCAATAGTGATATTGTCACGACATTCAATGCATTTCTCTCAGTGTACGCTCGTAAGCTGTTACCTGTCCCCAAACGACCCCATACAGAGGTTCAGAGAAAAGCTTGAGCTGTTAGAAGACGACATACGGGACCACACTGGGAACCTGGTCATCGCTGGAGACTTCAACGCTAGAGCAGTAGAATGGGGAATGCCCCAAACTAATACCAGGGAAAAGCTAATTCTAGAAATGGCAGCCGGATTCGGTATGGTAGTTCTGAATACGGGCACGACCCCGACATACCGGCACTGGCTCACCACATGCAACGGTCGAATTTAAAATGCCTCTATGCCACGCATAGGGACGTGGCGAGGCAAGAAGCAGGTATATTGGTGGAATAGTGAGATCGCGGAGCTGCGAAAAGCATGTCACATAAAGCGAAGTATGGCGACGCGCGCACGTGGTAGATCCGAGGCTCTTGAAAGAGCGGAGGAATACAAGGGGGCGAAAAAAGCCCTCGGCGTCGCCATAAAACTAAGCAAGCTGAAATGCTGGAAAAAGCTCTGTAAAGAAGTCGATCAAGATCCCTGGGGACAAGGGTACAAAATAGTTATGAAGAAACTTCTTCCACCAAATCAGATAATGGACGAGGATCGCATGAAGAATATCGTGGAAACGCTATTCCTCACGCAACCTTCTAGAGAAGAGGAGCATGTAGCACGAAATGACCGAAACGTGGCACCTTTCAATGAAGAAGAGCTCAAAGTAGCCCTGCGTAGCACGAAGGCTGGAAAAGCCCCAGGACCCGATGGAATACCTGCGGAGGCACTCAGGTTAACTGCTAATAGTTGTGCAGAGCTTTTGTTGCACATGTACAACAAATGTCTACAGGCAAGTGTCTTCCCCGCCAGATGGAAGACAGCACGGCTCGTCCTTATACCGAAGGGTAAAGGGGACCCAAATTCTCCATCATCCTTTCGCCCACTATGTATGCTCGACACAGCGGGAAAAATGATGGAGAGTCTTATAAAGCAACGCCTAACAGCAGCCATAGAAGATGAGGTTGGACTCTCACACCGGCAACATGGCTTTCGGAGAGGGCACTTCACGATAGACGCCATAGCCGAAGTCGTAGATGCAGTCCGGAAGGCTGAGACGGCAAGCCATCAAGCAAGGCCGGTAGTACTATTGGTGACGTTAGATGTTAAAAATGCTTTTAACTCTGTCAGGTGGGAAGACATGCTTGACCCATTAGAACGCTCCTTCAAGGTCCCAATATACCTGTTAGATATATTGAGGGACTACTTAAGAAACCGCTGGCTAATTTATGAAACGACGCAGGGTCAAAGAAAGGGGAAGCTAACAGGTGGGGCAGCACAAGGGTCGGTGCTCGGCCCTGACCTGTGGAATGCTACTTATGACAGCCTGCTTCGAATGCAGATGCCAGAAAGCACTTTTTTAGTTGCTTTTGCAGACGACGTGGCTGCTGTAATAACAGCACGAAGCTGCGACCTGGCACAGCTTAAACTAAACCAAGTGATGCGTAGTGTAGACAAGTGGATGAATGATCACGGCCTCCAACTGGACAACGAGCTGACCTTCTCGAAGCATTTAAGAAGCTCCTGCGAGAAGGCTGTGAAAACCATCGCAAGTCTGAGTCGGCTAATGGCAAACCCAGGTGGACCAAAGTCATGCATAAGAAAGTTGCTGGCGTCCGCCTCAGATTCTATACTGTTGTACGGTGCAGAAGTCTGGGCGGATGCAATGAAATTTCAGAAGTACTAGGCAGCTATTACCGCGGTTCAACGCAGAGGGGCCCTGAGAATCGCCTAAGAATACCGCACGGTCTCCGCAGACGCTGTTCTGGTCATTGCGGGGACCATACCGATATATCTCCTCGCTGAGGAAAGAAAAATTATGTACGACACTCGTGCAGAGATACGTAGAGACGTTGCTGCAACGCAGGCGCGAGGTGAATCGATCCGGCGGTGGCAACTACAATGGAGCAACAGTACTGTTGGAAGGTGTACCAGGGTTTTAATCCCCGAACTGGAACCATGGCTGAATCGGCCGCATGGAGAAGTCGACTTTTACCTGACCCAATTCTTAACCGGACACGGTTATTTCCGTGAGTACCTGCACAGAATGGGCAAGGTTCAAACCCCGAACTGCACATACTGTAGAGCCATAGACGATGTACGCCACACCTTTTTCGAATGCGAGCAATTCGCTGAAGAAAGAAGGCGGGTGGAAGAGACAATTGGCGAGCTTACCCCAGGCAGTGTCATTCGAAAGATGACCTCTGAAAATGCAAGATGGGATATAGTCAGGCGATACGCGAGGAACGTCCTCCTTGCGAAAGGGGAAGAAGTAGCCACAGGGCGGACGTAACGCGCTTCCTTACCTGAAGTAATGCTAAGCGCGGTCCCACGTAAAGAAGAATGCGCGGGCCGTGGGAGGTTAGGTTTTAGTGCGGTATACGTCAAGATAAGAAGGGAGTCCCACACTCGGAGAGTCCCGATGCTAGAGCATCTAGTAACGAGGGCTTAAACCCGGTTAGTGCATAAAGCATTTCCTCCTCCCGCGAATACCAAAAAAAAAAAAACAAATAAAATAAAAAATAAAATAAAAATAAATTAAACGAAGAAAATTACGAAATTACGGAATTAAGAAAAAACGATAAAAAATTAAACGAGATAAAGAAAATAAAATAAAATAAAATAAAATAAAATAAAAGAAAAATAGAATAAAATAAATGTAAATAAAATAAAACAAAGTAAAAAAAAAATAATTAAATACAGTACAAAAAAATAAAAATATAAAAAAGAATAAAACAAAACAAAACAAAATAAAATGAAATAAAAAAATAAAAATAAAATTAAACAAAATGAAATCAAATAAAATAACACAAAATTAAAAAATTAAATAAATAAATTAATTATAATTTAGTTATTGTTGTTATTGGTCATTATATTTGCGAACTTTGAAAATTTTGTGGACTTTTGACCAGTCGAATAATTTTTTAAAATTATTCTTTTGAGTTTTGGAAAAAAACAAGTTGAAAAATACTACAAGCAATACCACCTACGATGATTGCAATTTCGATCTTAGTGAAGGATCTTGTCAAACCGCTTTGTATTGTTGCTTAGAAATTTTTCATCACCTTTGCTGGTTATCGAACGAAGGAGATGAGATTTTAAACACTTTTAAGGCAGATAAAAATATAAAAGTTAGAATAAATACAAGATTTCGAAAAAAAAAATAAAAAAAAGGCCTTTTCACTTAATCTCTTATAACATTGTCATTTTTCTACTGATTATAATTCGGTAAGTGTCAAAATGGCCACAAAGAAATAGGCTACGAACACAAAGTATCAAACCTGGAGGATATTTAATATTTCGTAAAAAAATGACAAAAAAGTAGAAGTGAAAATTTGAATGAAAAAAAAAAAATTTGTTGGTCATAACTCAGTCAGTTTAACGTCAATTTTAATCATTTTTAATTCGGTGGAAAGGGTATTCCAACCTCTCAAAATGAAATGAAATATCATAAAAATCCAGATAGCAATGGCGGAGATATTGACAGATTAGTCATCCTACTTTTTTTTTATCTCAAAAACTGAAATTTCAAAATATCTCGAAAACTGTTCTACTTTTAAATCAAATGTTTACATATTTGGAATCAGCATAAAATTCTACATAGGAATCGTGTATCTAACGTCGAGGATATTTTTGCTGTCGGGTAGTGTAATTAAAAAAACTAAGCATACCTACCTATTGCAGGTACTGGAAAATTTCCGGATAAATTTGTATTTTCCACTTTGTACGATACACAAATATAAACAACTCAACGAACCAACCAGAAACGAGTGAAGGTTAACTTAAAAGGAAATGAAAAAAACCCTGCATAGGTTTAAGGTAATGTGTGAGGCTAATCCACATAATTATAATCTGGTTCAAATAGAATATAGCAAACAAAACTGAAACCGTAGAAAAATAAATGTTGGATAATGAGAAAATGAATACAAACCCCAAAAATAATATACACAAATGTAACTTAACCGTCTGAAGTTGTACATTCAAACATATGCTGCCAGAGCGCACGACAAATGCAATAAGACACACATTATAATAATCAGAGGCGTACTCAACCTCGGGACAAAGAGGCAACTGCCTTCTGGCGCGGAACGTAAAGACCAAAGAAAACTGCAAGTGGTTCGATGACCAATAAAGATGATGAAAAATTTCCAAAGAAACGAAGCGGTTTGACAAGTCGCCTAAGCAAGGGCGGATCCATGTTTTTTTTTCTAAAGGAGGGGGTGGGGCAGGAAAAATTATTCGAGCGGTGAAAAATCCACTAATATTTCCAAAGATTTGAAGATTTGTATTTTTAATAGATACCTAGATCTATCATAGGGCAACATCGCTATTTCGATTTTTCGGTTAATCGGCCGCCCATATAGCTAAGTTAAGCTATGCTTTTTTCAAACTCTTCAACAACGGTACCGTCATAATGCATTGACCAGAGGTCTTCATGTACCCACTCCGGCCCTGATAATAATAGCAGCCTATAAAGTTGATATTAAGAAAGCACACATCGTTGTCCAACAGCAATTAAACAAAAATAATTCTGGGATATTTACTGTACTTGTTCCAAAACGGCAATGACTCAGAATTCGGTAGGGTGGAGTTATTTTGAGCAACTAATAAGAAAGTTGTTATTATTTGGAGAAGTGATGATGTTTATATGCAGCAAGACGCTTATCACTCAAGGCGCACATGTGGCACAAATGGTTAAACATATGTACACACGTTGAAACACTCACACGAACACATACCAAAAATATTCAGAAATTTAATCGAGCTCTGTACACATACCCCGATGGTAGTAGAGTTTGTGGATGAAAAAGGAGAAGACCCAAAAAACTCACGCACAAAAATGTAGCAATAAATACATAGAACCAACAAAAAATTGTGTAAGCGATCATAAGAAGCAAGTTAATTATATCCCAATTACTGTCGTATTAAGGCCCAATTTCACAGTGCCTTACGTTCCACATATTTCCAATTTTTATTTTGAGTTAACCTAAGGTTAACTGCCCAATGTTGGGGAGTTAAACTCTGGTCAGATATCAGAAGGCCTTCTACCAAAAATTTATATAGGTAGGTAGTAAAAATTCAATACAATAACCTAGATAAAATTGCGAATCTATAGTGAACTGTGGAACTTAAGTTATACTTACACTGTATAATCTGGCCTAATAAAATTGAACAAAAATTAGGTGATATCTCTGTGGATTTTCTTCAAGAAGATGTTCTTTTTATATTTGTAGAGAAAATCTTGTTAATGTTTTCAAAGAGAAATCACATATTATTGAGAATATGTTCTTTTTAATATTTCAAATTTAAAAAGAATCTATCTATCTATCTATCTTCTATCTATCTATATATATAAAATTCAAATTATGTACCTATAGACGAACTTGGCTTCTAAACGAATAAGCCGATCCTAACTAAATTTTACAGACGCACTGGATATCTTCCAGGGATGGTTACAGGCTAAAAAATATTTTGATATATATAGGAGGCGTGGCACCTCCCATATAAATGGAATTTTTCATTGTCCATATCTCTGGAAGTATTCGGGTTAGAGCACTGAAATTTGGTGAGGGGTTGTACGAAATCGATCCTTACCACCTTCAAAAAAATTGGGGATAACGAAAAAGGGGGCGTGGCACCTCCCATACAAATGGAATTTTTCGTTGTCCGTATCTCTGGAATTATTCGGGTTAGACCACTGAAATTTGGTGAGAGGCTGTATGAGATCGAGCCGTACCACCTCCAAAAAAAAATGGGGATAACGAAAAAGGTGGCGTGGCACCTCCACAAATGAAACACTTCATAGTCAATATCTCTGGAAGTATTGATGTTAGACCTCTGAAATTTGGTAAGGGGTTATAAGTGATCGACCCCTACCACCTCCAAAAAACTGGGGATACCAAAAAGGGGGCGTGGCAAATTTTTTTCTCTCGAATTTTTTTTTATTCCCGCTTAAGTATTTCTACAATTATTTTTTGTTGAGTTTTGGAAATTGTGAAAAAATTTACTCTGCAGTTTGCTGAAGAGGTGACTCTCCGTCAAAAGTGTTTTAACTGTTTTTCTTGTAAGTGCCTTGCGCATTATTAGAGAAAACATGAAACAAAAAATTTTAAACTTTTGTTTGCCTTTTTTTTGTTACGCCGGCTTAACCCACCATTACGTGGAAAAGGTTCTTAATTTGCATTATTTTTTTCATCTAAACTAATTTTAGCTTTTAAGTTAGACTTTTAACCTAAAACCGCTAACCCGGGTTAGCGTAATAGATAAATAAACTTAAATTTTGCTAAATTAAAACTGTAAGGTTTTTTGTAACCGAAAGTAATCTTTATATAAGGTGCACATTTTCTGGTGGGGCATGTCCTATATGTATGTCCAAGCCATTTTTATGACATCAAAAGCAATATCGACAATATTTTCAGGGTTCCGGCAACAAAAGCAAGGATTGTAATTGAATAATAATTCGAAAAGCAATAAGCTGTGACAACAACTGCAATAACAAAAATATGTTCGTATGCATGTAGGAGCGGGGGTAACATTGGTATGGATGTATTTTATGAACATTCGCTTGTGTTTATAAGCGGGACTGAAGTCATTTCTATTGATGCTTCGTCGTACCAGTAAATACCAATTAGAAATGAACAAAAAAGCAACCCAATGGTAGTAAAAGTCGGAGCAGGGTAAAATGCGCATAATATTTGAAATTAACGGAATGTGTTTTAGGGTGGAAAGTGAAATACAAATCGCATGTTCTTCTACTAGTGTGCTATCTAATCACTTTACCAGGATAGCGACCGAGATATACTGTCCTGAATGCAAAGGCTGGCATCACCGCCCTACAAGAAATGCGATCGACAGGACAAGTCCAATCGACCTTTGTAATGCTTCACACAGTGGTCAGATAAAGAAGAACACGAAGCGAAGTCGTTCGCTACCAAGTACTGTACCTAAACGAGATACTTCAACAGCTAATGCACCTGGGTTTTTCAAACTCACTGCGAAGAGTGGAATCATATTTCGGCCACATTACGTGCCGCGGGTAGGGTTCCAGTAAGCCCAGAAGAACGACTGGGACGATACAGATGTAGGCTCGGGTCGACGGAATGACTGAATTTTTCAGGGCCGGTGGAAATATTCCAACCATTACAATTACGGTAGGGTCATCTGGATACTCTGAATACATAGATTATAAGAAGACTGTTTTTTATCTTCACGAGAAGATAGAAGATCTCTGCCTTCTATCGTCCTGTGTTATATCCCTGCAGGGAACTCAGGCACTAGTGATACAAATTTCTGGTTCAGAACTAGATATAAAGTGGCCTATAAGAACTAGTACGTTAGTGATACCATTTTCACTAGTTCGAAAGCAGTGTTTGAGGAGTCATTAAAAGGCATTTGGATTCGTATTTGAACTTAAGTTCTTGTATTTAATTTATATTCGTTTCTATGCTTAGAAATGGTTCAGAACTATAGAAATAGTGCCAATAAACGAACTAGATCAAAAATGTCGAATTTTGTACTAGTTCGCGAACTAGTACTGGTTCGGAACGCACTAGAAGCGAACTAGCTCTGAACTAGAGATTTTCCCTACAGGGATACCTCAAAATTATACGCGTTAGGAAGCTGTATTGGAGATCTAAGAAGAAAGGCAGGGCTAGGAAGGCCTTGGTTGCGATCGAAGCAGTCCCGGGAATGCCTGACGTTCCTCTGCGGATTTTCTGGGCTGATGTTACCTCTTGCAGATTGGACGGTGGCGAGTGTACGGTTCTTGGCTACTCAGCTCTTGCCAGACCTAGGCGGAGGTACTTTAGCCTTGGTTTTGGCATCTCAAAATTATTGTTATATAACAGGGCAGGTACCAAGGTAGACAAGGCCAATTCATACAGGTGTATGCCACCTCTAATGAATTCGCCATGAGTGTAGAACAAATTAAAATTGCAAAACAAAAACAAAAGTTGGAATTCAAAATTTTAATTGAAATTGTGAAAAATTGCAATTAACAATTTTGAATTGCAATTGTTAAAAGTGAAAATTAACAATTGATCTCTGTGATTAACAATTTAAAAATTGCGTCGCTTCCCAGCGGAATGACAGGGGTGGGTCAAGCGAGAGCACAACTCTGAGGACAATCTCAATATCTCTGGATATTAATGGGACAACCTCTACATTTCTACCAGGCAAAATCGTCTTCCCGGGAGCTGGAACCAGGGTCGCTGCGGGCGCACTTAAGCTGGCGAAGATGGACGCCGATGCGCCTGCTTATGTCAAACTCCCAACAAGCGCCGGTACGGAAACCGATCTCTTAACGTCTGTGGCAGGAGTCTTACTACCTGAACACAGGAATCCAAAGAGAAAAAACCCTCAACTGAGCTTCTAACAGAGGGAACGACCGCGATGGCAGCTACATTGTCGTCGCATATCAGGAATGTGGTGGCTTGAGCGCAAGCTCTATTACCGGATTTCCAAAGCACTTCTGCGGCAAAGAACGAAAGCGGAATTCTCTTCAAACCCCAGACGTCCCGGGTTTGAAACATCAGTTTTGCTGAGGTGACTAATGATAGGATCGTCATGCTGGACCGAGGTAATGACCGTTGGGCTATCCCTAAGGAACGGTGGCCGTTAATCGGGCGCGAAATCGGTAGCGCCGTTCACAACGTTATGATGGAGCCCCGAGGTGGTCCGCCGCGATAGCAGCAGATATTTTCTTGCAAGGATGCAAGAACTGTGGCATCTTACAAGCAGCTGCATGGCTAGGTGCAGTCTACCCAGAGGCGAGAATTGAGGTCGTTGCCTGGAAGGGCATTGCGGCTCGGCCACGGGCAAGTGCACATAAACCCGTCCGTTTCGACCCAGAACTGGAGTGTCAGTCTGCTGGACTATGCAATAGAGCCTAGAAGGCAGGTGGTCTCGACTCTAAATAAGGTGGCTTGCGAGCCCCTTAAACCGAGCAATGGCCGAGTACATTACGGCATGGTTGAGATCGTGATTCACGTATAACGTGGCGATGCACAGCGCGCTAACACTTAGGCTGCTTTCGTGGACTCTGAAGCACCTGAAGAGGAAGCGGAGATGTCCGATGCAACAACGGGTCTTCTAAAACTGGTCTATTTGATCTGTGCGGGCTCTGAGAGACATTCAAACCGAGTCGATAAACCACTCTGTCAGTTCTAACACTGGACCCATTCCTTTACATCCAACCACACGAAATAGCTGAAAAATAAGACATGGTTAAGTACTTCCAAGGGAAACTCGAGTCACTTTGGATCAACTTCGATACCTAAATTGTAACAAGAAAACTCTTACCGAATGCGGAGATAACGAGTCTGAATACATCCGTCTCAGAGGAGGAAACCGCTTACTATCACTGGAATAGTAAAGCCTTGCATTAAGTCTTATGCAGATATGATTCGAATAGCACCGCGTGCCAGAATAAGTGTGATCTGCCCAATAAACAAGAAAATCATATGAAAACTGAAAAACAATTTCATAGTCGCGTAGCTTAATCGCCTATATGTATGCTTGTATTTGCGTATGTAAGCGTAATTTAATATGCGCCTTAATCTTATGCTACACACAACACACATACATACATAGGTACTTTTTAGACAAAGTACACCTTCCGGTTTCCGTAGCAGATAAGCATGCAACATACATACATACATACATATTTGGTTGTGTTCGCAAGTGTGTGCTCCAAACCCAAAATTGTGCTACCCACCAAAACTTTACCCAGAGGTAATTAAATACATACAGATTGACATACATACATGAGTAGGTATGTAAGAAGCGAAAACATGAAAAGTACAAACAAATCTACATACAAATATGTATGTATAAGTACTTTTATACATAGGTATGTATTTAGTATCAACTATGGGCGAAAATCTTTATATACATAAGTAAATATGCATGTTTCACTTATTTACTTGCCTTTTATTAACCTCGAAAATGCAACCCTGTAGTTGGTTTCTTCGAAGAGGAATGTATGTTTAAATGTGTATGTATGTATGTATGTACGAAGGTACTGTTTTTAGATTTTATGGCAATGCACCGCAGTGAAAAGTACGAAAAGACCTAAAAATATATCGTCAATAAGTAAAATGAAGGCATATTGAGTACAAACATAATGGAAAACAAAAGTTGAAAGTATTCCATACACCTTAATTAATACATGCACACCTTAAAATGTATACATACACGCATGTATGTATAGTTAAGGTAGATTTATTTATAATATGTAAATCCCTATGAAGTGTTTTGTACATAGGTAGTAATTCCAATAGCAATTTATATACTTACAAGGCCTCGTATACGTTCATTTACCCATTGAGTGGTCTTGCAACAGCATAAGCCCACTGCTCAGCTCTCATGCTAACAAACGTACATTCATACAAACATACGCACATACATAAATACATAGTTATACCCATACATACCTCACAATCTTTCGCTTGTTTTCGTCAGCGCATAAATGCAGAAGTACATACATACCAACATTTTTTATCTACAAACATTGTACATACAACGAGCCAAAGTGTCGACTGTCGCCCTACCACCAGGCGGGAAAAAACTGACAGTAACGATACACAATACCATACATAAGTAGATATGTATGCACAGTATGGCATCAGGAGTGGCGTTGTGCATTAAAAATTAATGTGGGGGTAGCAAGTTAATCTACGATCTCAGCTGTGTTTCAACAGAGCTGATTCATAAATGTCATCGGTTACAATTTAGTATTGTAACCAAGGTCTGAAACCTTATAAAATAACGTTCCGGTTTCGGTTTCGGTTTTGCAACGTGTTTCGGTTTCGGTTCCGTTTTCGTTCTTCAAAATTTATTTCGGTTTCGGTTACGGTTTCGTTCCGGTTTCGGTTTCCAAATAAAAACACGAAAAAAAATAGTATTACTAAAATACTCAAGTACCTATGTAGCTTCGAAATAGGTCTGAATTTTCATAACTTTTTTCCTGCGGCCGTGATGGGATTTCTCCAATATAATAATACTTTTTATTAACGCTATGCATGGATGAAATTTCTGCAAAACAAATTCCTAAAATTAACTCTACTTTTTTATTAAAAAAATATTAAAATGGAAGCCAAATGAAATGTATAAATCGTTAAAAACATTAAAATTAGTGGCGCTTTCTGAGACAAGCCTGAACATTTCTTTTTCGGATGTCGTAAATTTTTTTCAATCGCTTCATTCAACTATAGTCAAACTTCCTCTTTCAGAATTTTGATATTGATGTCAAAACGTGGCTCGACAATCTTCTATGAAAAATTTCAGGGTACCTGGTTGTAAAAGGAAGTACCTATGTGCCCACTCACAGAAGTAAGGTATTGAAAAAATTCGAAACCGTTTGGAACCGGTTCCGGCTTTTGAAACGGTTTCGGTCTTTTCCAGATTAAAATAACGGTTACGGTTTCGGTTTCGGGTTTGAAAAATGAATCGGTTTTAATCGGTTACGGTTACGGTTTCGGTTTCAGTCCTTGATTGTAACACACAAATGGAAACTGCATTAAGCTGATGACCCAATGCAGGCTTGATTTGCTTGCCTTGCTTACCTAGGCTTACCTGGCTTTGCTTTGAAAGCTTCTATGGCCAAATAGAAGCTTCAAAAGCTGTCAGAACTACGGGATGAGACAAATAATTCAACAACAGGACAAATAGTAAAGCGTGTAAAGCGCTGTCAAATAGAGATTTGGGCTATTCGACGCTTTGAAGCGCTTCAAGCAAGCAAAGCAAGGCTGTCACTGGGCCAACTTTCATACATTTCAGTAGAGTTCAAAAGAACTTTGACATTTCTCGAGGCAAAGCCAGCAAGGCAAGCATGCATTGGGCCATCACCTTTAGTGATATCTAGGTTTGGCAGTTTCTCAACTAACTAAAAAATAATAAAAACTAATGGCGGTGCTGTACGAATAGGTTATCATGACCTCTTACCAGATTTTTGCCGAGCTTCTCTTCCAACTTGTGGTGTGCTGCTTTGAGTTTTTTCCTACAAGTTGGCGGGATCTACAGTTTTTTGCCGACTCCGAACGGCACTTGCAAAGCAAATAAGCTTTTGCCGAGAAGTTTCTAATGGCAGAAATACACCCGGAAAGGGGTGAACCCTTTAAAATCTTTTTTTCTAAATCATTTTTCACGTTGCTTTTACCCGACTACTTGGTGTAGTAGGCCGAACACACTACCGCTATACCAGCGTGGCCGCAACTACCAGGAGATTGGAATTTCAAAAGTATTTTAGTAGACTGCGTAACAATATGTTTTCTGTTGCAATTATAGTGCACCTTTTTTTTGGGTCATACACGGCGTATGAGTAACATTTAGTGACTAAATTTTAGTCATTCAAGTAAAAAAAAGTTCTAATAAATTGTATTCATCATAACTACCAAAGAGACCGTGGATCTCTTTCTTCATAAATGCCCGACCCTAGCCAGCCAAGATCCTTTGGAAGCCTATTTTTTGTCACATATTTCACTAGACCCTAGATCTGTCGTAAGGAACAAAAACTGCTAGTAGACTATAGCAGACCCGGTGTTTGGGTCTCTCCTAATCCATGTTTTGGTGGACATCTCCGTAACGTATTGCGATATCAAAATAAAATTTACATAACGTTCAGGCCCCACATGAGCGATTTCATTTGATATCCATATTGTAAGATCAGTCCATATTTTGGTTTTTAACTCAAAAGCCGTTACATCCTTGAATATTTGTATATTCATTTTAAAAACTTTTAACCTACATGTGAGGTGTCCAAAAAGGCATTTGGCTTCGCATTAATGAGAAGCGAACAAGGGTCATCATTAATCTCAAGCGCCCCTCCCTAGGCCCACTGATTGGAGTACTGACCAGGCACTGCCTGATTGGGGTACATGGTGAACGTATGTTATATTGCTGCCGCAGCTTTAGGGGCGAGGAAGAGATTGAAAGTATTGAACTCTTCCTATAGTGGTGTCCCGCTTTAGCCATTACTAGGAAGGAATGTTTGAACGAATGCTTCTGTACTTGTGCTGTGCCCGCCGTGCCGAAACGACCCGGACCGTTTTCTTATATCGACCCGGCCAAGTACACCTCGTTACAACAACCACAGTGGCAGCACAACGAGCCAGCAGGCCTAAGTGAGTCTCTCTTTCATGCTTTACAATCGCACGAAGAAACTCAATTATCTTGAAAACTAATCAAAAAAAAAAACGAATAACAGATCAAATCGCAATAAGAGCTAAAGTTCACTCAGTGCATACTGCTCTCCCTCCACTCGGTGCGCCCCTGTTCACCATCAGTGCCCTGCAACTCGTAGAATCGTTAGTTGTGCAAATGGCATCAGCAACAGCGGTGGCCGGCGAATTGTCTATCTCACAGACTATTCGACCGACAGTGAAACCGACGGGCGGTAAGTCAGGCGTACAGTGAGACAAACAAAAATACATACAAGTACTTTAATAGCGAGGTCTTTGTTTGTTGATTTACTGTAGCTGGCTTGGATGACTGCGTTGGTATGGTGGTGGCACGACTACTTTGCTATTATATGCGGGTCGCTGTAGCTGATGTTTCTGTAGGTGTTTTTGATATTGAGCACGTTTTGTATGTATGTTTGCATGAGTATAGCTAGATACATACATACATACATACATGAGACGTTGAAAGCACAAGTGACATAAGTCCAATTTTCGTTTTTTTAGTTAAGCATGCCGCTATGTAGGGGAAAAGGTGTTCTATATAACAAGCTAACGGGCTAACTCCCAGCTCTCATAGCAAACGAATAAATGGCAGAACTAACTTTTGAAATCTATTTCTTGCCAAGACAAAACCTTGAATATCTCAGTTCGAGAAAAAGTGGACTTATGCCACTTGTGTTTTAAGGGGCTCACAAATCGACATACATACCTGATATAAACGTCGTGTCTGAGCGGCAAATAAAAAATTATACTCAGACGTTTACAGAATTATACTTGCTTGCATATCGGTTGTTATTCGTGTTTTACTTTAGAAAAAAAATTCTTTTTTGAACTTTTTGCCTTTTACACTTTGCTTATGTTTGTATGTATGTATGTGTGTGCATATTTTCATTGTGCGACTGGCTGTGAATGCGGGTACTCGAATTAGGGATGGGCATAAAGTGCATTGAAGTGTTTTTTGATGGATAGCAATATTGTTTGGCATTTCGATTTATTTCCATTATTATAGGCAGCAAATGTGTTCTGTAAATTATAGCGATTCAAGAAGATTTTCTACTAGGATGTTGCCACTTCGGGCGTTTTACAGAGTTGCCACCTGTCTCATTTTTAAAATATAAAGCAAGATATCCCAATATCAAATAAAAGGTATTTTTCTATATATACCAATGAAGATATTTTCAAGCAGGGTTGCCACCTAGCCGCATTTTATTTATTCTTTCCTAGATCAACTAATATCTCGGTAACACATAAAGCTATTTTGATGAAATTTGGCATATAGATAGTATACTTCATTCTAAAACTTAGTGATGGGGGTTGAGGAGGTTGACAAGGCTGCCATTCAAGGGAGTACGCAGGGGGGAGGCGTGCAGGCAGGGTGCCGTTGCCATAACCTTACCGAATGAAACTGAATGGAAAAACCCAAGAAAATTTATAGTTACACAGAGCAAAAAGTCACATAAAATGCCCTCTAAATCAGAAGGATTTCTCTATGATATTTTTCCAATAAGATGCCCGTCTTAATTTGACTGGGTGTCTCTTTTTAATAAAACTGAGTAGATAATCACATAATATTAAGAAGATTTTCTTTTTAATATTTCAAATTAAAAAAAAAAAAAAATGAACGCTCAACCCAGTTGTCTAGTCAGTTAGTCTAATCTACACTACCATGCCATCGTATACTTAACTTGCCAACGTCTAATTACACCTTTGTTCTTTTTGCCTCACCACATGTACACTTGCCTTATTGCCTTCACCGCGAATCGAACTAAGAATTATTAACTGCTGAACGGAGATCTCTACCATGATGCTATCGTGTGCTTGTGCTTGGTAGCATCGAATTACACATTCGAAGAAGGCATACCTGAATTTGAATTAATAAGGGATCTTCTAAAAATATATAGTTTTCCTTTTCAATAAATTCAATATGAATCTAGAGAAAATAAGAGGATTTTCTCATTAATTTACTTTAAACAGTTTTTCTCATAAAAACAAGCAGATTTCTTCTAACTTTTGACAAAAGTGCATAAAAAATTCATAAATAAGAAGCTAACTCCTTGTTTTTAGCCTATTTCCTTTTCAATAAATTTGAGAAGAAATTCAAGCTAAAATTTAGAAGATTTCCTAGCACAAATTTCTTCAAATTTGTCCCCACTCGCTCTCCCCGGCCAACAAGCTTTTTTAGACGTCGATCTCTTTGATTATAGGTGAACTTTTTGGCTCTGTGTACTTAGCAAACATATAAATGGCCCCCTCTTTGCGAACCTTTCAAAAGAGCTGGGTACGCCCTTGCTGCCATCTATCACATTTTTTCCAAAGCATTTTCGTCCGCACATCAACTAGGTTGTTTTCAAGTGGGGTTTCCAACTAGGGTTGCCACATAACTGCATTTTATTTATTCCTTCGTATATCGACCACTATCTCGGGAGCCTACTAGCCACTGGCGATCAAATCTTACTTCGTTCTAAGATTTTTTGTTGCTACTTGGAGCGGTTTACAGGGCAGCCACCTATCTCAATTTTTTTTTTTGTGAAAAAATATCGATTTGTAACAATAAATCATCGATCTCCTTTTATTAATCGATTTACATCGTACATTCCTAACTCGAATAGGTTCTTAAGTTGTTGGTAATGCAATCCTTGTTGGATTCGTTTTTCTGCTTTCGCCGTAAGTAGTTGAATGAGTACATGAGGTAGTGCTAACGTTAACGTCAATCGCACAGCCTGCGTCAGCAAAATGAACTAGCAATATAAAGTGTATGTACCAATGTATGTACATATAAGCATTTATGTATGTACCTTGGATTCCAAGGATTATTTACGTGCACATGTATACATACGCTTATGTACCTTTGCTTGAACTTTGAGTGGTTCTGTTATATACTACATTTTGTAAGCATACTCAATGTTTGTTGAAATATTTGTATGTAGGTACGTATATGACTAAATACATAGTGAAACAAAATCACTCAACAGAGGGTACGAGTAACTGGTGTTCCAACTTATTTATAGATGAAGAGAGGGGGTATCACAAACAAGTCTGCTGAATATATTTATTAATTTATATACTTTTATCTGAGAGCGATGCTGGTGATGCATAACTTGGTAACTTTTGAAATATGTACATATGCATTGAAGCGTCTGCGGTTACATGATTCAGTAGATGTTCATTATGAGTTTGTGAGCGGTGCATATACATACCTAACCAGTAATTAAAGAGAACATATTTATGTAACTCTCTGTATCTAGGTTTGTACTGAAGCTATAAAAATGTATGAATAGATGTTTACGCAACGTAAGCAGAATAGAGTACATTCATTATGCAACCAAGCGTACTGCTTTCGCATAAATATATAGAGAAGTATGTAGGTGATTACTGAATTAACGTGGACAGACACCATTGCCTATATGCTAAAAATTGTATGGAAAAGGGCATATCTTTGGTGAAACTACAAAAACATGTATCGTTCATTTGCGAAACTGCGTAAGTATTACCTATTTGAGTTAAGCGTGTTGTGCTTTCCACTACAATCAATTGAATTTAGAGATGAGTAGGCACAATATTTAACAAAAAGCATTTTAATAGAGTTAGTGACTTACATATTTTAAAAGTATGTAAAACTAATATGTGATGCAGTTTTACTTCCTCTTTCAGAATATAGGTATAGCGTTTTTCATAATTAGGAAAGAAACTTAGATTTCGAGGGTTTTTTGAAGTTAACTTCTTAGGCGGCGATATGAAGTTTTGATTAAGGTTAAAATTTGAGAAAATGGCTGATGATGCAACTATGAAATAGAAATTGTAGCCGACTTTCAGGCGTATGTTGCAGACTTTCAGGGGTAGGCGATTTTCACCACAATGTTAAACCAATCATGCTCTATGGAGTTGTGGTATGGTGGCCTGCGCTGAGCAAGGCAACAAACCTTAATCTGCTAGGTAAAGTACACAGATCTTGCATGATCTGTATAAGCGGTGCGTTAAGAACAACGCCCAATGAAGCACTCCAGGCCATTCTTGGCATTTTGCCACTCGATCTGGAAGGGCACCGAGTAGCAGCAGCATCGGCTCTGCGTCTAAGGGAAACGTCCGGCTGGGGCGCAAGCACTACTGGAGACGCCTGATCCTATAGCTTTCTTCCGCTGAGCACTGTGCGACCACAACAGTCGGATATAGCGGTTTTAAAATCAACATTCCCAGCAGGGAAGAATGGGAGAGCACGGATCGGAGTCCCGTCACTCATGGCGGCACTTCCATTTATACTGATGGCTCGAAGTTAGACGGCAGAGTTTGGGGAGGGGTTTATTCAAAGGATCTGAACCTTGAGCTCTCCTTCAGACTACCTGATCACTGCAGTGTCTTCTAGGCTGAAGTTTCAGCAATCATGGACGCCGCGGCTTGGATAGGCCAACACACTATCAGACAGGACATTTTTATATTCAGCGACAGCCAGGCGGCCATCAAATCCCTTGGCTCTTACTCGTTCAACTCTGAACTGACGCTCAGCTGTCGTCGATCTCTACAAGAGATGGCCCAACAGAATCGCGTTAACCTCACATGGGTCCCGGGGCATAGGGACATTGAGGGAAATTGTAGGGCAGACGAAATTGAGAGGCAGGGCACGACCAAGCAGGTTCTTCGCGATAAAGGGCGCTTAGGTATGCCGTTTGCCACATGCAAGCTTATGCTGAAGGAGTACACACTCCGCCAAGCCAACGAAAGATGGCTGCAATCTCCAGGATGCCGGATATCCAAAGAAACCTGGCCGAAATGGGATCATAAAAGATCAAGACAAATTTATGGCCTAAGGAGAAGAGAAATCTCCATATTAATAGGCGCATTAACTGGGCACTGCCTCATTGGTAGGCACGCAGAAAGACTTGGTGTGCCCTACCGACGTTGCTGTAGGAGTTGTAATGATGATGAGGAGGAGGAAACGGTGGAGCACCTCATCTGCAACTGCCCGGCTTTAAGTGGCGCGGAATGCGCTTTTTGGGAGTTCCCTTCCTGGTCAGCCTACGCCAGGTCACGGAGCTGGACATAAAGGACCTGATGGCTTTCATCAAGTCATCTAAATGGTTGGAGGAGGAGTAACGGTGTCGGTATAGGAAAGTCCGTCCCGGGATTCTGCTATGTGGAGAATTCCGTTAATACCGGGATTTTCCATATGGCAGGGTCCCGGAACTGACTTTCCTAGTGTTGGTGGTATCACAACGGGCCTTTTAATACTGGCCTAGGTGTGCCTCTGCGGCAGCCACTTAAACCTAACCTAAGCTGTGCAAATCAAATAGTAGGTGAAATTCTAGAATCTAGCTACCACTGCATAAATTGTAATAGTTGGGCCGAGCAGAATTTATGGGTGTTGCCACTTATGGCGGTTTATAGGGTTGCCGCATATCCCTTTTTTAAAATATAGAGCTGGATATGCCAATATGGGTATCAAATGAAATTTAATTATTTTTTCGTATATCATATATTTCGTATATATATGGCATATAGACAATTTGATTCATCCTATGATTATATACATGGGTGTTGCCACTCAGGGCGGTTTGCAGGGTTGCCACCGATCCCAGATATGCCAATAAGGGCATCAAATGAAAGGTATTTTCGACCGTATTCAAAATAAGATAATTTCAAGCAGGGTTGCCACTTAGGGTTGCCACCTAACGGATGTATATTGGAACGATTTTTCGTCATTCCTTGTCAATTTGCCTTTGTAACAAACCGGTTTCAGCGATCCGCCATCGTCAGTGTTTAATTCCGCTCTGGGGCGGTTTGCAGGGTTGCAACCGATCCCAATTTTTTTTTATATAGAGCTAGATATGCCAACATTGGTATCAAATGAAAGGTATTTTCGGCCGTATTCCAAATATGATAATTTCGCGCAGGGTTGCCGCTTAGGGTTGCCACCTAACCGCAATTTATTTCTTTTACGTATATATCGGGAAGCAGTTTGGATAAAACTTGCATATAGACAATTTGATTATATATATATTGGTGTTGCCACTTGGGTCGATTTAAAGGGTTGCCACCTTTCTCGATTTTTTCTTAAAATATTGAGCAAGATATGCCAATATGTGTCCTAGGATCAAATGAAAGGTATTTTCTACCGTATTCCAAATATGTCAATTTCAATAAGGGTTGCCACCTGACCTATTTTATTTATTCTTTGTTATTTCGACCATTGCTTCGGTTGCCTATTGACCCTTTTGGATGAAATTTTTTTACAGTGTTAGTATGCTTCATTCTGATTTTTTCCACCTGGGTGTTTCTTCTTGCGGTGTGTTGCGGGGTTGCCACCTATTTGTTTTTGTTTTGTTTGAAAATCTCTTTTGGAAAGTTTATACTGTTGGTAGGTAAGCTTTGTTGACAACTTCGAGGAATACCGAGCAAGCTCGGTCACCCAGGTAGGTATGTTCGATAAAGTCGATAGAACTGGTACCAATTATGTATGTCCGTTCTTCAAATCCTTGTAAAAGTGGTTTCATAAAATCCTCATTTAACTCTGTTGAATTTTAGTGGCCTAGAATGAATACTTCCAACATGAAAAATCTCATTTGTATGTGAGGTGCTCGCACCTTTTCCCCTATCCATCGATGGCTTTCAGTTTCTGTTCTAAAGTTGGTTATGATCGAAGATATTTTCGTATTGATCGGTTCCCGGGTCCACTTTCTGGAAGTAAGAAATTGTGAGTCTAAACACCTTATTCATATTTCGTTATTTTTGAACTTAAGAAGTTAACTTCTTTCACGTGTACTGGCGGTTTTTTTTAACAAAAAAGGCTTAAAAAGGAAAATTAGGTACATAAAATTTAAAATTCTACTAATCATTCCTATTTATTCAGTTACCTGTGACCAAATGTGTATACTTTCCGATAACTTCTTTGTGGATAAAGTTTGATCATATGAGAATTGCGATATCAGCTATATTTGAAACCAGTTAATTCTGGAAATACATTTTGTTAAGTTAAGAGGTCATATTGTGTTTTCTAGACAACTTTGAAATGTGTCCCACAAGTCAAACGAGTTGTAACTCTCCTGTATTATTCAGATGAGAGACGGGGAAGAGAAGATGTATATGGATTCAGAGAAAGGGAAAAATACGATATTTGTTTGTTTGAAGTAACTATTTACAAATATTTAAAATTGTGACTCGTGGGACATGTGCGAAATATGTAATATGCTCGATTATCGCAATCAGATTTATTATTTATTTGTCGTGGACAAATACATAGGTATACTGAAAACAGTAGTAGGTAAACTGATTTTGATAATCGAGTATATTACATATCGTCGCTTGCCAGAAGCATGAATGTGCCAAAATTAAAATTTTGGGAAATGGTATTTGAAAGTTTTTTACTCTCGCAAAATTTGAAATTTTAGATTTTGACATAAATATATTTTTGCAAGTTATATTCTCATTATACTCTTTCCACTGAAATACGTTTTAGGTTATTCATCCTTCAATACCTCCTTTAAAATTTCCAAAGTAAATTTTTTAAAATTCATGGTTCTGGCACAACGAAAATGTTTAAAAATTTAATTTCTATATTTTTTTAAATTTTCTTTGAGCCAGAAACACGAATGTGTAGCAAAGTTGTTATGTATGCGCCATGGTGTCTGTGGTTCAGTGCAATACATTCTTGTTTCTTTTAAACATTTTCGTTCCGCCAGAAACATGAATGTGTAGAACATTCGTTTTCTTGGCACAATCTTCAGAGATTGAACTACACATTCATGAAAATGTCATTGCGAATTTCCGCGGCATGTCCCGCGAGTCACAATTTTAAATATTTGGATAAGGACAGGGATAGGGATAGGGATAGGGATAGGGATAGGGATAGGGATAGGGATAGGGATAGGGATAGGGATAGGGATAGGGATAGGGATAGGGATAGGGATAGGGATAGGGATAGGGATAGGGATAGGGATAGGGATAGGGATAGGGATAGGGATAGGGATAGGGATAGGGATAGGGATAGGGATAGGGATAGGGATAGGGATAGGGATAGGGATAGGGATAGGGATAGGGATAGGGATAGGGATAGGGATAGGGATAGGGATAGGGATAGGGATAGGGATAGGGATAGGGATAGGGATAGGGATAGGGATAGGGATAGGGATAGGGATAGGGATAGGGATAGAGATTGAACTACACATTCATGAAAATGTCATTGCGAATTTCCGCGGCATGTCCCGCGAGTCACAATTTTAAATATTTGGATAAGGATAGGGATAGGGATAGGGATAGGGATAGGGATAGGGATAGGGATAGGGATAGGGATAGGGATAGGGATAGGGATAGGGATAGGGATAGGGATAGGGATAGGGATAGGGATAGGGATAGGGATAGGGATAGGGATAGGGATAGGGATAGGGATAGGGATAGGGATAGGGATAGGGATAGGGATAGGGATAGGGATAGGGATAGGGATAGGGATAGGGATAGGGATAGGGATAGGGATAGGGATAGGGATAGGGATAGGGATAGGGATAGGGATAGGGATAGGGATAGGGATAGGGATAGGGATAGGGATAGGGATAGGGATAGGGATAGGGATAGGGATAGGGATAGGGATTGGGATAGGGATAGGGATAGGGATAGGGATAGGGATAGGGATAGGGATAGGGATAGGGATAGGGATAGGGATAGGGATAGGGATAGGGATAGGGATAGGGATAGGGATAGGGATAGGGATAGGGATAGGGATAGGGATAGGGATAGGGATAGGGATAGGGATAGGGATAGGGATAGGGACAAGGATAGGGATAGGGATAGGGATAGGGATAGGGATAGGGATAGGGATAGGGATAGGGATAGGGATAGGGATAGGGATAGGGATAGGGATAGGGATAGGGATAGGGATAGGGATAGGGATAGGGATAGGGATAGGGATAGGGATAGGGATAGGGATAGGGATAGGGATAGGGATAGGGATAGGGATAGGGATAGGGATAGGGATAGGGATAGGGATAGGGATAGGGATAGGGATAGGGATAGGGATAGGGATAGGGATAGGGATAGGGATAGGGATAGGGATAGGGATAGGGATAGGGATAGGGATAGGGATAGGGATAGGGATAGGGATAGGGATAGGGATAGGGATAGGGATAGGGATAGGGATAGGGATAGGGATAGGGATAGGGATAGGGATAGGGATAGGGATAGGGATAGGGATAGGGATAGGGATAGGGATAGGGATAGGGATAGGGATAGGGATAGGGATAGGGATAGGGATAGGGATAGGGATAGGGATAGGGATAGGGATAGGGATAGGGATAGGGATAGGGATAGGGATAGGGATAGGGATAGGGATAGGGATAGGGATAGGGATAGGGATAGGGATAGGGATAGGGATAGGGATAGGGATAGGGATAGGGATAGGGATAGGGATAGGGATAGGGATAGGGATAGGGATAGGGATAGGGATAGGGATAGGGATAGGGATAGGGATAGGGATAGGGATAGGGATAGGGATAGGGATAGGGATAGGGATAGGGATAGGGATAGGGATAGGGATAGGGATAGGGATAGGGATAGGGATAGGGATAGGGATAGGGATAGGGATAGGGATAGGGATAGGGATAGGGATAGGGATAGGGATAGGGATAGGGATAGGGATAGGGATAGGGATAGGGATAGGGATAGGGATAGGGATAGGGATAGGGATAGGGATAGGGATAGGGATAGGGATAGGGATAGGGATAGGGATAGTTTTGTTTTGCTTATTTTCGATGACATGGTGGGTGGGGTATTCATCAGTAGTTATTTACTTTTTACACGAGTGGCAACCCCCACTACTGTATCGATTGCAAGCGATGCGCGCTGTCGCGACATGCAAAAAGTCAAATATTTCCGAAGTTAAGTGCGATCTCAAACATTTTTTTTCACAATCTGAATTAAATATATATCTCTACATATAATAAAATTGTAACAGGTCGATGTCTGTACATGGTATTATTAAGCGAGTGGAATCCAAATCAACCATTTTAAAAATTTTTGTGTGTCTGTCTGTCCGTATGTGTGTGGCCGTATCACTCTGAAAGTAATGAATGAATTGAATTTTTTCGTTGGATTGCCCGAAGCTCAACTTAAAATTTAAGGTACTACTTTTTTTCGATATCTCAACCGGTTTTGGAGTTATCGCCCAATATGTGGACCATGTCTGTCTGTATGTTTGTGGTCGTAACACTCGAAAATTACTTAATGGAATTGAATCGTTGGATTGCTAGATGCTCAACTTAAACTTTAAGAGATTACTTTTTTCTATATCTCAGCCGGTTTTGGGGTTATCGCCCAATATGTGAACCAGGGGTGACCAAAAATGTCTTAGTAAAATATGGGTGTCAAACCAAAGGTATCAATGAGTGCTATAATATGCGATGTGAGTCATTGAAATATCTGAAATGGTTTGGGAGATATCTTGAAATTTCGGTAGCTCGACCGGTTTCGTTGGTATCGACGAATATTTTCACAAAAATGTGTTAGTACATTATGGGTATCAAACAAAAGGTGTTTATGAATGCTGTCATAAACCATTTGATTAATTTCAATACATAAGCTACGCTTACGAAGTCGCGGGCACCAGCTAGTAGGCAATAAAATTTGTAAGGAAGCATGTTCTTACACGATTGAGAACACTGAAAAAAAAAAATTGTTGAAAAATAATTGTTATTAAAAATAGTAAAAAAGAAATTTTTTTCGACATACCCTCGAAATTTTATTTCATTTGACCCACCAGTTTTTGGGATATTCATTTAGAATGAAAAACTTGTGTTTTTTTAAATAGCAAAAAAAAACGACTTACCAATTTTTTTGGGATGGTTAGTACTACTAATTGCAAAAAAAAATGGGTTTCTCGTCATTGTGAAAAATCTCGTGCCCACTTCACGAATTTCCAGTCTATAGTCAATCTTCCTCTTTTGGAATTTTGATGCTGATGTCAAAACGTGTCTTTTCTAACCTAGCTTGACAATCTTCCATGACAATTTTCAGGGCACCTGTTTGTAAAGAAAATACCTACCATATATGAGCACTAAAAAAGTGAGGTATTAAAAAAATTCATTGGAACCGGTTCCGAATTTTGAAAGGGTTTCGGTTTCGTTCTTTTTCAGATCAAAATAACGGTTTCGGTTTTGCAAAAATGAAACAGTTTTGATCGGTTACGATTACGGTTTCGGTTTAGGTCCTTGGTTATAATATGAGAAGGCAACTTTTTTTTGGCGAAAAAATACTGTTAATACTATACCCTTTTTTAAATAAAAAAGTACTCTTCGCCCCAGGATGTAACCTGAATAAACAACCACAAAGTTATATGTATGTTGTCTTATCCTGTTTAGGGATGTTAGATAAGGGTTAAACTGGTTAAGGAAATTGTTTGCGGTCATTATCGCCAAACCATGCCATTTCAGTACAATAAATGTATATTGTTGCCAGCTTCTCTAACAAAATACATATGCTTCTAATTCATCATACCATTATGTTAATGTTGCTCACGTAAAAAACTAACAAAACAAATAGCGCAAAAAAGGGTTAAAACTACATACTATTTTTATTGTTTTTTAACTATATAACTTGGACGTATCGTTTCTGTCAACTATTTTTAGTTTTTTCTATTAACAAAACTAGCAACACCTTGATGTTTGCATCCGAAATGCAGTTCATCATCAGGTTTTTTTTTCTCCGAAAATGTAAATTAGTTAGTTCACTGGAACATAGAAATTACATACTCTATTTTTATTATCTTTGTATTTAGATAACCCTTTTCCATTTTTTTTTTATATAAATGCATAGCTTTTCACCCTCGGGTGTTAGTTGTTTAAATAACAATGATGATGTTATTTAAGGGTTAAACTTGTTATGGAGATTGTTTGTGGTCATTATCGTGATGCTGCAATGCATCATATTTTAGTGGGGTAAATATTACCTGTATCTCTTTGGAAATAATTTATTCATCATACCTAGGTCACTTCTGTGGCGAGGAAACACCGCGCACTGTCACACTCCCAACACCACATCATCATCAATTATCGTATTATGTAATTCCCTTGAAATTGGTTTTTTATTAAGCTGCGCTCATAGATCATAGCGCTGTTGTAAAACATTTCTAAATTGGATTTGTCATCAAAACAAACATAAGAAAAAAATTAAAAAAAAAACACGTCCCCTTTTTGAGCTGGTCGTTGAATTTTGTTTCATTTATTTTGCACTCAACTGTGTTTACTTGGTCAATTGATTTATATAGTCACAAAAATATGTTTGTGTGTTTCAATTAACTCAGAATTTGCATATATTCACAAAGAGATTAACGAGCATATGATGCACTCCCTCAAAACAACGCAGCACGAGACGAAAAATCTCTTCACCTCACCATATACCTAATTGGATATTCGATAATCACCTGAGGGTTGAGCGAATGTGAAATAAAGTGTATTTTTTTTTAATCGTATTCAGCAACAAGTTGGGTTCGTTCTATAAACTTCGAGTTCTGGTGCTTCTTCATACGTTTCAGTTGTACTTTAGTGTTGGGGATTAAACATTTGTTCTCTGTAAAATTCGGTAGAGTACCAATACTACTCCAAGAAAAATCCAATTCAATACAAAAAATGTGCTCCAATTAAAATGGTGATGTCCTGGGATTGAACCGCTTAGTTCAACTAGGAGAATTCCATTCCGTGCTTCATAGGACACCACACCAACATGAGAGTAACTATTTTACAATAAAAGTACAACTGGATTATTCCAGTTGGAGTACAAAGCAACCCTCGTGAAGGGTGGATACCTTGCCGCGGTACGAGGGCTTAAGTCGATAGCCACAGGGCTACGCTGCCCTTGTGATCATAGCTCCGTACGGCACTTCATCACGAGAGCAGCCTAGCCTCTCTGGCGCGACGACAAAGATCTTCCCCCTCCCAATCCAGGGTGTTATGCGAAACCGTGCCCATTGGACGTTTGCAGCCGGGAGGCAAATCGTGGCTGTATTTGAACGGAGCCTCTCTGATACCGGGTCGCCTCAGAGAGTAAGCATGGCCTTACCGCGGTACGGGGCTCTGCCGCGGCGGACGACACATTTTCCCCTACTCTTCCCTTGACCCTAAGCTGGCCGTGTCCGGCGATGGGTCGTACGAACAAGATGAACTCAAATTATCCAAATAAAAACGATAAACCTAAAAAACAAACAACGCCAAATTTCACTCCTCAGCAAAGGAGAGCTATGGAGGAACAGGCGAGAAAGCAACAACAACGCCGGAGGACAACCTCCGTTCCACAATCAAGGGGGGGATCGACAGCGATGGCAACTACGAGTCGGTCAACCAACCCTCTATCGACTAAGATTGACTTGATGGGAGCTAGCACCAGTGCGGTTGCCAACGCAACTAAGCGGACAACAGCAGATGCTAAACTCCCATCAACCGCTGATATGAAAACCAGTATCTTTACGTCTGTGGCAGCGGTCTCACGACCTGGCCTCGGAGTTTCGAAGGAGAAGGAAGCTGCAACTGAGATTTCGGCAAGGAGAGCGACCGCGATGGCAACTACGGGTCCGCACTCCCAGGAGACATCTCCCCGCCGCTTCACATACCACGAGAAAAGATTGGCTGCAAAGATCCTGAAGAGGTATGAAGGGGTACTGCAGGAATCGCTGTCGCCGAATTCCAGTAAATCTGTAGAGCTAGCGAAAGCTGTGATACCGGATTTCCAAAATTCTTACATGCCAAAGAGGTTAAAAGTTAACCCTTTCAAGCGCCAGAGATCGGACCTGGAGTTGAATCCCCCTCCCAAGCGGCATCAGAATACCCCTGGAGCGGGCAAACTAAGCTTTGCTGAGGTAACCAAGGACAGGATCCTTATAGGCGTCCTGGACCAAGGCAATGACCGCCTGGCCATCCCTAAGGACCGGTGGCGTTACGTGCGAAATGAACTCGGCAACATTCTTCTCAATGTTGCTCTAGAGTTTCCGGGTAGTTCGGCGCGAGTAACGGATGCGGGTTGGCACCAGGGTCAGATTAAATTACTCGCATGCGAGGATGCAAAAACCGTAGCACTGTACAAGGCAGCAGCTGCTAAGCTGGGTGAAGTCTACAAGGGCGCAAAGATAGAGGTCGTCGACTGGAAGGACATTCCAGCTCGTCCAAGGGCAAGGGCGTGGATTCCGGCCATCCCTGACGAACCCGAGAGAATTCTCGGGATGCTACGGCTAATGAATCCGTCCCTGCCAACGCATGACTGGAGTGTCAATCTGGTCGGGGATGCGGTAGGGCCCGACAGACAGGTGGTGTTCACCATGAATAAAGAGTCAATCGAGCCCCTCAAAAGGTGCAATGGCCTAGTACACTACAGCGTAGGCCAGATCGTTATCCACGTATATCGTGGTGATGCTCAGCGCGCTGCCTTCTCGGCTGCTCCGGGGGAACCGGAAAACGAATTACCAGAAGAGGAAGCGGAGGATTCCGATGCGGAAAGCATGTTATCCGCCACGTCCCTTGGCGATAGTGCTGTGAACAACTCGGAGATGGAGGACAGCCTACAGGACGAGGAAGCCCTCGACGTCACGGTGGTAGCAGCCAACGCTGAGCGATTAACATCTAACGCTGCAGACAGCAAGACTCCTGCAACGCCATATCGGGCAGTTAATCGGAACAACTCGTCGTTGATAGGCAACCTCCGGGATGGGGCAAACCTCGACGATATGGGGATGGCAGGGAAGTCTGTGCGCTCTCATGTTGGTGGTGCTTCAGATTAATCTGCACAAATCTAAAGTAGCTTCGGCTGCTTTAAGTAGTCGTCTTTCTAAAGGCGACGTGGATGTGGTCCTCATCCAAGAACCCTGGGTCAATAGCTCGAGAATCTGCGGATTGGGGACTAAGGGCTTCAAGCTCATTCGAGCCAGCGAGGAGAGCAAAGTCAGAACGTGTATTTTGGTCAAGTCTGAGTTGAACTCCTTTCTCCTACCTAACTACACCAATGGTGACATTACCGCTATCAGTCTAACGGTCGACAGCACCCGCCTGACGGTGGCGTCGGTCTATATGCCCTACGACGCCGAAGAACCCCCACCACAAATGGAGGTGAAAGACCTGGTGTCAAATTTCTGCACGAGTAATCTTATTATTGGAGCGGACGCTAATGCTCACCATGTCCAATGGGGGAGCTCCGACATCAATGCCAGGGGCGAGTCTCTGTTTGATTACCTCTTAACAACCAACCTGGTGATTTGCAACGTGGGTAATGAGCCTACTTTTATCACTAAGACCCGCAGGGAGGTCATAGACCTCACTCTCTGTAGTGAAGGCGCTTATGAGTGGGTCAGAAAATGGCGGGTTCTGGAAGAACATTCTTTCTCCGACCACCGTTACATAGAAATGGTTTTAGACTTTATTGTAGAACAACCAATCATGAAACGCAATCCACGTAACACTGATTTGCAGTTACACAATGAAATATTAGACAGAGACCTCCCAGTACTGCCCTCACAAGCCCCCTCATCAGTAGAGGAGCTGGAGGATCTTGTTACTACATTTACATCGGCGCTCTCAAATGCTCTAGGACAGGCTTGTCCAGTGCCAAAACCACGCGGTAAACACAGGCCACATTGGTGGTCCTACGATTTGGACTCGCTCCGAATATCATGCCGGAAACAATTTAACAAGGCCAAGAGCTTCGGCTCTGAGCCTCATTGGCACGAATATAAAGCTAAACTAAGGGCCTACAAAAAAGCTCTGAGACAGGCGAAGAGAACCTCGTGGAGAAATTTCTGCACTGGCGTCGAAAAGGTCAACGACACAGCGAGACTTAGACGAGTCCTCTCGAAAAGTCAAACAACCATCAGCTATTTGCGAAAGCCTGACGGATCCTGGACCAGCACGGAAGAGGAAACCCTTGAGCTGCTCTTGAATACACATTTTCCGGGGAATCTGCATGATGCACCACTAGCACCTGCAACAAACCTGGCAGTAAATATACCCATCACTGAGGAAAGAGTAAGGTGGGCAGTTAAGAGCTTTGAACCGTATAAGGCTGCCGGGCCGGACGGGATTATCCCCGCGCAGCTTATAAACACGTTGGAGACATCAGCTAAATGGCTGGTATTTCTCTTCACAGCCTGCCTGGCTCTCAACCACATTCCGGGCTCCTGGAGAAGCGCCACGGTAGTGTTTATCCCTAAGGCTGGGAAGGCATCCCACTACGAGCCAAAAGACTACAGACCGATCAGTCTCTCGTCCTTTGTACTCAAAACCTTTGAGAGGATACTAAGCGACTACCTCTCAACGACTATTGATAGCAACCTTATCTCTAGCTTTCAGCATGCATACACCAAGGGTAAATCAACAGAAACCGCTCTGCACAGCCTAGTGTCTGTCATTGAGAAATCGCTGTGTGAAAAGGACTACTGTCTCGTGGCCCTCCTAGACATTGAGGGGGCTTTCAACAATATAAGCCCGGAGGCTATCAACTCCGCTCTAACTAATCTGGGAGTAGATAGACCTCTAACTGGTTTAATTGACCAACTTTTAATGGGAAGGAAAATAGCTTCTTCACTTGGTACGGTTGAGTTATCACGCTATGTCACAAGGGGAACACCCCAGGGTGGTGTTCTTTCCCCGCTTTTATGGAACCTCACAGTCAACTCGTTGCTACGTGACACAAGCTGGGGGGGCGGGAAGATAGTGGCATACGCAGACGATTTAGCTATTGCATTCAGAGGCAAGTTCCCACAAACTCTGTGTGACCTGATGCAAGTAGCACTGCGAGAAGTTTCGACGTGGTCCTCTCGCTGCGGACTTAGTATCAACCCAGGGAAGGTGGAACTTGTCCTCTTCACCAACCGGTACAAAATACCGCCACTAAGCCTACCAGAACTAGATGGCACGCGCCTGGGCTTGTCGGATAAGGCCAAGTTTCTAGGCATAGTTCTGGACAGGAAATTGAATTGGAAGGAGAATGTTCTTCAGCGCCAGAAGAAAGCTTGCATCGCTCTTTACACCTGCAAAAGAGCCATTGGCAAAAAATGGGGGCTCAGCCCTAGAGTATGCAGTTGGATCTACACGGCCATCATTCGCCCAATCATGCTTTATGGAGTCGTCGTATGGTGGCCTGCGCTGAGCAAGGCAACATACCTGAATCTGTTGCGGAAAGTCCATAGATCCAATATGATCTGTATAAGCGGTGCGCTAAGGACAACGCCCAACGAAGCCCTCCAGGTCATTCTGGGCATTTTGCCACTTGATCTGGAAGGGTTTCGGTCAGCGGCGGCATCAGCTCTGCGCCTAAGAGAAACCTCCAGTTGGGCTGCGGGTACTATTGGACACTCCAGTATTCTGGAATCTTACAGCTTTCTCCCTCTAAGCACAGATCGTTGTGCGACTACTACAGTCGGGGATAGCTGTTTCAAAATAAACATTCCCAGCAGAGAAGACTGGGAGAGGACGGATTGGTGTCCCGAAACAAATGGTGGCACTTCCATATACACCGACGGCTCGAAGTTGGACGGCAGAGTTGGAGGAGGCGTTTATTCAAGGGATTTGGACCTTGAGCTCTCCTTCAGACTACCTGATCATTGTAGCGTCTTCCAGGCGGAAGTCTCGGCAATCCTGGACGCCGCGGCCTGGTTAAGCAAACGTGTTATCGGAGAAGATATCGCTATTTTCAGCGATAGCCAAGCGGCCATCAAATCCCTTGGCTCATACACGTTCAACTCTGAACTGACGCTCAGCTGTCGTCGATCTCTTCAGGAGATGGCCCAACAGAACCGCGTAAACCTCATATGGGTCCCGGGACATAGGGACATTGAGGGAAACTGTAAGGCAGACGAGCTTGCCAGGCAGGGCACGACCAAGCAGGTTCTTCAGGATAAAGAGCGCTTAGGTATGCCGTTTGCCACATGCAAACTAATGCTGAAGGAGCACACACTCCGTCAAGCCAACGAAAGATGGCTGCAATCCCCAGGGTGTCGCATATCGAAACAAACCTGGCCAAAATGGGATCTTAAAAGGTCTAGACGCATTTATGCCCTAACTAGGAGGGAAATCTGCATATTGATAGGGGTATTAACCGGTCACTGCCTCATTGGTAGGCATGCAGAAAGGCTAGGTGTGCCCTACCGACGATGCTGCAGGAGTTGCAAAGATGATGAGGAGGAGGAAACAGTGGATCACCTCATCTGCAACTGTCCGGCTTTAAGCGGCGCGAGAACGCGCTTTTTGGGAGTTCCGTTCCTGGATAGCCTAAGCCAGATCGCGGAACTGGACATAAAGGACTTGATGGGCTTCATAAAGTCATCTAAGTGGTTCGAGGAGGAGTAACGGTGTCGGTTTAGGAGTGTCAGTCCCGGGATTCTGCTATGTGGAAAATCCCAACAACTCAGGGATTTTCCTTATGGCTGGGTCCCGGGACTGACTTTCCTTGTGTTGGTGGTATCACAACGGGCCTTTCAAAACTGGCCTAAGTGTGCCTCTGCGGCAGCCACTTGAACCTAACCTAACCTAACCCCAGAGAGGGACGCCTACCCCAACTCTCGCCTTACAGTCTATTCATATATGGTAATGAACCCACTTTTGTTAACGCTATTAGAGGGGAGGTTCTAGACCTCACTCTATGTAGCCAAAACATGGCCTTCGCTGTCACAAACTGGCACGTCTCGCGGGAGGAATAAACGTCGGACCACAAACATATTGAAGTTGACATGCACAGAGCCAAAAATGCCTAATAAAATTAATAAGATTGTCTTTATGAACGGTTTTCAGGCTCAGGGGTAGCCAAGACGGCGGAAACGAAAAAAAAACCATACGCAAATCTATTTGGTTTAATGAGGAAATTCTTATTGATATTATCAAGTGCAATTTCTTCTTTTTTCTTTGCGATTTCTTTTTATATGTGTTATTAATAAGAAAATCTTCTCGAAATTTCTGTCAAAATATTGAAAAAAAGCTGAAAGAGAAAAACTTCTTATTTTAATAAGATGATCTTAGGGTTCCTAACAAGAAGATATGACTTATTAACAGATTTCCGCATAATTGTATGTGTTAATAAGACGATCTTAGGGTTCCTAACAAGAAGATTTGACTTATTAATATTTTCAAAGGGAAATCTTGCATCATCATCAGCAGACATCATGTAGAACAATTATACGCTGAGAAGCAGAAGTACCCGATGGCTCGATGGTAAGCACCTGTGTTCAGCATTCAATATGTGGTTAGTTCGATTCGCGGTGGAGGCAATATGGCAAGTGTGGAAGGCAATGTAAGGAAGAGTGCGGTGAGATGGCTTGAAGGAAATATAAAAAGGCAACATAAGAAGGTAAAGGCAATACAAGATAAATCTAAAACTGAATCGTAACTGATAATCTGAAGTTCTCGAAGACAATATAAGAACTCTGAAATATACTTTTTATTTTCTTCTCAATAATATGTGATTTCATTTTGAAAACATTAATAAGTCGAATCTTCTTGTTAGGAACCCTAAGATCGTCTTATTAACACATACAATTACGCGGAAATATGTTTTCCCTTTGAAAACATTAATAAGTCGAATCTTCTTGTTAGGAACCCTAAGAAATCAGTACGTTTTTTTGCAAGATTTCTCTTTGTAAAGATTAATAAGATTTTCTCTTCAAAAATAAAAAGAACTTCTTCTTGAAGAAAATCTATAGAGATATCATATGACTTTTGTTCTATTTTATTAGGCAGTGTTGGCTCTGTGTGGGTCACTTCTCTGATCATGAGCTCGTTTTCAGGAATCCCAGGAAAACGAAATGGGAAAACCCAATGGGAGCTATTACGCTTTACCATGGAAGAAAGCGACAATTGCTTACACCAACCAATAACTACAGTGCGGGAACTCGAGAGAGAAACTGACCAGCATCACTCAGATTTTACAACAGATTTTAACGAGAGTTGTCGCCAAGCCAAACAACGTATACAACGTGATGAGCCCTGGTGGAACAAAAAGCTTGCACAATTAAGATGCCAAGCCAGAAGGTTGTTCAATGCAGCTAAAAACACAGAAGACTGGGTCTCCTATAGAAATGCTCTAACTTTTTATAATAAAGAACTTGGGTTATCTAAAAGAGCAGGCTGGAGAGAATACTGCGAAAATATAAAAGATTTCCCTGCCAGGCAAAGCTAGCTAATGTTAAGATGGTCCAATGGCCTTATCGAATTTCAGTCCTTTCAAATCTCCAGGACCGGATGGGGTCTATCCTTGTCTGTTGCAGCAAGGAATCCACTATACAGCCCCAATCCTATCAAATTTATATAGAGCATTTCTGCTGTTGGGATATATTCCCAATAGATGGATAGATGTTAAGGTTGTATTAATACCGAAACCAGGGAAACCGGAAAATCTGCCAGGGTCATATCGACCCAAAAGTCTAAGTTCCTTTCTCCTAAAGGGAAAGGAGAAAATTCTGAATCAGCATATTAGGGAAGTAAATTTAAAGAAACTCCCTTTAGGTAACACCCCGGAAAATCTACGGAGACTGCTATTCATTGCCTTACGGAAAAAATTTAAAAGGCCATAAAGTGTAAGACATAGCCCTGTGCGGATTTATCGATATATTAGGCGCTTTCGATAATATGGTATCAGGCCATTCAGGAACCTATGATTAGCAAGGATGTAAGCCCAATAATTACTCGCTAGGTGCTGGCCATGCTAAAGCTGGAACAATTGTGACCACAAGAGGATGCCCTCAAGGAGGTGTACTTTTATCCTCTACTGCGGACACTTGTCATAGACAAGCTTATTCATTCTTGGAGAGTTTGCCCAACCGCTGCCTAGGGGTGACCCTGTTTGGAAAAACTTTTTCTAAAGAAGCACACTGCCTCTACAGTAGGGCGATGGTCGGCACCAGATTATACCAAAAGATTTGACTGCCGCGTTCTCATTTAGGAATAGCATCTTTTTTCGGGGTTTTCGCTGCCGTTCGTGTGTGAATACTTCACCGATTGTCTGTCGTGCCTACTTTTCGACCCCTAAATCGCCTCTGATTTAACTGTAAGAGTGTCAGAGCGTACCGGACTCATATGCGAAATTACTGTTAAAATTCCCAAAAACCTTCGGGGCAGGTAAGTCGTAGTTCCGGATCTTAACAGTGTACCTTAGCTGTTACAGAATAACAATTATTTTATGAGTGTGCAATTTTGACAAACTTATAACAAAATTCTCTGAATGCGTCTTGTGTTAAGTACCTGAATTGTGCAATAAATAGAGGGTCGAGCTATTTTATGGCGACTTTTCAACTTTTGTAAGCAAGAGTTGTTTTCTTTTTTGGGACCTAATAATCGTCCACCAAAATCTAATAATTTATTCGTACAAAATATCAAATCCAATTACACACATTTAACTCGGAATAACAAAATGTATTTCAAACGGTTTCATAACCAGGCAGGTGTTCTATGGTCGTATATAAGTAACCACCACCAATATGAATGCGCTTAATGTAAAGTTTATTCCTTTGACGCAATAGTTAATTCATCAAGGACTGCCGCTATACACATGCTAGATATATTTACATTTTGTAGTAAGTATGTATGAGCTAAAAAGTACGACGAGGCGTTCATGTGAATATAGATTCCATCCCTTCCGGGATATATAAAAACCCAACACATATGGCGTGCTGAAATATAAAAGTGTAGTGTATATGTACATTTACCCTGCAGGAAAATTTTGAAAGCTGCTAAAGTCAAAATTTCACACCAAGCGGCTTGAGTATTTCAGGCGTTTTAGAACTCTTTTTTTTTAGAGAGAATTGCACATTTTAAGATCACAGAGAGAGAGAGAAAATGTAAAACATACTTTGTACCAGTTTTGCTCTAAGCAGAACTAAACTGATCAGTACATACCTAATAATCTAATATACCAACAGGTTATCATAACCTCTAACGAGATTTCTGCCGAGCTTATCTTGCAACTTGTGGTGTGCTGCTTTTGACTTTTTTCCTAAAAGTTGATGGGACCTACAGTATTTTGCCGACTCCGACAGGCGACTGAAAAGCAAATCAGTTTTTCCCGAGAAGCTTCCGATGGCAGAAATACACCCGGAGGGTTTGGCGAACTTTTGCCGAGCAGCGACCCCGTTTAGAAAAATTCTTTTTCTAAATAATTGTTGATGTTGCTTTTGCCGGGTATCGATACCCGACTACTTGGTGTAGTAGGCCGAACACACGACGTGATTAATCATTTTCTTGCAAATTGTAGGACTTGAGTTTTCTGAGTTACTTAGTTTCAAAAAAAAAAAAAAAAAACAATCAATCAAATTAAAATTCAAAGGTCTAAGGCCTTCAGCGCTTTCTTTTTTATTTTGATTAATTCTAAGGATATTTCTATATGTTAATATTCACTCTTCGATCTTTTTTAAAAACAACTACCAGAACTTTTCTAACATTTTTTTGTCTTGCTTTTCTTATTGATAGTTACATATGTATAAAATTGTCCAGCAGGGTTAGTGATAGATAGCTCGAAATTCTCGCTTATACTTACATATGTACATACAAAATTATCGAACTCAAGTCGTTTTCATTACACGTTTTCGAATTTCCTAAAGTATAATTTCTAACCTTTTCACTGAACAAAACGTATCCCATTTATTCATTTGGATCATTCCGAATCATTGATTCGATTTGAGCAGGAAACAAATATCTCATAATTTGAGCAGGAAACAAATATCTCATAATTTTTCCATTCGGCTCTCTGAGACCAACCTTCGAGCTAAATATTACTCACGCACTATGTACGGCCCAGCAGACATACATAGTAGAGTTGCAATAAGCAGAGAACGAGCAACTGATTCGACTTAAAATAGCCATCTAACCGCCTAGGCCGTATTGCCATTCCACATGTTTCGCCAGTCTCCCTCTACCTCTGCTACCCCACCGGCGTTTGTCGATAAGAATAGCTTCTGGGCCGGAGCATATTCGTTCATTCGTACAAAGTGGCCTGGACAGCGAAGCCGCTAGGTTTTAGTTCGCTTAACTATGTCATACACTGAAATATATGAAAGCTGTCACAGTGGCAGCCTTACTTTGCTTGGTTGAAGCGCTTCAAAGGGTCGAATAGCCCAAATATCTATTTGACAGCGCTTTACACGCTTCACTATTTGTCTCGTTGTTGTCCGGTTTGTCTCATCCTTTATTTCTGACAGCTTTTGAAGTTTCTATTTGGCCATAGAAGCTTTCAAAGGAAAGCAAGGCAAGCATAGCAAGCGTACATTGGGTCATCACCTTGACGCAGACGTCGACATAGTTCAGCCGGCGGAACATGTTGGACGGCCAAATTCGCCTAGGCGGTTAAATGCTATTTTAAGTAATTTATGATTAGCGTTCTGAGGGAAATCCCACCTGTAGGATATCTCTTCCTGAAGTCGAATCATCGAGTCAATGCTTTCTTGCATACTTACTAAAGAGCTGTTGTCAAGGGGAGGTACTCCGGCTTTGGGATTTTCGACTTTCCGCAGGATTTTGCGAAATCGACATTAGTTTTATTTGAAATTCGGGACACTTAAAGAAATTAAGGCATCACCACAATTTTTATATGATCTTATAATAAACGTTTATATTGCCCAAGAGCCTCCTCCACTCAACCTAACCTAAATAAGCTCATTACGGGGGCACTCTCACAAGTAATACAGATATTCGGCTCAATACATTAGGGTCGTCCTTAGGTGTACGGAAAAATTGCCTACGTCGATCCTAATGCCTATAACCGAAGACATTAACTACATATTGAAGACGGTTAAGGCTTTTACATACATTAAGGTGGTCCTTTAACAAATTACGATAAAGATTTACAGGCTCACCCCTTCAATCGGGCAACGATATCACATATGTATAATATTTGGTCCATATTGTTGCCGGTTAAAGTCCGACGCACAGCGATTTAATTTGGATCGATTTCTTTACAGCATTATCTGAATTTTATTTTTTTAAGGGCCACCCTAATGTACATACACCACTATGAAATTCGTACTAAAACAGCGCATAAAATACCAACCACTTTAATATCCGCTTCAATTTATCTATGGCATCGAATCAAGCAATTTAGAATGTGTTCAAAACGGCGAAAGTCCGCAACTTTACAAAATTACTGTCACACAATTATAATTACAAACCATTACTTCATGCGGTTTTACACCCTCCTGGCTTCTCTCTCCACCTACCGTGCCTTAACAATGCCGTGGCACACAACTGGCTACCACTTATTCAATACACATAAATATACCCACGTTTTTCAATACAAGTAAGTGCTCATTAGCATCATTGCTCCCAACTCCGATCCCCCATTATCTGCATTCTCACAGATGTAGGTACGTACAGACTATCTACTCCACGTATGCTGGTACATGCCGCAACAAACAAGTCAGCCTATCAAGCAGTCACCTATACAAACTTACATATTTATATATTTATTTATTCAGTCCCAAGTCTGATCCAAGTTGCATACAAAAAGTGACAAGACGAAAAACAAGAAACAGGATTCATGCAAGTACGATTTCAAAAGCGCGTCATCGCATAAAGTAGCTTATGGTTGGATTGGATGCGAGCGCTTTGCCACTCACTTTTGCGTTTTCAGCTATTGAATCCACTACCAAGTCCACCTCAGTAACAGCTTTAACTTAAATTTCCATCATCACGCATTCGACTTGATACGTTTTTGTATGTGCATAACTTATTTGATATCGTCAGTATTATTTTTTTTTGTGTTTGCTGAGTGAGATGACTTCCGGTTGATGCGATGCGATGACATGTGATCGTTTCAGGCCCATATACTAATGAGCATGTACGAATATGTGTATGCGAATCGTGGTTACTTTGGTGAATAGCTCTTGCCCCAAATTTGTCTAATGATGCCCCCACGAAATGCGTGAAACCTCTTTAGCGTTCATTACTCTCAGAGGTATGTATATATACTCTTACGCATAAAGAGCTTAGGATCGATTTGCTGCTAGTTTAAGTTGTTATTCCTCCTTCATATGCTCACCTTCCATCATGTTGTTAATTTTATTCGTTCCATCATTCCAACACGAAACTTTCATGCTTTTTTGGCTTTAAAACTCTTGTTCGTTATGTTAACCCAAAAATTATTGGAATCCCAAGATGATATCTGGTAAATAGTTTGTTGTACGATATACTGACACGGTTACTTATGTATGTATGTAAGGGTTTTAGAGGTGGGATATGTGTACATGCATACGCCACATGGATGTGCACTTTTCAGCTCACCAATCATCCCATCCAAAATGCAATAAATGGGAAAACCAAGAAAAGTCAAATCATTCTTCACCTTTTTTTCATCTGATTCGGGGACCTTTTCTTCCTCTGCTGGACCTAATTGGGTCATGGGCCCAACAAACCGAGGCTGTGAAGTGTCTTCTCTCTCATACTTCAAGAGCTATCCCATCTTTTTCGACAACTTTCACGCTACCGAGCCATATACCAGGACAGTTATCATGAGAGACTGCTAGAGCGTTATCTCTGTTCCTCGGAAATAAATGGTGGTTGATATGTATGGCCCTTGGTAACTCACGGGGGTCAACGATCTCCTTCGCCGCTGAGACATCAATAGCAGGCCCAGCTCATCGGCCATGTCGTTTGTTTGCATCTTACGATGCCACGGCGTCGATATTGGATAAACGATATAACAACTTGACAGACTCATGGTCCACTCCCTGTACTGACCAACTCAAGGTCCGAAGAAGCGGCGTCGTCCGCACCCGTAGAGCTCGAATTGGAGAGATGGTTGGGAGTGCTGTAAAGATGCCGTTACTATCGAAGACTGCTTTGGGACAACCCCCAGACGCCACTGTTTACCTAGGATTATTTTGATCAAATATTTGCAGAAACTATTTTTACACACATATGTATATCTGGAAACTAGATCTGGAAACTTGACGCCTTTCGCGTCTCACCATCTATACCCAAAATAACTTGCTAAAAAGAACTTTACTTTCAAACAAAGCATGTTTCGGTCAAATCTTATACGTTATAAAAATGCATCGAGCCCCAAAAGTTTTCCCAGATACCTTCCGGAAAGGTCGGGAGAGGCGCCAAAATACGCGTTTTGACCTCGGTATGCATAATCCGAAAGCGAAGATTAGGTATTTTATTTCTGTCAAGAGATACCTATGCAGATAGATACCATGGGTCACGACCGAATTTTTGATCGGACCCTAGGGTTTTCGGACAATAACTTTTCGCCAAAAAAAAAAGAAATGTTTAATTTCGGTATCTTCCCGGGCTCGATGCCTGAGCTTATAAGGAGTCGGGGAGAAAGAGAGTAGGTGGCTAACGAGAAAGGGATAAGGAACTGACGTGTAGATCACGAGGCCAATGTTGACGACAAAACTTGAGGGTGGGATATAGCGAGGAACAAAACGATAGTAGGACTGAAGGAGCACATGAACAATACAGATATGTAATGAAAGGTATTCCGGAGGGCCTTGTCGATACCTCCACCTGGGCCTGGATTCTCTAACAGTGAGTTTTGAAATTTTTACTTTTTCACCATTTAAAATATATGGGAAAAATGTGTACATTTCAAAACTCACAGTTAGAGAATCCAGGGCCTGTTCCTGTACCCTCTTTCTGTAAAAAATCGACAAAATTCTCGATTTTAATGTCATCACACTCGATTTGATTCAAAATTGAAAAAAAAAATGTGGTCACTACCTCAAAAGCAAGTGAGAAAATAAATCGACAAAATAATTTTTTTTGTACAGAAACAAAAAAAATGAATGTGACGTCAATATGACGTCAAATCGACTATTTCAGTCGAGACGATTGATCGCATTGAGTTACAGAAACGCAGTACTGGGTTATCATATATTAAATATTTAAAGAAGACAAGGACCATCTAAAATACTTATCCAGTCCGAACGAGGTCGGGTCCACTGCTAGTTGTTAAATAAATAGGCAATATTTTTATACCTTTCATGAACATGAAATGGTATTATAACTTTGGTCCGATGTTTGTAAATATGAGAAGAAGAAGAGATAGACCCATCAATAAGTATACCGAAATGATCAGGATGACGAGATGAGTTGATTTAGCCATGTCCGTCTGTCCGTCTGTCCGTCTGTCCGTCTGTCTGTTTGAACGCAAACTAGTCCCTCAATTTTTGAGATATCTGGCTGAAATTTTGTATGTGGCCACCATTTTGTAATATAGGAATCATTTGTCGGAACTGACAAGATCGGACCAGTATAACATATAGCCCCCATACAACCGATTGTTCAGATATAAGGTTTTTTGGCCAAAACTTCTGCAATTAAAAAGTTAGAAACGTAAAATTTTGCAACTCGAGTACTTTCTATTTATGTAGTGTATATAGTGAAAATCAACCAGATCGGGCAAATGTAACATATAGCCCCCATACAACCGATTGTTCAGATATAAGGTTTTTTGGCCAAAACTTCTGCAATTAAAAAGTTAGGAACGTAAAATTTTGCAACTCGAGTACTTTCTATTTATGTAGTGTATATAGTGAAAATCAACAAGATCGGGCAAATGTAACATATAGCCCCCATACAACCGATTGTTCAGATATAAGGTTTTTTGGCCAAAACTTCTGCAATTAAAAAGTTAGGAACGTAAAATTTTGCAACTCGAGTACTTTCTATTTATGTGGTGTATATAGTGAAAATCAACCAGATCGGGCAAATGTAACATATAGCCCCCATACAACCGATTGTTCAGATATAAGGTTTTTTGGCCAAAACTTCTGCAATTAAAAAGTTAGGAAAGTAAAATTTTGCAACTCGAGTACTTTCTATTTATGTAGTGTATATAGTGAAAATCAACAAGATCGGGCAAATGTAACATATAGCCCCCATACAACCGATTGTTCAGATATAAGGTTTTTTTGGCCAAAACTTCTGCAATTAAAAAGTTAGGAACATAAAATTTTGCAACTTGAGTACTTTTAATTTATGTAGTGTGTAGAGGAAAATCAAGAAGATCGGGTAAATATAACATATATTTGCCCCATACAACCGGTTGTTCCGATATAAGGTTTTTTGGCCAATACTTCCGCATTTAAAATGTTAGGAACGTAAAATATTTCACCTTTAGTACTTTCTACATATGTAATGTGTATAGTGTAAGTCAGTACAATTGAACACGTATAATATATAGCCTCCATACAATCGATTGTTCCGATAACTCGGATCCTATTATTTTGTAAGTTTTTTTTAAATTATAACAAAGATGTGTAATGTGTATAGTAAATATAGTTAAATTGAAACAGGCTGTACTGGGGATCGAACAGTGAAAATCGTGACGCTTATTCATGAAAGGTATATAGCCTTCGGCACAGCCGAAGACAGCTTTCCTTACTTGTTTTTTTTTGTTTTTATTACTTTTTTATTAGTTAATAAATTCAAATAGTTTTTTGAAATCAATGCAAGTATGCAATCATACGAAAATATATAATTTGTTTTCACACTTAGGACTATTGCTAAATTAGCGTTTGATTATGTAATAGATAATATTTATACAAATTTACTTTTTATTTATTTCTGTGTATTTCTAAAAATAGTATTTGTTTGGAGCGGCTGATTTGCCGTCCTGATAATGATGTCGGATGGAGAGGCTTAGATGCCAATCCACGTTTTGAGATAAATGGTTGGTAGTTTTCGACTAGGCGGTATCACCAAGACGAGAGGGTTGACAATAAAAGGCACTTGAACCTAATTGTCGTGGCGAGAGATAAATGAAAGGTGGGCTGTGGATTGTAGCTCATTCATTTCTCCATTCTTTATTTTAATTTCTTTGCTTATATACAATTTTGGTCTTAACATTATGCTGACTAGTGCATTGCTCTTGACTTCCGCAATACTAGGTCACTAGTCAGCAGTCTACCGTTCTAGGTCGTCAGTAAGTGACATTGCTGACCACCGTACGAGATCGCCAGCTGTCGCAACTGCTGACACTAGCGGTTGCAAATGCTGACGCCAGCGACGGCACACTTACTGACGGCCGCGAGCAAAATATGACGCAATCGTTACTCCGCACTTTTGCTTGTTCTTGAATTTCATGCAAACAAATATGCCTGTGTCTGCATATTTGGACAGAAATGAACATGCTCCCGCCCGTGACTTTATTCAACGAGTTTCGATATGCGTCATTTCCCTCACTTGTGTTTTAATTTACATTCTTAGTTCTAAATAAGGCATTTTTTTTGTTTACATTATAATTACATTTCATTCTTAATGCTAAGTTTTAATTTACAATTCATTCTTACTAACTCTAATGGTGCGGTGGTCCCTTTATGTCACTGTTACGGCAAATGGTGCTTGTCGTGCCGCTGGCCGTGGTTGAGGAACTGCGTATGTAACGGGAGCTCGGGACTTCTTTCGAATGCAGGTTATCACAATTGCAAGTATGATGCCAATTGATAGTATTAGAGCGGCATACGCAATTGTCGCATGATGGTATTTGAGGTGGGAAATTTGTGAGGGTAGCTCTGTCCCTATTTTCTGCATTAAATCTTGCTGTAGGGTCGATATATTTTTGACCTGATCAATGTACGGTTGTATGTGCAGGATTATGGAAGATGTCTTTTCAGGATACGTAATGCTGCTGAGGTTTGCGGTTGCCGTGTATGATGCGTGGATTGCAGATGAGTATACTTGATGCCCTTGAATTATGACTGACTTGTGTTTGAGTGTGCAGTCGGGGCCAATTTTTATAATCCCCGAGCCCTTTAATGTTAGCTGGGAATGATTTGCTCCGCACGCGGCATTGATTCGAGTGGGGGACTCCAACGCATACATCCAGAGATTATTGTGCGTCAGCTGTTTTATCGGTGCGTTGTCTTCTACCGGGGCTACCTTGCAGATGTTCCCTGGATTGTTGTTGAGCAGTGACATTTCGCATTGACAAGCGCCTGAGTCTGCGGTGAATTTTGTCTGCACGTTCAAGCATAACACCTGGTTCTCCTTTACAGTAATGCATTCTCGCCACTGATTTTCTGTCAATGTTATATATTGATCTCGATGCGCGTTGATTGCAATGAGATCATTGCATGGCGTGATGGCAACCGTTGAACTGTTTATTCTGCTTGAAATCGGATGTGGTTTGAGCACTTCCCAGGTCTCTGGATCACACAACGGAAGTGACATTTCGAAGATCACGTGTTCATTCGTTCTTCCGCCTTTCACCTTCATGACCTTGTAGAGTTGTAAGAGATTGTTTTGGTCCACTGGCAACCTTAGTGATGTGGGTAGATGGTTGCGAACTCGGACTAATTCTGCTCGAAGTTGCGATGGTGACAGTAACGTTGGACTGATTTTTCCGTGGTGCGCATCTGTCAACGTATTGATAATTCTTGCCTGGATTCTGTGTAGTCTGGCTGATAATAGTGCGAGTTGAGTTGCCAATGTACTGCTAGTTTGGACGAGGTTTGTTTGGTACCTTTGCGTCTGCTCCGTACGGACATATTTTGCCACCTTCACTATTTGGTCATCCACCACCTTGAACTTCTGTTTGATGTTCTGCTCCTCTTGTTTGAAGATGTTGAGAGTTGCATCAATAACTGATGTTTGATTGTTGAGTAACCCGTATAAATGGTTGTCATTTTGTTTGAGCGTGTTGATTGTGCTTGACATCTCTTCTGCATAGCTGGTGTCCAACACACCGAACAATGAGTTGGCAATGTTGCCGATGAAGTTGACCGCGCCTCGTTTGGATCGTGTGAGGAGGCTATTTTCTTCAGTTAGTTCTGCGATGTCGGCTTCCAAGGTGTCTACTACGTTTTCACAGGCCGATTTCAGCACTATGGTGTCGCATATGGCCCTTAATGTCTTTGTTCCATTGATGAAGCGTGCTGTTTCTTCCCAATATGGCTGTAGATCGTAGTAGGAAATTATTTTCCACTCAGAGCGTGACACTTCCATCTTGGTGATGCCTTCAAAGTGGATGCCGATCTTGGTGTCGAATTCTGTTGTTTCGATGTCTGCGGAAAACACAAGTGGAAGTGCCAGCAGAGCTATTATCATTGTTGTCATTGTTGACATGGACGTAACTTTTCGTCGTTTTGCCTTGGGTAGTTCCTCTGGGGATACTTCATTATCATCCGGTTGCGGTGAGCTTGGTGCCAGACTTGGCTGGCTGCCTGAGTTTTGGGTTTCCGTTTCCCCATCCTTGAGTCGTGGAATTGGAGCGAGGTATCTGATTGCTCGCTTCAGCACTCCGGATGCTGTTTTGACATCTGCCACTCTGATTATGTCGTCTGGACCCTTATAAGTTTTCACTATTCTCCCCAAGGGCCACTTCATCACTGGGACGTTGTCTTCCTTGAGTACCACTATGTCCCCTGGCTCTATATTCGCCGTCTGTTTTTGCCATTTGTTCCGGTACTGTAACTCGTTGAGGTAGTCCCGGGACCATCGTTTCCAAAACTCGTGTTTAAGCTGGGACACTAGCTTCCATCTTGTTTCTAGGTTGAGCTTGGCAGCCGTCGCTTGTGCATCAATTTGTGCTGTTAGTGGTTCTCCTATCAGGAAGTGCCCTGGAGTAAGTGCCCCAATGTCGTTCGGATCATCTGACATTGGTGATATCGGGCGAGAATTCAGTATCGCCTCGATCTCGATTATCAGGGTTTCGAGCTCCTCATACGTTAAGCTGGCATTTGCTGTACTTCTTAGCAGCAGATGCTTTGCCGATTTGACTGCAGCCTCCCACAGTCCACCAAAGTGTGGCGCTCTTGGAGGGATGAAATTGAATTGGATTCCTCTTTTCCCGCATTCGTTAATGATTTTTTCTTGTGCCTCTTGTGAATGTATTACCGAGTTTAACTCTGGGAGCTTGTTCTTAGCTCCTACGAAATTGGTGGCATTGTCACAAAACAGGTTTTGACAATGGCCTCGCCTGGCGATGAAGCGCTTGAGGGCCCCAATAAATGCCTCGGTGGTTAAGTCACTCACTAGCTCTAGGTGGACTGCCTTTGTGGTGAAGCAAACGAACACCGCAATATAAGCCTTGTGCGGCCTTTTTCCACGAAGTTTGTAATGCACTGTTATAGGGCCGCAATAATCTACACCGCTGTTTATGAATGGTCGAGATGGTGTGACCCTTGAGGAAGGCAGGTTTCCCATGATCTGATTGAGTAGTTCTGGCTTTGCCTTGCTGCATGTGACGCATCGATGCACTGTTGCTCGTGCCATGAGTTTTCCCTTTATGGGCCAAAATCGTTGTCGCATTATTCCCAACAGAGTTTGCGGGCCGCAATGTTTGTTCTCCTTGTGTACCATTTCGAACATCAATTTTGCAATGTTATCGTTGTATGGTAGAAGAAGTTGGTGTTTCGAGTCGTATGCCAATGATGAAGCCTCTAGTCTCCCTCCAACCCGGATCAATCCCTTGTTATCCAAAAATGGTGCGAGGTTGGACAAGTTGCTAGACCGCTGGAGCTCCTTATGATGTTTCAATTGTTTGATTTCTTCCTTAAAGTCTGCCGCTTGTATTTGTTTGACGATGTGCATTAGTGCCAGCTCCAGTTCTGCCGTGGTTAAGCTCCGTGATGATGGCTGTGCTGCTGTTTTGCTTTTAGCTTGCGTGATGAACCGTAGTACATAGCCGATTATACGTTGTAGTCGGTGAAATGAGTTGCCGTGATTCACCTTGTAAATCATCTCCGGTTCTTCTACTGATGTGACCAGTGATTTCGAATGGTTGGCCTTTACTTCTATATCGTTCTGGTTGTTGGAGGCTGGGTTGAGACGTTTCGGCCAGACTGATTCCTTGCCATGCAAAAATAATGGTCCACAGAACCATAGTGCACACTCTTTAAATGCCTTTGGTGACATTCCTCTAGACAGGATGTCGGCTGGATTGTCCTTTGATCGAACATGTCTCCACTGTTCCGCTCTAGTTGTTTCTTTGATTGTTGCAATGCGATTGGCGATGAATGTGGTGTGTGCTGCGTCTGAGTTTACCCAAGCCAACACTATCTCGGAATCGGTCCAGAAATATATGGCACCCTTAAATTGAATGTCTGCTGCTATTCTTTCTGCCAACTGGGCCCCTAATGCAGCAGCACATAACTCCAAGCGGGGTATTGTTTGTTTTTTCAATGGAGCTACCCTTGACTTTGCACATAATAACCTTGTCATGACGGTGCCTTCTTTCAGCGTGGCGCGAATATAGGCCGCGGCTCCATAGGCCTTCTCTGATGCATCCGAGAAAATGTGTAGTTGCATGGTTTCCGGGAGTCTTCCCTTAAAAATGTGCCTTGAGATCTGAAGTGTTTTTAACTCTTCAAGATCTGACCTGAACGTGAGCCATCTTGTATGTAGCTCTGCTGGAAGTGCCTGATCCCAATCTAATTTTAGCTCCCATAGCTCTTGTATGAGTATTTTGGCCGTTACTACAATAGGAGACAGTATTCCTAATGGGTCGAAGAGCCTTGCTAGGTCTGACGTGACCGAGCGTTTTGTTATCCTCTTTACTTCTTCTATGTTGACCTTGACAGATAACAGGTCCGGTTTTGGGAGCCATGTGAGCCCCAATGTTTTGACGGCTGCAGCCCTTGTGTTTTCCAAGTCCAGATTAACCTCTTGATCTCCTTCTGCTATATTTTGGAGCAGTTGAGGGTGGTTGGCGCTCCATTTTCGTAGATTGAAGCCGTTTTCCTTCATGATCTTTATTAGTTGTTCTTGTATGAGCATTGCTGTGGATAGGTTGTCTGCTCCGCCTAAGCCGTCGTCAACATAAAAGCTTTCGTTTAGGAATTGAGAGGCTAGCGCATATCGAGAAACATTTTCGGTGGCAATTTGTTGCAGACATTTCGTGGCTAGATATGGTGCTGACCTAGTTCCATATGTGACCGTGTTTAGCTGATAATACGTTATTGGCATGTTGGCATCCTTTCGCCAAATTATTAGTTGAAATGGCCGATCTTCTGGTGCTATTAAGATTTGACGGTACATTTTTTCGACATCAGTGGTGAACACGAACCTTGGCATTCTAAAACGCAGCAATATTGAAAACAGATCGCTTTGTACCTTTGGTCCTGTGTACATAATATCATTTAGGGAATGACCGGTCGATGTTTTCGCAGATGCGTCAAATACCACGCGAAGTTTTGTGGTTGTGCTCTCTGGTCTCAGTATACAGTGATGAGGTATGAAATAGTTCGGTGTAGTAATCGTATCTGTTGATATTTTCGTCATGTGCCCCAGGGCTTCATATTCGTCCATGAACTTGACGTACTCTGTCCTCACTTGGGGATTTTTCTGAAGTCGACGTTCCAATGATAGGAACCTGTTGAGCGCTATTGAGTGCGAGTCCCCCAGAACCATGGGGTCCTGATGGAATGGTATTTTTACTGTGAACCGATTTTCCTTATTCTTTGAGGTGTGTCTGGCAAAGTGCTCCTCACACTTTTCCTCGTCCATAGATAATGACTTCTTGTTGTCTTTTACCTCTTCTAGTTCCCAGAGTTTCGAGATAGAGGTTTCTAGGGATTCGTCCGCCAAGCACATTCCACAGGATGCATCTTTTGGGCTTACTTCGTTGAGTCTGCCAGACACAATCCACCCGAGTGCAGTATTTTGCATTATTGGTAGATGCGGGGCTAGCTTGATCTGCCCAATGGTGAGAAGCTGGTGATAGTGCTCAGCTCCCAAAAGTAGATCTATTTTGTCAGGGCGATTGAAGTTTGGATCCGCTAACTGGAGATTCCTTGGTAGTGACCATTTTTCAGTATTAATGAATTGCGATGGTTGAGGCGAGATGATGCGAGGAAGGACGAGTGCTTCAATGCGTGCTGTGAAGCTTGTGTTTCGAGAATGTAAGGCAACGTTCACTCTATGTTGTGTTTTTGTGTTAGTTGTCCCGATCCCGGTGATATTGACATGTGAGGTTTTCAGTGGTAACCTGAGCCGTTTTACCAGACGTTCTGTTATGAAGTTTACCTGTGACCCTGAGTCTAATAACGCGCGGCATTCAACTTCTGTGGCGTCTGTTTTGATTATAACTACTGCTGTGCTCAATAGGACGTATGGCCTTTGTCCACCTTTGTCCGTCGCGGTGAGTGAATCTGCTTCAGAACTTCGTGATGAGGTGGATGCCGCTGAGGCAGCTTCTGGCGTCCTTTTTCTGGTTACTTCCGCTGATGCTGCTGATGTCCTCCCGATTTTGGGCTCACCTTCGTGACTCAGGCTTGGCCTTGATGAGTTTCTGCTCGTTTCCAGGTGCAAAAGTGAATTATGTTTCTTGTTGCATTTCATGCATCCTCTTGACTTGCAAGTCTTAGAGGAGTGCCCGGGTCTCATGCAGTTTACGCATAGTTTTTGTCTTTGGACGTAATTGAGCCGTTCATTTGGTGTCATTGTTTGAAATTCTTGGCACCGAAACAAAAGGTGGCTTCCATTGTGGCAGAGCGAGCAGGAGGTTTCCTTTGGTTCGGAGGCGGCCGCACATGTTTTTGACACGAACTTTTCCTTCTGTCCCATTGCTTCCATTGATTGAAAGCGGGCTTCAAGAAAGTCCAGGAAATTGTTCAGTCCTTGAACTTCCTTCGGGTTTACTATTGAACGTTCGTATAATATGTGCGTTCCCCGATCCAATTTTTTTGTGAGCAAGTGTATTAAGATGGGGTCCCAAGTGGCTGTAGGGATGCCCATGTTTACTAATGCATGCAAGCATTCTTTTGTTACATCATGCAACCTTTTTATTGATGTGGACGTTGCTGTAATTGTTGGTTGCTCCAGTAATTGGTTCATAATGGATGCAACAAGAACCCGTTTATTGTTATATCTATTTTGTAGCAGCTTCCAGGCTGTTTCGTAATTTTCGGCAGTGGCTGATAGATGGCTTATTAGTTGTTCGGCTTCCCCACTTAGGTTTGACTTTAAATACCACATTTTTTGAATTGTGGGGATGTCTTGTTTGTCTACCAGTTGGGAGAAGAGGTCAAAGAATGCTATCCATTTTAAGTATTCCCCATTAAATTTGGGGATTGTTATTTTTGGAAGCTGAATCGTTTTATTTTTGACCGTTTCCTCAATTTTATTTGCCGTGTTTTCCTTGAGCTTGAAATTGCTATAAACCGATGCTTCGACAGTCGTGTATGACTCCATGTCATACCCATCTCTTACAGGATCTATGCTGTCTTCCCCGATCGAGAAGTGGAGCTCTTGTATTTGCTCCCAAAGTTTCTCTTTTAGCTTCATGTTTGCCGCTGTAGGGTCCATTTCGAGGAGCCGTTTTAGTGATGCTATCATCACGTTTTGTCTTCTAATGGCTGAAGACAATTCTGATTTCCGAGAGGGAGCGTAGGTACTTCCGGGAAGTCCTTTCGTTTGCTCGTCCGGTGTTTGGGTTTTGAGAGGTTCCGTCATGCCGGACTCCATTATTTCCTTGTACTTTGACGTCAACTCGGATATTTTTTTGTAGTATCCGGTGGTGAAATATTGGTGGCTGGGATCCATGTCTGCGAGGCAACGGATTTTATTGTCCGTTACCTCAAATTCGGCCCACGCTATGTCTAAGCGTTCGAGGCGCTCTTTATAATATACAGGCGTTTTTCTCGCTGCTGAATCCTTTTTGAAGTTACGGATTATGGTCTCTATCAACTCTCCAGTTGTACTTTGGGAGGCTGTCAATGTTTCCATTGTTTCTTCATTGGTTGGAGCCATATCGAAATTGATTCTGATGCTGGCTAACTGAATTGGCAAGATTGAGGGTGGGTCAGAAGTTGCTGACGTTGTCGCTCAAGTCGTTGCGTGTTCGGGATTACAGACTGGCGGAGTTGCCGAGTTATTCAGGTCCTGTAACTTGCGGGGTCACAGGGGGTCAGAGGGTTGCGTGTTCAGATCACGTCGGGGTCACCAAAATGTTTGGAGCGGCTGATTTGCCGTCCTGATAATGATGTCGGATGGAGAGGCTTAGATGCCAATCCACGTTTTGAGATAAATGGTTGGTAGTTTTCGACTAGGCGGTATCACCAAGACGAGAGGGTTGACAATAAAAGGCACTTGAACCTAATTGTCGTGGCGAGAGATAAATGAAAGGTGGGCTGTGGATTGTAGCTCATTCATTTCTCCATTCTTTATTTTAATTTCTTTGCTTATATACAATTTTGGTCTTAACATTATGCTGACTAGTGCATTGCTCTTGACTTCCGCAATACTAGGTCACTAGTCAGCAGTCTACCGTTCTAGGTCGTCAGTAAGTGACATTGCTGACCACCGTACGAGATCGCCAGCTGTCGCAACTGCTGACACTAGCGGTTGCAAATGCTGACGCCAGCGACGGCACACTTACTGACGGCCGCGAGCAAAATATGACGCAATCGTTACTCCGCACTTTTGCTTGTTCTTGAATTTCATGCAAACAAATATGCCTGTGTCTGCATATTTGGACAGAAATGAACAGTATTTACTTAGTTTTTTAAATTTTATTTTATATACATCTGTACGTATGTAGTTATATTTATATGTATGTATGTTTGTATGTACGGTTTATAAAAAAATACAATTCGCTCTTTTTTCTTTTAATTTTCAGTCAGGGACGGGAAAAGGGAGGCTTTACAAGTTTTTAAGGGTGGGTAAGTGATATACATATACATATTTATATGTAAATAGGTATTTATATGAATATTTATTAGACTGGGCCAAAAAAAAAAAATATTCGATTTTTTTTTTCAAAAATTATATTGATTTTCTTTTTTAAAAAAGGTTAAAAAAAAATTACTGTAACTTTTTCAGATTTTTAAATTAAAGTCTAGAGGTGTCCAATGTGTTCTCAGACTAGCCGTTTCCTAGTATTAGCATATTTTTTCCATTTTACCCAGTTTTCTTTCAAACGATTTTTTTTTTCTGGCCAGTCTAATGTTTATGATATTATGTATGTATTTTACAAAGCTTCTTATGATTAATCACTCTTTACATTTTATACTAATGTAAGCTATACCATAAAGTGGTAACTGTATAGATATTTACATATGGCCCGAGGAAACGATCAAGCTGATTGATTAATATTTTTCAAAGGTGTTCGGGTGATTGTAGCTGGCTCGCGAAAGTTCAAATTATTATGGTCGCGTTACACGAGACGATCAACAAATCTATGCATCAAATGAAAAAAAGTCCAAAGGTTTCTTATTTTCATCAAAGCTCAGTCAATCAGAGTGATCGTTACCTCGGGCCAATCCCTACTTATCGACAGCTGAGTGGAAAATCGCCAGAAAACGGCCTTTAAACTTTGAGCGCCTCACAACAACATAAACGCACAACATTCATATGGTTGTTGTGGCATTTTTCGTTTAAGTTTACACTTCAAAAGTCGAAGATAAGGCATTTTTGGAAAATATTTTGATGAAGCATGATCTTACACCCAGCTATCGATATGTAGACAATTATAAAGCAAGTTATATTATTAAATATACGATAATGATAGATAACAAAAACAAAGAATTAATTAAACAAAACTAAATAAATGTTCAACCTTTTTGCTGTTTGGTACACAAAAAGTAAATTTTCAAAATTATTGATGCTAATCATATACGTAAATATGATATATATTTTACAGGTTGGGAGTAAAAAAGGAAACTATTTGTCTACCTTTAATTGAAAAATATTTTTCCCCTTCTATTTAAGAAATTATAAATTTCCCTTTTATTTGCTTGAACAAATACGTACCCTTTTTACTTCCAGCCTTTCATTTTCTCTAGCGTGTTTTCAGATCTAGATTAGCGAATGCTTATACATAGAACTGGAATTATATTCCTACAGGGATGCGCTAATCTTCATCGAAATCGCAACTTTCATCTAACCTTGCGTCGACCTCATTTCGCCTTCGTTGCGCTCGTACCAATAGAGCTGTTGATGTTATTGTTGCTGCTATTGGGAGATGCTGCAGACGCATTGTTTTTGCCTGAATTTGACTTGGAAGTGCCGCTGCTGCTACTAGTCACCGGCGACGACACCTTCGGCGACCCATCAACATTAGCTGCCGCCTTACCACCAGCAACCACGCTAGCGGCCATATTCTCGAGCGCCAGTTTTTCAGCCGAACCATTCTTCAATTTCTGCATAAATTCATTGATTGCCTCTGCGCGCTGCATGCGCGACAGCTGTTCTAACATGAAAGCCTGCTGATAGCTATAATGATGACTTAATTGCTGGGGATTTGCGTAAGGATAGAACATGCCGCCCGGTTGTGAAGCGGCTGCTGCTGCTTGCACCTGAGCGCGCAACAAATTATCCTTGAAAAGTTTGCTGAAATCAGCGCTCAAATGTGGAGGCATGCCGGGTAGACCAGCGGCCATGGCGGCTACTTGTAGCGGTGTAGGTGGTGGCATATTTTGCATAGCGGGTAAGCTAGGCAAGGATGGAAGTGATGTGGGCATGCCCGGGTGTGGAGAGTGCATTAATTTGTTGTTTTTGGCGCTCGCATTGCTGCTCGTTGTTGATGATGCGTTTGGTGTTGGTGAGGGAGTTGATTTTGTGGTGTTTGATTGTAATTTATTGGATGACTGATGCGCTGGCGTTGGTGATTTGTGCGCTTGTGTTGCGCCACCTTTTGTTGCATTCAGCGCATTCGGCGAGTGTCCGCTTTTCGGTTGTTGATGCGCATTCTGCGGTTGTTGGTGCGTTTGTTGAGTTTGCTGTGCGCCTGGTGATTTCTTAGGAGGTGTCACTTTTTTATTAGCGTGTATCTTCACCGCAACGCCACTGGGCGAGGAATACGTGCCGATAATGTTGGCTGTTGTTACCTTGGGTGGTACGACCTCGGAAATAGCACTGGCTGGGTTTTGACGTGGTAATATCGGACGGAATTTTTTACTAGCTTCGTTAGACGCCGAGCTACTCGGTGATTTATGCGCGCTCTTGCTGTTCGGCGATACGTTGACGCTCTTCTCGGGGCTATGCATCGGCGATCGCTTCTCTGTGGTGCTCTTGTGCTGCACCGATTGTGGGGGCTTCTCGGTGGCGCTCTTCTGCTGCACCGATTGCGGCGACTTTTGTGGTTCGGTAATATGTGCGATCAACATTGGATGATTTTGCGCGCTATTGGTGGGGTTAGCCTGTGGCGATTTTGTTGATTTGTTTAGTGGCGCACTCGACTGTTTATGTGTATTACTCTGCGCATTGCTGTGGGACGTCTTTGGCGCTGGCATTTTATTTTGTGTTTTGTGTGCCACTTGCGCCGCATCTGTGCTGTCACGCCGCGTGGAAGTGGCGCTATTCACTGATGGTGGCATAAGTAGTTTTAGCGCGGCTGCTGACTGCTGTGTGGGCGCTTGTTTTTGCGCAGGCGGTGAAGCGCGTTTAGTCTGCTCTGCAGTCTCGCAAGACTGGTCGGGCAACTTTAGTATTTCAATGTAATTATTCACTGGGCTTTTGTGTTTTGGGTACGACGCGTTATTTGTTGGCGATTCGCTGTCTTCGCGCGTGATTGTAATTGAAAGTGAGGACGGTATGTTGATGTTGCACGATGTGAGCAAGGATTTAACTTTCAGTTGCTTCTCTGGTGGATCTTCTGGGCTCGGACTGCGCGCAAAGGGGTAAACGCGCTTGGGCGCGTGTTGTTGTTTGCCACCGTCAAATGATTTTTGTTGGCCGCCATGCGACGGTGAGCTCCTCCCAGTTGTGGAGTTTGCATTTGGATTGGAAGTTTCCTTTTTGGTGGGCGGCGCTGGAAACAAGCCAGCCATTTGATTGTTGCTACCGCCCAGTATACTCTGCAAGAAGCTACTGCCGCCGCTAGATGGGCGTGGCGTATACTTGTAAGTGGGCACTGTTGGTATATTATAATTTGGAACATACTGTGGCGAACTGGGTGAGTAGATGGGTGAATTGGGTGTGTACATGGGCGTGCGGCAGCCAGGTGGTGCCTCGTTACCTTTTGTCTTGGAGGCGTTGTAGAGCGCGAGGTTGAGATAATTATTTGCGCTGCTGGATTTTGCATTCTTTGGAGTGGATTTATTAGCATTACCCGCGCCGCCGAGACGTGTTTGGTTGATATTTGGCGATTGCGCCTTGACCGGCGAGGGCGGCGGCAACATCAGACTGTCCTCTGGTGTTATGCTTGTACTACCGCCACCGCTTGACTTTGGACCGTACACCTTACCTGTAGACTTAGCGTTGCTAGCGATCGACTTAATTTCAGTGCCAGCATCCTTCAGTAGCCTATTGACATCACTCGGTATATTGGCGAATGGATTGGGACGACTGGCCTTTGGTAGTATTGGTTGATAACGTTTTGCGATGGGCGTACGATTGCCGGGCGCCGACATTTCTATGCGTTGGAAGGGTAGCGGCGGTGGCGCCATTGAATTGAGTTTTGGCGCGGACGAGCCCGATTTTGCAGTGGGCTTTTTAGGTGGTACGCCAATTGGTGGGCGGAAAGAAGATAGATTGCTGGTGCTTGAGTTTGTTGTACTGTCCGCAGTCTTTGTAGCAGTTAAATTACTCGCTGGTTTTGTTGTAGGTGCTGCCGATTTGTCATTCGTCACAGCGTTCGATTTGGGAGGAGTTGCAGAAGACGGTTTCGTCGCATTGTTGCTAGCGCTTGCTGGCGGTAGCTTTATTTTGAAATCCTCTGCTGGCAGAGGCGGTGACAGTTTCGGCTTCTTTGCCATGTGTTTGCTGCCGAGTTCTTTAATTTTGCGTTTCGCCGGTAGCGCGCTTGTCTTATACACCGCACTGATTGTGGTTTTTAACGGCTCACGCGCAGCGCTAGTTGGCGATTTTACAAGTATTTTGTGTGTTTGTATTGTGTTGGGACTCCTCTTCGGTGACTGTGGTGACTTGTCGGGCGATTCCGTTTTGACAGATTTAATTGGCGTCAGAGAAAATGATTTCAAAAACTCTGATTTTTGCTCCTCATTCTCAGGCTCGGGTGATTTTTCTTCCATATGCGGATTGCTTCGCGCCAAGGGACTTGTTTTCGTTTGAGGACTAATTTGTTCGGCTTTGATGGTAATCGGTGGTACCGTCAATGGACTTGGCGTCTTAATTTTACGCTCACTATTCAACAAATGTTTAGGACTAGAGTCTTTATCTCTTTTGGTTTTCAATTTCCATTCTTTTTCGGGACGCACAGGTTTGGTGGTCACCTCACGGCGATGTGGATCAGACATATTTATTATAGTGACGCTGTTATGTTTCGAAAGATCAATTTTCAACTTAATATTTTCTACTTTACGTTCATCGCGTGGTGGGGTCTCTGTAGCATGTTTCAGTGCTTCTTTAGCTTCGCGCTTTTCTTTCGATGACGTTTTAGGCGTGCCGTGTGAGTGATGCGCCTTCTCGGCTCTACGCTCCGTGGAGGAACTCACCTGCGAACGTTGTTTGCCATCTGTGCTAGAACTGACGGTCGGAGACTTTAATGTTTTAGAAGTCTTCGCGGGTTTTGCGCTAGCTTCGGGAATCGTTTTTGGGGTTGCCTCTTCGGGCACTTCAACCGCTTCTGGTTTAATCTCAACAGGCGCTTTTATAAGAGGCTCATTTACGCTTAGAGCTGATACCACAGGTTTTGGTATGATTGTCATAGCAGCATCTGGCACCACAGCAGGCGTTGTTGTTGTACTTGCCGCCTCAGTGGTTTCTGGTTTAGTTAACGGCGTGACTTTTACATCGGCTGCTTCATCTTTGACTTCTACAGGCATTATAGACGCTGGTTTACGTACCTTCACAATGGGTCTGGAGCTACGTTTCACACGGAAATAGAAACGCATTGGCGCATCACGTTTCCAGGTGTAAATGTAAGCTACATCCATGAGCGTATAGTGATCTAATAGCACGATTGTTTTCACTTTGTACATGAGATCAATGTCGAAACGTTGTACATCAATATCAAATTTTCCATAGACAAATTTCTTTAAATGTTCCACAGTGCACATGGCGGGACACTGAAGATAGCGTGGCTTCAACAATTCACCATAGTCACTTTTTCGTCGCACCAGCTCGCTGCAAGAGAAGAGAGCAAAAGGAGAAAGGGAAACAAGTTGTAGTGTTGTGGAATAATTAGGATATTCTTTCTGATTTAATCAATTATTTATACAATTTTTAATTAATTGGATACATTATGACTACTAATTTTGAATGAAATAATGTTAATGTGTTCTTGTCACAACCCGAGATAACCCGGTTTCCCAAATCCCCCCAAATAACTCTTAAAATCTCTGTGTATGCATGAGATGAATGAAATAAGCATCCAAAAACAATTGAAAGAAAATTTCCTTATTACGATTTTTTTCGGGTGATCGCTGGTTGCAAATAGAACACTCCTATCTTTAACTTTTAAAGGTCCATTCTTGTATAACCAACTCATTTTGAGAACGGCTCGAACGATTTGAATGGAATTTGTTATGTAGATAGTGTACTATATTCTAAGAAGTTCCAGATAGTTGTTGCCACTCAGAAGACTTTAATAGGGTTGCCACCCATTTAATTTTTCTTCTATTAAAAATAGATATGCCAAGATGGGTGTCAAACGAAATTTATTTTAGGTCGTATTTCAACAAATTTAATTTCAAGTGGGATTACGACAAATGTTTACCGAAAAAGTATTTTCTTAGAATAAAGAACGTTTTGTCATCGTATTTATATTTGAAGAATTTCTATCTAGTATCTACTATTTGTACGTTAAAATATATGTATCTAAGTTTTTACTTACTCTGTGTCCGCAAACTCCAGCGATAGCGACATATAGTCAGAGGGACTGAAAATGAGATGTTCAGTATCCTCGCCACGTTGTTCGGGCGTTGCTATGGCAGCATCTTCGGGACGATCTTTGTAGAAAGCACGTTTCCGCATTAGCTCACGTTCATAGAGGCCGGGCACAAGTTTATAAACGATGGCTTGCAATGTGGTATCAGGTCTGGAAATAAAAAAAAATTGATATGTTTTTAAAAAAGTCGAGAAATGAACCTGTTCAATAAATGATACTTTGAGAGAACACATCAGGTTTTCTACCGGCAAATTCATAATTAGTTACCATAACGAAATTTTTGTTTGGGCTATCACACAGCATCGCAATATACAGCATAATATTACTGTATTAAATTACCGAAATTAAAAACTTTACAAAAAAAGGACAAAATGGTTGCGCAATGCATCGCCATAAGGGGCAACATGGTGTGCAGAAATTTTTGTCTACGGGATTTGTTGGCATTCAGCCGCACGTGCGGCGCACTTCCATATAAACCGCCGCAAAACGCAAGCTGCAACTAGTTTTTTTTTTTTTTTTGTATGAATAATAACAAAAACAGTAGAGATTTCGAAAGTTGTAAAAAGAAGTTCAACCCTTTCATCCGCATATGCTTAGCGCTCCCTTAGAGATGAAGCGTATTTGCAAGCTGTAAGTTTTGTATAATTTATTAATTTTTAATGTAGAAAAACAAATAATGAAAAAGGTGTTTTTTCTGTTGAAAGTTTTCAATGAATTTCACCCCTTTATCAAAGGTAGAATAATAAATTTGAATAGCATTATTAGCATTGTTGTGATGTGTGGAATAAGGTGAGTGCCTAAAAGCGTAACAGTGCAACTAGAGATGGAAGCGGGTACCTACTCACGGGACTGCTAGGTGGTTAAGGGGAAGATAAATGCGGGCGTGACGTTGCTGTGGAAAAGCCTCAAAAAGTTTTAATGAAGCCATCTATGAAATTTGCACTTTTTTGGAATGAAGATGCCTGAACTCTCTATATCTAATAACTTCAAACGAGCTAACCGATACTAACTATCTCGAGAACGGCTCATCTGATTTGGATGAAATTTGATATGTACATAGTGTACTACATTCTAAGACTCTCGACCACTCCTAGGTCACTGAGTATGATTTTTAAAAAGCTTCCAACCTATTTAAATTTAAAAAAATAAATTATATTATTGATTTCGTTTTAATATTTATTAACTTTAAAATGTTAATAATCATTTGAAAATTAGATGGATTGATTTTCCCATTACAAATACTCAAACACACATCCATATGTACTTATATCTTGAATAACATATAAAGCTCGAAAGTCAATGCCCCGATAATCCTAATACAAATGTTTCTATGTATTACATACAAAAAAAAAAAAAAAATGTCGCCTTTCGCAGCTTCCCACTTTACCCTTTACTAAAACGACAAAACCTCAACCATTCAAAGTGAAATTGTGGTCGGGGTGATAATGCAATCAAATGTAATGTGGTGTGAAAAAAGTTTTGGTCTTTTACGACTCCAACGAATGTACTAAATGTAATGAAAATGTACACTCATTTATATGTTTGTATGTATGTAGTTGTGGTTCGCCCTTTTTAATCAAAAATGTTCCATTCGAGTACCAAAAACATTTGGCTAAAGCGAAGCACAAACAAACAAGCAGGACACACAAATTCGTCTATATAACTTAAAAAATGCCTAAATTATATGATTTTAAGAGATACAAATGCCTAAGCTGAGTTCAGTTGCCACCCCTAGCGATATTTAGAAAAACGCCGAACATGAATTTTTAAGGCTGAACCGAACCGAACTTCGTCCAATTATTTATGGGCTAAGCCGAACCGGAAATTTTCAAGTTTCGAAATAATTATTGTTCTGCTATATCGAGTAATTTTGAGTATCTATGTACTGTCTACAGTTTATAGATACTCGTTTAAGAGCTGTTGTTTTTCAACCCATCGTCTTCCATGCTGAACATGTTTTCAACCAAGGACTGATACCGAAACCGTAACCGATTCATTTTTCGAAACCGAAATCGAAACCGCAGCCGTTATTTTGATCTGAAAAGAACGAAACCGAAACCGTTCCAAAAGCCGGAACCGGTTACAAACGGTTTTGAATTTTCTTATGTCATTTTTTTTATTCAAAGGGTGCCCTGAATAGCTTCGTATATATTTGCTAAGTAACTATAATTTTTCTTGGGTTTTTCATTCAGAAGGCGTCCACATTTTCGAAAATCATTTTATTTGAAGTAACGGACAAAAATCTTTAAAAATGTTTTAATATTCCTTAGGCCAGTTTTAAAAAACAGCGAAAAATTTCCTTCGTTCCCATTGAATATTCAAGATGGGCCAGCCATCACATCCTGCTACATTGGCGTAGCCAGGTAGGGGCAAATGCCCCAATCTAAGCCAAATGTCCTCGAAAAATTCTGCGTTTTATAAAAAAAAATTAATCTTTGTCCTCGAGGACATTTGGAGAAAATGCTGAAACGAGGACTTTTCAAAGATTACTCCCTTAAAAAACGAGAACAATTTGTGGAAAAAGTGGAAAAAAGGAGTATCAATGAAAATTTTTATAAAAAAATAAAAAAAAAACTAAGGCCTCGAAAAATTCTGAGTTTTTTAAGAAAGAATTTATCTTTGTCCTCGAGGACATTTGGAGAAAATGCTGAAACGAGTACTTTTCAAAGATTATTCTCTTAAAAAACGAGAACAATTTGTGGAAAAAGGAGTATCAATGAAAATTTTTATAAAAAAAACAAGAAAGACCTAAACAAATTTCTTGATACGCCCATGTCCTGATACCTACTTATTTTAAGGCATTCCTTAAATTCTGAGAACCATTCACTGTAACGACTGGCTCACCAAAATTATGTTTCCTTATCCTTGAAAAAAAAAAAAAAAACAATGTGTTCGACTCCGAACGGCACTTGCAAAGCAAATGAGTGTTTGCTGAGAAGCTTCACATGGCAGAAATACACCCGGAGAGTTGGCCAAATTATCTACTGCCGAGGGGCGATCCCGTTTAGAAAAATAATTTTTCTAAATAATTTTTGATGTCGGTTTTTGTCAGGCATTGATATGACACGACTTGGTTTAGTAGGCCGAGCACTTAACGGCTACACCGCGGCGGCCACCAGTAAGTTTCCGCTGCAAGATTTTGTTCCATCTTTTTGGTGTTTTTTTCTTGTTTATTTAAGAAGATGGAAAATTTCGGCCCCTTTGAAAAAGATAAGAGTGGATACGCCCATGCCAATTTCGACGACGCGCACCGAACAAAAACAAAACCAATAACGGTATCGTAGCTGATGTTTTCATGACGATTGGACATTCCGATAGCAAACGACACGTTGTGATGTGGCGGGTGATTTTATCAGTTTCAAAAAGTTTTTAAAGAGCACCCAAAGCGCTGAGTTGAGTACTTTTGTTCCTCACTTATTGATAGTTGTGTATATACATAAGTTCAAGCAGAGGTAGCTGCCAGAGTTTCAAAATCTACATATGACGACAGCGCACACTGCATTTCGCATTCAGCGCACATTCGATATGTTGGCAGCATCAACGCAATTACAACAACAATGATAGATAACGATAACAAAATTGAAAAATTAATGAAGAAAACAGACATAAAAGTACCAACGAACAAATTTTAATAAAATGAAAAATAATACCAGCACATATCGATACAAAACGTGCTTATCCCATCCATTCATTCAGCCTGAGCCGTCACTAGCAGAATGCGTATAAAAAATAAGAGTCACAGACAGAAACACACGAACGCTTCAAGGCACAGTAAGCTATCTGTGTTCTTTTTTTCATATTGTCTTTTTTTTTTAGTTTTCAATCTATGCTATGCAGCATTTTTACGATTTTGCTTTGGCAAGCACCTTCGTTGAATATTTTATACTTTCACATAAAATTCGTTTCTTTTCCCAACTACGTCGAAACAATTTATGTATATATATATACGCATACATATATTGCTTCTCATTAAATCTGTTTTGCTATATTTTTACTTCCATTACTCTTTACGTTCTTCGCACTTTAAAAAACTCTTGAAACAAATGAGAATGAAATGTTCAACTTTCATATGTGTGTGTTTTGCTGTGATACAAATTGAAAATGGAGCGCCTAGGTATACAATGAGAAATGGCACATTACAGTTAATACAGCTCACTTTACCGGTTGATGTGTCTCGCATCCAACAGCTGTTCATGCTCGCAAGCGAAATGCAATACGACCACAAATTCGATATTACGACGGCCGCCCCATTGCTGATGTTTACAAAACTCTAAAGCTATGTAAATGTGAATAAGCCGTCGGCAAATCGAAGCGAAACCCCGCCCGCCAGTTAATTGCAAGTGTTTATAGCGCTGCATGAGGCAACGAGGTAGAGCACAACACAAAAATACCACGAGGCACAGAAGGCGATTATAGCAAGCAGGATTTACAGAAATTCTTGAAGGGCAGGTCTGGCAAGTCTTTGATTTCAAATAAAATGAATTAAAAAGAAAAAAAAAAACAAACAAACACACATACGCGATAACTTCACTTAATTGGCATTTTGATTATGTTTCCGGAAAGCAGGATTTATTTTTTTCCCCTCCAAGCTGAGCTCTTACCTATATGCTTTTGCGCGCACAACTTACAATTTCATCATTTGGGATTGTTTTTTTGTATCGCTGTTATATTTTGGCACTCCTGGCGTCGACCTCTGACAGAGAGTGGTCCCTTTTTTGTTGGTTTCACCAGCCAACGCGTTTTACAACACACACACTCGCCGTCAGTCAACCTAAGTCACACATATGCCACATTACATCGGTGCGTCGTCAATGTTGCTGCTGGCGTTGTTAATCAGATCAGCAATAAACGAGCTTCATTCACCCAGAAATGCCGCTTGCTGAAGGGATGCAATGCAATGCGTTGCGAAGTTCCTTTTTTTTGGCGTTGAAAGAAGGGTGAGTTCTTTTGTGCACAACTTGTTTTGGGTTGAAATATTTGCTCTCAAGATGCGTGTGTGGTGCACATTTTATCTACTACTGTACAGGCAGCCAAGACGTTGATCAAAATTGTAAGTAGGGGAATAAGAAAAAAAATTTAGTTCGATATAAGGTAATAGGCAGGATTAAGAAAAAAAAGGATAGGTAGATGTTTGTAGTTTGAATGCATTGGGCATGGGAATATCTGTATCTGCATTTGTGGTGGGGCGATGTTACTGTTAGCAGAGAAAAGTAATATTTGCTTAATGCCTTGTTTGTAAGAGAATTGTAATATTGTTCTTGAATAGCAATTAGCAATCTTAGTTCACACATTTTAAATTCTATGTCCATAGGCTAATATTCCACTTCTGAATCATGCGAAATTGCTTAAGGTCCCTCCAATTATTTCCTAACAAATTTTGTAAAAAGGCTGATATTCCACTTCTGAATTATGCGAAATTGCATATTGGTCTCTCCAATTATTTTCCTCATCCTGCTAAATTTATTTTTTAATATTAATTTATTTAAAGGATTTTCTACTTACTTTATATTTGGCTTGGCCGTATTTATCATCATTTCACAGCGTGGACAATACTGCTCCATACGCAAATGTTTAATCAGGCAGCTATGGCAAACTGAAATAGAAGAATAAGAATACAAATTATTTAATCGAATCGAAATATAAAGGTAGAAACGAATAGATACAGTTTAAACTAAATAATAATCATCTCACGCAAATGTGGAACCAGTCTCTGAAAAGAATAGTCTTAGAGCTACACACTTTGTTTCAAAAGTGATTATAAAAGCCCCTTTGAAGTATCGTATACCGATTATCACTTATTCATCCCTAAGCTAAGGACGATAACAGGTTTGAGACAAGCTGCCAAATAATGCCCGGGCGACAATTACCACCAGAAGAAGCTTATTTTGTTCTTGGGCCAGGGCCAACCAGTTCTTGAAATAAACAGAAATCCTTCTAGATACAAGAAGAAAAGTCTCTAAAAAGTTTATAAAATGTGCTCAAGGAAATTGTTCTAATATGAACCCAATACGTTCCCAGAACATGCACAAAACGTTATTAAAATAAAGCAAAAAGTGTGTTCCAAATGTGCGTGAAAAATTACAACGGTATCATATTAACTGAATCTCAATGGACAAGCCACATGGCTATACGGATGTGTCGCTAGTTTTGGACCTAATCAAAGTACTCTTCCTCCCAGATGCGCTTGAGTATTGTCTAGAAAAAATCAACTAACAAAGTGTCTCTACGCGGAATCCTATAAGAAAGAACTCTCTGAAGCAAAAATCACTAAAAATAAAACTGAATTACTGACTGTCAGAAGTACAGGGTGTCATTTGAAAAGAAAGGTAATAAAATCTTCAAAGTCAGTCTTCGAAATCTTTTAAGCTCATAATTCATATTTCAAGCTAACATAAGTAGTAAATCTTACACAGTCCTTCCACTAGGAGATACTATAGTTCTTCATAAATCTTCATTAAATCAAACAAAAGCTACTACTTACACGAATGTAAACACTCGACAATGGTTGTAGCATCGATGAGGTAACCATTACACAAGTGACAAATTATATGTGAATTCATGACGCTCAACAGTACTTTGCGAGGCTTATCCACAATCACATTATCCACCGACGCATCGTCGGTTGTTGTGTGGTTTGTTGAGCCACCAGCATTTTTGTTCTTTTTGGCTTCTGTCGTCGTCGCAACAGTTGAATCCTTGCGATTTAATGGGGTCGTCGTCGAAGAAGACATTGTTTTTTGGTTAACAATTGTTGCTGCTACTGTTGTTTGAGATGTTGTCGTTGTTGGTGTTGCTGCTGCTGTTTTCGTTGTAGCTGTCTGTTCAGCCTTACCGATCATTTGTGGATCACATTCGCCTTTTATTTCCATACCAACTTGATTTATAGTGGAATTCGTTGTTATTTGTGGTGCATTTGTTACAACTGTTGCTGTTGATGCTGGTGTTGAAGTGACGACGCCATTACATTTAATAGCCGGCAAGGCCAATGGATCCGCAGCTTGTGATGATGCGACTGCTGCTGTTGTAGGTTTGTGTGTTGTCGTTTTTGTTGTCATCAATGATTTAGTGCTGCAATTAGTTGGCGCAGACGACGACGACGACGGTGGTGATGATGTGCCAACAGGCGTAGAAAATCCCTTGTTGTTCACGCTCTTCGTATCTGCACCATTAACGGCACTCGAGTTTGTTGCCGTGGTGGTGGCATGGGTGAAGGACGATTTTGCTACTGTTTTTTGCTTTTGCATATCATTTGCTTTAGCATTCATGGCATTGTTGGAATTCTTGTTGAATTGCTGTTGTTGTTGCTTCATTTGATGCATGCTACCCACCCGCTCCAAGCTTATGCCACTTTGTTTTTGCTGAAATGTCAACTTGTTGTGACTTTGTGCAACTTTGCCACTATTGTTGTTGTTGTTACTATTACAGTTTGTGCTGTTTGTTATGTTATTGTTATTATTAAAGTGTTGTTGCTTATTCTTACTGGCGGCGGCAGCCATACTGACATTTCCATTGCCATTGCCACTGCCATGCTGTGCCCGTGAAGGTGAATAGTGTCGTTGTTGTGAGGACACTGTGGGATTGCGATTTGGTGCAGATGACGTAAATGTTGTTGTTGTTGCCATTGTTACTGTCGCGTTCGTTGATGGCGCTGGTGTTGGTACGGTGGCCATCACTGATGTTGCTCCAGGCACGGGTGACATTGTTGCGCGTTGTCACACACACACACGCGCGCGCAAAAAGAGCGCGATTCGAAACGAACTAATGTTCTGAAAATAAAGAAAAAGGTAAAGAATTTGTTAGAGAAAAAGCATGCATGTATGTTCATATGTCAAGGGTGAGAGGATAAGGGACGTTAAGATTATTGATGATACTTTACTGTTTAGTCTAAAATAATTTGCTTTTAGGACCCAAAAAATGCAAGTTCAAATTCGTTTTTCGTTCAAAAACTGTTCTAGTTCTTTATTAAATATTCAATTAGAAGTATATAAAAAATAAAAATAAAGTATAAAAAATATATAAAAAACAAAGTAGAAATTATAAAAAGAAGTTAAAAGACGAAACGGGAGCAAAGTGAAAAGGAAAATAAAAGAAAGACTTTAAAGGAAAAAATAAAGGCAATGAACCTTGAAACAGCCAAGATCGCTTAGACACCAACTTTTATTTTCAATGGAATGTGAGAATATGTAAATTTGTATTAGCTTTTCGCTGGGTGGACGATTTACGATAAAATATCGTTATTTGTTGGTGTTCCCAAATGGGAACATTGGGACCTAATGTGGTAAATTCAGACTAAAATTATCTCGAAAGAAGAATTTTCGATCTAATGAAAAAATTCTTGATATAATAATTTCTTAATAATCTAGCCAGCAGAGCAACGTACGATTTACCGATTCTATATTTTTCCATCGTTTTTCTTATTCGAAAATAGTCCGGAAACCGGCTGGATTTATTATTCGTTCGTCGAAAACGGAAAAACATACAGTTTTTCCAGATTTTTTTTTTTTTTTTTTTTCATTTTGAGATGCGTTTACGGAAGTTCTGCTGGCTGGGAACTTATTATACTCCAATATTTTGCAATATGGGACATCTGTTTTGCGCCAAGTATAAAAAGCAAAACTAAACTATGTTTCCTTGGTCCCAGAAAAATTAGTAAATTAATAAAAACAAATTTTTTTTACAACTACCGATTTCTTAACAAACCACCCTGTGGAGAGAAAACCTAGGGTGATCCGAAAAATCTGACGTCAGACTCGGTATCAGTATCTACACTCAGAAGCTTCAGACCCCGGTGGGATTTTCAAAAACTTCAATTTTGTTGTACAGAGTTATTTTGACAATTTATCGAAAACACAGAATGGGGGGGAAATACACAAAATATAGCATAACAGACGAATAGCAGAAAATTGTACACTTTGTGAATTACGTAATTGTTTTGTTTTAAGAAAGCTCACTTCTCGTTTTTGGATTTATTTTAAGAACGTTTTGTGGATGTTCTGAGGACATAGTGGGTTAATTTTAGGAATATTTTCTGATTTTGTTGGGATTATTTCAACTGAATATTATAGGTAAAGCTGGTACAAAAAGTTACTGAGACATATCGAACTGGGACTTTCGCAAAAGGGGGCGCGGCATTAGTAAATTTTTTTAACTTTTTAGGGACTGACACATATTTCTAACCACATATCGCTTATGGAAAAACAATATATTCGGAAACGAATTGCAACTTTATATAATCACAAGGACAAATAAGTAATGTTTTAAAGGGCACATAATTTCGGAATTCAAAATCATGTGTGACAAGGATAACTAATGGAACAACCATAAAATTCACTTGAAATGAAGGTAAATACAAGTTAAATTCGTAGCTAGTTATTCGTGGATGTTTAAAGGAAATTACCAAGAAAAATCAAAGAAAGTTGATAAGAACGCATGCCATATAACCGGAAGGAAGGTTAAAGACAGCACAAAGGCAGTAAAGGAAGCCAAAATGAATTGGAAAAATATACCCAAGACAAAAAAAAAAACACAAAATAAACTGACAGTAATAGAAAAGTCGAAAAGTTTATTGCAAGAAGCTTGAGGCTGAATGAAAAAGGCCACCGCGTGACAGGCAGATAGCTAACTACATACATATTAGTGAAGGGACAACATTTTCCTTAGCTAGCATAACAACTTTCAAGTGAAAGCACACGAAGCAGCAGACAATTATTCGTAGGTACCAAAAAGAAAAATTCGTCCCAGTGAAATGGACCATAGCCCCTTGGCCAATGCCAAAATACGGGTTTGCCCTTTGAACATCAAAAACAAAACTACGAAAGACTGAACGCTGGCTGACAACCTCGGTACTAAAGCCAGAACGCTACAAGAAAAAGAAAAAAAAAATCAACTCCCAAGTACCTACATATGTAGATACAATCATATCAACATACAAAACAAGCGCCAACACCATTCACAACAAACCAAAAACAACGGTAGCTACTATGAGCCATACGATAAGAGAATTCGAAAGCAGTCAAAGTCGTCGGTTGACGTCGAAAGCGCTGCCGTTGTCACAGTCGGCCTAAAAATAATATAAGACAGACAAAAAAAAAAAACAAATCTACAGAAAAGTTAAAATATGTACTCGTATAATGTTGTATTGGAAGCGAAGTTGAGGCGGTTCAAAGGCGAAACAAAGTCGGTTTGACTGAGCTGAAACTGAATTGAAATAACGCAACGAAATGGAAATAACGAAGCAGCAATGTTGGAGTGTTTGAAATGTCTGAGGGGAGCTAAGGGTGGCGTTGCCGTTGGCGCTTTGTCTTATAAATACATAGATAGAGACTCGTAGATACATACCTACATAAGTATAGTATGTAGATGTAGAAATAGTTTGCACCTAGGTATCTATGAATGATTATTAAAAACATATGATCTACCCAGCAACAAATTGTGTACGAGATTATACATATATAATTTTATGCCTCCAATTCTACTATATTTCCTATAGTAACAAAAGTATGTACGTTGTTCATAAATACTTGATTTATTTTAATTATATGTACACTGAACCAAAAAAGTTCATGTTTCCAAGGAAAAAGTACATTGAATTTAAGAATTGTTCATTAAAACCTCTCCAAAGAACTTTTTAATAGAAATTTAAGAATATTTTTTAGAATATAAGTACTTGTTCTTAAAATATGTAAGCAAATCCTCAGAAATCATGAATTCATGCGTTAATTGTAAAATAATTTTCTTAGAATCTATGCATTTTTTCTTTTATTCTAAGAAATGTCAGCTTGAACTTTTACGAAACTTTTTTCTTAAAAAAACATGTACTTTTCTCGTTCAGTGTAGTTAATATAGTTTTAATTATAGTTATTATTGTTTTATTTTATTTTAATTTAGTACCTTTTTTTTTCATTTTCTCTTTCTATGTCATTTTTCTATGCCATCCAATAATACTGTTCCTGTTTTCTTTCCTTGTTCCTTTTCCTCGCCTTTATTTTTTTCTTTCCTTTACTCGGTTATCTCATTTATTTTTTTCTATAACATTCCATTTCATTTTACTTTATTTTATCGTTTCTTTCTTTACTGTTCCTTTACCTCATCTATATTTGTATGCCTTCCCTTTAATTCCCTTACTTATAATTAATTTCTCATTTACTTTCTCTTCATTTATCTTCTTTTTCTTTCTCAGCCACTTGTTAATACTGTTTCTATTTTTATTCTTTATTTTATTTTGATCTATTTTATTTTATCGTTTTTTCCCTGCTATTCTTCTCCGTCATCCCTTGTCAATTTTGGTTTTGAGACAAACCGTTTCAGCAGTGCGTCATCCTCAGGGTTGATTTCGTTATCCTTATTTAACATCTTCCATTTCGTTACCCATAATTAATTTTTCATTTTGGCAACCCAAGTAGCGAAAAAGCAAATATAAATGAATTAAAGGAATAAAAAATAAAAAATGCGAAACAAGTTGCAAAGTATAAAGGACTAAATATGTATTTATAAATTTCATATGTATGACATTTGAAATCATATCAGAAACAAATATGTGACAAACAAACTTCCCTTCCTGTCGAGAGACGATCAGCAAACCAGACACAAAGGCACAGTGCAGGATGTATGCATAAAAGTAAATTTGCGAAAACAGTCAGCAGAGAAGTTAATATTCCAAACAACACAACTGATATAGAAAAACAAATGGGCACACAACCGTAGCCAGTGTTGTCGGGAGCGGAAAACAGAAAACACGCTCACTGAAATTAGAGAAATTTCGGGACGGACATTCGATAACCAGTAAACTTCTATTACTGAAAAGTAACAAATAAATATTAGTGATTAACTATTTCCCAAATTGTCAAAAAATCCTATCGATTTCAAGTAGGTACATATGTAGGTATATGATGGATCGAAACGGTGAGGTCGCATTTGCTGTGTGAAAACTAAAAGCCAAGACACAATAATAACGAAGAAGGAACCAGGACAAGGTACCAGTACATGGAGGCAAATATAGCCTGCACAGTGTGTTGATTATACTCTCAATCGATTGCGCTAATTAGATCTTTTGAATCCCGTGGGAATAAAGTTTTTTTCCAATTTTGGCTGCTTCTTAACTCTTTCACGCATATGGAACACCGGTGTCCAAGAACTTTTTTGTCAAATATTCAGTAGGCTATCGGTTCTTTTTTTGTCTTTTTATCGAAGAACGTTAGTTTTTCAATGCAAACGCAGATATTTGCAAAAATTGGGAAGAAATAAATCGAAGGGAAACGATATCTTAAACCGGCGAAGTTCACATTCTCTCGAATTCTGAATTTCCTGTTTTGGACTTATATCTCTAGTGCTAAACTGCTGACTAGAGCAATAAAGTGAAAGATCATGGTAATTTAGTATGTATAGGTCAAAGAATTTTATGAGTTATATAGAACTACATACATTCCAAAGTTCATTATTTTTTTAGTTCTGGGCAAAGATGACTTGATCCGAAACTCTTTTTCATTGTTTACTTAAAAGGGGTACTGATTATGTACTGCTACTTGGCAGCACTGCATAATCGAGGAACATCTGCCAGCAGAAGCAGCGAAATTTCTGGTTACCAGACAAAATATATTGCTGTGATTTGGGATTTCAGTTATAAATAAGAGTATAAAATGCCTAACACAGAGATATGTGTCATAGGACTTGCTGGTGAGCAACGTTTACTTTAATTTCCCTATTAGCGGGAATAATAACTCGTTCTCAAATTGAGCAGGTATTACGATGGTAGATTGGTTATTTTCTTCGAATAGTAAGATTAATTAAGAAAAAAATTATAAAATAGTACTTTGTAAGAAAAATATACTTAAGTAAATCTTTTCTTGGCACATTTACATGGATTGGTGCACCACATGTGAAAAAGGCAAAAGAACCAAAGTTTAAATCAAAATGCCCAAAATTTTATCTTCGCAGTACAGGCACCATTGGACACTGTTATAAAAAATGACACATTTGAAGCGCTCTCAGAGAGCGCTAAGTTTCGTATCAAGTCATCTTTGGTTCTGGGTACACACAGAAAAGAGTTTCCTTATTTCAAGGAAAAATTTCCCTTATTTGGCTCCAAAGGCATAGCTTACTTAATTTAACGGCTTTTTCCCTCAATTTAAGAAAAAAAAATATATAAATTGAGAAAAAAGTCTTTAAATCAAGGAATATTTTACTTATGTTAGGAAGCCATGTCTTTGAAGCCAAAATAAGGAAGCTCTTTTTTGAGTGTATACGGGTCCCAACTTTAGGTAACTAATATCTAATTTTTGTGCATATAGTAAGCTGTTCTAGTGTTTTGGACTTTGTACAACTGAGATCCCCGAATAATGGTTTAGTAGGCTGAGCGCACTACCGCTACACCACGGCGACCGAAGATCTCAAAGGTTGAAGAACAAGTGGAGAATGGTGTTGGATATCGACTTGAAAACTACCTAGGTTTGAATTTATCACAATATTTAAGCGGTTGGAGAATCCTGTTGGATATGAACATGAAAACAATAGAACTTTTAAAATATATCCAAAATTGGGAATAATTGGAAAATGAGAACTACAAAGTTATCAAAACATCTCAAAGGTTGGGTGATTCTTGGAGAATGCTGTGGCTATCAAGAACTTGGTGAGCTGTAAAGTTCTCCAAAGGTTCAAATAGTTGATCGATGTTTGTTGGGAAAGTTGGAAAACAGTTCTAATGATTGGCTTCACCCATCGAGCTTATGTCCAAATCGTAATTAGTTACATAAATAATTTGCCTGATATTTATTTATTTATATTTTTTCTCCCTTCGGCCTTACAAAACGAACTTGATATTTTCTCCTTCATGCATTCCTTTCTGAGCTGATTGATGTGGCTTTTTCAACACATAATACATTGTTTTCTCCCACAGTGCAATCAAATATGCTAGAACGCCGGCTTTGTCCGAATGAACCTCTTTGCACAAACCTTCATACACTCCTTTGTATATATGTATGTATGCCATACCGATAGAGGGTATACATGAAATGAAAAAACACAAGCTGCTGCCTAATATTTCAATACAGAGTTCTTGTTGACAGTGTTGCCGTTGCGAAAGTAACAAAAAGGGAATTTAATATAACTAAAGGGGTTTTGAAGAGTTTTATACCAAAGAGCGGTACGCAGATCACAAGTAATTCCTTGAAGGAAAAATATAATAGTTAGTAGTAGGCAACCCAACTTATTATTTCACTTATAAGTAGGTAGGTATACCTACCTTTATTTTGTTTTTTTCAAGAAATTAATAGTATTACATAGATATATATTTTGAGCAAAAGCTGTGTCGCCTTATTCGAATTTCATGCAAAAAAAAGTACTAAATATTGTAGGTACTCAATTTCTTGCGAACTGCGCAGGTACCACCTCAAGAAAAAATTGACAAGAAGTTTTCTTGGGCATTTCTTAAGCGTTTTTTTATGGAGTTTTTGCTTTTCTTGCGATCTGCGTACCATACTTGAAGAAAACCAAAATCTTTCAATTTTCTCCAAGATTCAGTAACTTTTATAATGAAATATTTGGCGTCACGTTTTGACGTTCGTGCATAAAAAATTTGCCAAGTTGTGGAATGTAGCGAGAAAAAATTAAATGATTTTAGCTCTTTTACTAGAAGTTACACCTTTTCTGTTTTCCTACTATCCCATGTTTTTCCCGATTATTTTCACATTTTAAAAACTAATCTTTCAAAAGGTAAAGGTGACACACATACTTTAGATAAGGTTTCAAAAAAAATAAAACCTATCAAAGCCAGTTTATGAGGGTTTTGGCCTCAAAAGAGGCTAAAATTGTGGCGCAACGGCAACACTATTTGTTATTATATTTGTGCGCCAAGTTGGCCGGCGTTACTATCGTTGTCGCTACGGACTGGGCATGGCATGGCTGTTATTCGTCGTTCTGTTTTTGCTTCTGTACGTTCGCTGATTGTTGTTTTCATGAGATATGCCGCATGGAACGACGAGGGCTGACTGGCAAGTAGTTAGGAAAGCCGTTACAGAGGCGAAATGAAGCAAAGCAAAGCGAGCGAAACACCATAGCAAAGCATAAGGATAAAAATAAATATTAAAGCGATTGGAGTTTTACACAAACCTACATAGGCTAATATTATGTGCAAGGTATATAAAACTATGCACCTTTGTGTGTATCAATGCCGCTCCATTCGAAAAGTTATAAATGGAAAAGCAAAGGGCACACATTAACAGTGTACCAACAACAATTATACATACCTACAGATGTATGTGCATATGATTACTACGGTGCATGTGACGAAATATGAAACGAAGCAACAAACGCTAATGAATACATTTCCAAAACAAAAGGGAATCAGAATTAGTACATGAACATTAGACCGGGCCAAAAAAATATTTTATTTTTGTGTATAACATAGATATATTATTTAGGGTGACAGCACTAGGCTCCGGACACTTAACGTTTTCTTCGCTTTTGACCTGAACCCAAGTTCTCACTATAAACGCTACCGTGAAAACTTATATAATCACGGGCAGATTTAGGGGTGGGGCACGTGAAGTGGCTGCTAAATTGACCGTGAACTTTGACGTTATCGAGAAGATGAGAAAACGGTCCTTAGTATTGGACTGACAAAAAAAATAAGTAGAAAAAAATAAAATAAAAAATTATTCGAGTGCAAAGGTCAAAATTTTAGGTTTTTTAGATTTGAAACGGCAAGTTTTTTCGAAAAATTACCTGGTACAAGTAGTAGACCTGGAAATTCTCTACAAATATAGTCCAAACTATTTTTCCTAAGAGTAACCACTTCTGAAATATCGCGATTGTAAAATTTGCTCTGGAAATTTAATGAAATTATATGCCACGTATGCACTTTTCAGGATTTTTCCCGAAAACGTTAGTACTCGTGGAAAAATTTTCTTTTAACGTTTATTTGTAACGATGGTCCCCATCGGTAATGAAAACAGAGCAATTTTTTTGTAGTTTAGGTTCCCAAAGTCCCCATCGCTCCCATTTGTGATAAAAAAAATTTATTCGGGGACAAACTCGGGAAATAACTTTTTTAGCAGAAATGGGATCGATGGAAAGTTTTGAAGTTTTCGCTCTGACGGCGAACTTAAGCTCTCTACCAAATTTTAGCTTTGTGGGAATTATTATTGTTTTTTCAATTGTTTATTTTGACCGGACTTTTAGAAATAGTAGCAATTTGAGTCAGAAACGCTCAGAAATAGTCACGAACTACAGGGGTGTAAAAGTAGGTCGCCTCCCAGTTGGTGCACCCTGGGTAACTCTAAATGACCTACATAGCCTATACGGCTAGGTTCTTGTATTGCCGGTTCTATGAGAACGGTACCAGTACTTGTGCTGTACCCATCGTGCCGAAACGACCCGGGCCGTTTTCTTATATCGGCCCGGCCAAGAGCAATACACTCGGGGTGACCCTGTCTGACATTTAGGCAGGGCTACACCTCGCTACAACAACAACAACTACAGGAAAGTGATCCCGTACGCCACTTTTCTGACTGGTGAGAGCAGAAAATTGATTTCCCTTCAGTCAGAGAGTTGCAAGATATAGTCAGCAGATTTTTTGCTGGTAAATTCTGACTACCTACTTGTTGTAGAACTGTCAAACTTGTTGTAGAACGCCGTACTCTTTGGTGTTGCTCTCACACTGAGAGCGGATTTTCTAATTTTGACAGTTCTAGTAATTCTTTTGGAAAAATGATCGACGAGTTTTTTCTGGTGTAACAATTTTCCAACTTAACAGGAAACAATGACGGTTCATACTTGATTTAAGTTGGTTTATACTTGATTTTACAACCAGTTAAAACTTAACAATAGAATTCGATTCGATTGCTAGCCTTTTTCTCGATATAGAAAATTAAGTTTTCGTTTTGGAGAGCGGCCTTAATTCTTAGCAGTTCTTGTTCTCTATTCGTCTCATCATCATCATTTATTGGCGCTTAACCGCCTAAGCGATTTTTACCGTTTCATATCAAAGTACGCCAGTCATTCCTTTTTAGCGATAACTGACGCCAATTGGAAACCCCAAGGGAGTTCAAGTCATAATCCACCTGTTGTTTCCATCTCAAATTCGGGTGACGATAGGAAAACCTTCTGGGCTGGAGCTTTCGCACGACATGACCCAGCCAGCGGAGCCTTTGGGCTTTAATTCGCTGGACTATGGACAGATCTGCGTAAAGCTCGAACAGCTAACTTCGATACTCACCGTTGGCATCACGGGAAGGACCATAGACCTTCCGGATAACATTTCTCTTAAATACTGCAAGGGCCATCTCATCTTCTCTCGACATTGTCCATGGATCTGAGCCATACATCAGGGCAGGTATGATGAGAGACTTATACCTAGAGAGTGATCTTTATTCTTCGAGAGAGGACTTTACTGCTCTATTGCCTACAAGTTCAAAGTAGCTCTTGTTGGCAAGACTAATACTCCGTTGGATTTCTAATCTTCTACCTTAGAAAAATACACTGCTGAATTCTGTAAGCTTTCTCTTGTCACTTCCCTGCAAAAACCATTGGATCTGGGCCCGGTGCATATCCCCTAAATCGGCACTTGGTTATAGAGACAATTCGTGTTTCGATTCCATATTGTCGAATTACAAAACTCAAACGACAAATCTTAAATTTTGTGACTTCGATGACACAAAAAAATTTTGTGCACCGTCTAATTTACATACAGACACACTTTTGTTGATAGTAGTTTGGAAATTGAAGTAAAAATTTGCCGGCAAGGAGTTTACCTACCAGGCAAATAAAGATTGCAAAAGTGGTGGTGGTTAGATTCGATAGTTGAACGTGCACAAGTTTCATATTTCAAATGAACAAATACCTATAAAACTACAGTAAATAAGGGGAAAAAGGGAACAAAATTTTTACCTTTTATGCACCGGTTCGGCGCCTGTTTTTTTTTTTCGTTTGCTTGCTGCACAGCTATAATGGACTGCTGCTACCACTGATTGGCAAACATGACATACGATGCGACGGTTGATGTCAGCTGCTGTGACGGTGAGAAATTTAACAAAATAGGCGGATGCGGATGAATGTATGTAGATGCAGCGTGGTGTACACAGTAATCCATAAACGTAATCCAAAGTGGGCGCGAAAGTAATTTTCACTTTAAAGTAGATACATTTTTGTTGGTAGGTATTGTTGTAATGCACTGAATGCTAATTAGATTGATTAGCTTTTTTTTAATTCACAAACTTTCACGTATGTATGTATGTATATAATTACACCTTGCGTAGCTTTTATCACAAACTCAGCTAAGCTTTAATATTTTTTGTATACTTATTTACATATGTAGGTATGTATGTATTTGCTTCAACCATTCGGTATTCGTATTTTCACCGACACACACTTGAATCTTATAAGCAGCACTGCATTTCTTCAACTTGTACAAAATTTAATTTTTTTCTGCTTTGCACACATTTTTATCGCATATTTCGTTTTCTTACGAACTCACATACACTCAAACACAGATACGCAGCTCGTTCAGCATACACCAAGTCATCGTCGTTGAAGGTAGCTGTAGCTGCCTGCTGCCGAAAAACGTGACAGCCTTATTTGAAAAACACCAAAAATGATTACCAACGCAACAAAAAGCAACCGCGCGGAATAGCGGGGTGCGTGTGCATACAAACACGTATCTACTATGTATTTATTTACGTACATGCATATATAGCTATGTAGGTTTGCTCTTTTGACGTTTCTTTGTACATAAATATTCGTAGCGTCGTTAATGCGAGCGACTGTGTGACAAACAAGTCGACTTTATAAATATATATTTTTTCTACACAAATCCACAAGCAATACGCACTGTAGTCACAAACACATTCATACAACAACTACCTATGCATACACAAAGCGCACTCAATGAGACACAAACAGCTTCATGTATCTGCTATAGCTGTTGGTGGTGCTGCTTCTTCTTTTCACTTTATTTAAACAATGTGACTTAAATTTTGAATTTTTTTTATGAATTATATTAATAAATATTCACTTTAGTTGTTTGTTTTTTTGTAAAAACTTGTTTTTTTTTTTGTTTATTTCAGTATTAATTACTTATGTACTCTGCTTTCAGTCAAAATAACAAGTTATGTAGGTATATCTTTGCATTAATTATCTCTCTTTTTAATCCAAATAAATTCTTTACTATTTACGCCGTCAAAAACAACCGAACAAGTCAACGTTTCGCGTCGAAATGAGCTCAACGCTCCAACTCGCAGTAGCCGTGAACCTTTAACAGAAAAATCACTCAATTGTATATAAGCCAAACAGCGCTTATATACTTACTATACGCTGTATGGGACGCCCTTGTTCAGTAATCACATACAATACTCAGCTATAGCTACTCCCAACCAAAGCAGTCTGCTCATTTCCTTTGTTCGTAATACACACTCTCTCACACGCTCCATTGCATGAAGCGCACTTCACTCGTACATTTTGACTCATTTATTTACAGCCCATCCCCTTTTAGCGTTCAAATGTATACGCATATAACCGACTACCACCATAATTTCTCCCTCTCGCTCCTTCACATTCATCAATGCAACGCACTTACACTCAAGTGTAATAACAGCTGCAGCTAGGCGGCCATTCGACCATACCAACTCAGTTTGTTTGAACTGGTTTGTATGCATGTGCAAGCTGCTCGCTGTGTAGGCTCGTTCGTTGCTTTGCTCCTGCTGTCTAGCACTCTTGGTTAAGCGTATTTGAGTGAAAATGTGTTCATTCGCTCATTTTTGCTCAGTATACCGAAATATGTCTGCGCTCAATGTTGTAAACTGTGTGCATGTATGGATTTATTGGTGGACTCTATATTGGCACGAGTGCTCAAGGAGTTTGGTATATACATACATACATACATACATAGCTCTTATATAGTAGATTATATTCATCTATTTACGTTGTAGCAGCTGCTGTTTTTTATGGAACAAATTTGTGTATGGTTTGCGTGTTTGCCTGCCTCCATAACATTTTTATATAGGTACCCTCTCGATGCTGCGGTTAGATACGGTTTTAGGTTGCTGTTCGTCTGTGTCTACTACATTTCGCGTTGTTTTTGCGTTGAGGTAAATAAGCGGGTCGACAGTTGATGCTGGGAGCAAAGCGTTGCCACTGTATATTTTTTTCCTATCAAAATGTACCAATTTTGAGGCTTTCAGTATTATTCAGCTTTCCTAAGAGCTCTGTTAATCTTCCTTATCACCATATATGTACATATGTAAATCAGCTGATCCAACAAGCTTAACAAAATCAGTAGACTCGATAAGGCGTTACACTCAGAGAAAAAGAAAATTGTGAAATTAGGAGAAAAATTCAAAAATGTATGCATTGGCATTCTAAAAATGCGATTCGATTCTCGGTGAAGTCAATGTAAGAACACTGAAAAATATTTTTTTAAATTAGAAAAAAAAAATTATATATTATATTTACTTCACCGAGAATCGAACTCACAGAACCTTAAAATGGAACCAAAACGTTCTTGGAATAAAAATAACAAACTAGGTAATCCTAAGAATAGGTATATTGTTCTTGAAACAGCCCCGAGCGTTCTTAAATTCGGACAAAATTATTGCTGAAATAAGAATTTTCGATCTAAGGAAAAAGCTCTCAATATAATAATTTTGTACTTCGTATAAGAATATTCAGCCTTACCGTACTTTCGTGACCAAAATCTTGATTTAGGCTTGATTTAAGTACACGGTCAAAAAAATGAGCCTAAATTTTAAACCCGTCTAAAGTTTAAGCGATTGTTTAAACTTTTTTTGGAATATTTCAAAACTTCTAAATACATACCTACAAAGATTTTAAATTTTTTTTGGTTTCGTTTTAAGATCCTAAATGAAGAAGCAGTCTAAATTATTATTTTTTTTTTGGTTTTTTGAAAGTCATTGCATTTTGCTCACAATAACTTCATGTGCAGCATAGCTCAGCGGAGAGCAATCGGCTGTGACTCATGAGCGCTTCCGTTCGAATACTGCCAAGTGTCACATTTTTTTAATTTTAATTTATTTTTTAAACTTTTCGGTTTAAAATTAAAACTTTTCGGTTTAAAATTAAAACCATTCCAGTCTACAACTTTAGTTTTGTTTTCATTACTTTTCAACGCTTATTTAAGAGGGAATTTTTCCCACAACATTTATGTATGCGATGTAGCTTAGTGGTAGAGCAGGCGGGAATGATGCGGGGAGTCTTGGTTCGAATCCCAGCCAGCCGACAAAAACTTTATTTTTTCTTTAAAAAATTGTTAAAACCTTTCTGGTTTAAAACTGAAATCACATTCATTCAGCCAATTTTCTTGAAAACTGGTCTAGACTTAATTTGAAACCAAACATGGTTTGGTCACATATGTATGTAGTCCAAAAAAGTTTAAAATTTGGGCTCAAATTTCTAACCGTGTACCTACAAAATTCTTGTTTTATTTTTTCTGAGTGTATTTTGTCTCTATCAGGTTTTGATATTTTTGCATTTTCGACCTTTATGCAGAGAAACCAGCTCATCTGGCAGCACTAGCTGGTATGTAAGATGTGCGAACTGGTTTATTGCTGTCGAAGGCTGTTGCTCTCATCATCTTTCGGTATAATTTGCTGTTTAGGATGGCCCCATAGGTAGAGCAGTATGCGGCGCTTGTTGCTGGAATTGAGAGCAACTACGAATGGTGGAGAATGAGATTGCCCTCAGATGTAGGCAAGCAGAGCTTGTATATACAGTGCCTTCAGAAATATTGTAAACATGTTAGCTATGACCTTGTTTATGAAGCGTTTTCATGCAATATACCGGGTAAAAAAGGTGATAAATTTTTTTCCTAAGGACTGACTTTATCTTCTCTTTTAAAATCATGGGTATCTTAAAGAAAGTATACATACGTATGTATGTAGGTCTTAGCCTGTTTCTTAATGCTTTTTAAGAAAAAGCTTGGGTAGTTTCAATATGGGTACCAATGTTAGCCTGGTCTAGTTTTTACAAGGCAATTAAAAAAATGTATTGCATCTGAGTCGGGTTCGAACCCGAACACGTCCACATCACAGCCATCTCCTCCTATCCAAGGGCGTACGCAGAGGGAAAGGGGGCCGTTGCCCTAACTTTGCCGAATGAAACTGAATGAAAAAACCCAAGAAAAATTATAGTTACTTAGCAAAGATAAAAATGCCCCCCTTTGCGAAACTTTGTAAAGAGCTGGGAAGACCCTTGCTCCTATTCATAAAGCTATCTTTCGAATTCTGATTTTTCCCAGCAAAAAATGGGTTAGAAATTCCTTTTTCATTCAAGAAAGTCAATATTTGAGGCTAGAATACTAGAAAACGGCTAGTCTGAGAAAATTTCAGTCTAGGCAGCTTTTTTAGGGAATTAAATTTACAACAGGAATACCTATGTTGAGGTAAATGGTGTTTACAACAATGGTTTGTCGTTTTTATACCAAATATGAGGCAAAGCCTGAAAACCTAAACTGGCGAAGAAGGACCTCTAGAATTTCTGTAATTTTTACAGTAATATTTTCACCTTTCTGAAAAATAAAATCAATATAATTTTTGAAAAAAAATGAAACTTTTTTATTTGGCCCAGTCTAATGTATGTATATTAGGGTGATTCAAAAAAAATGTCGACTAGGTCTTACTCCCTAAAAATTTAGGTATTGATGAGAAAATATGCCTTGCAAAAAATTAGCGCTCTAACTTTTTTTTTCGCCCATTCCCATACATTTTGTATATGGAAAAATGGTATTTTTTTCAAAGTGAATTTTCTTTCAAATTTTGAAACTTTTTTGAAAATATTTTTACATACTCTTAAAGTTGAAGCTTTGAAGCTTTCAAAATGGTAAGCCATGTGCGATTATCTTAACTATTAACATAATTACAGCCTTTTGAAAATGGCTGAGTTTTGTACTATAGCACACACATACACGTATACAATTTAGTAAACTTTAAGAGGCTGTCATTATTTTAATAGTTAAGATATTCTCACATGGCTTACCATTTTGGAAGCTTCAAAGCTTCAACTTTAAGAGTATGTAAAAATATTTTCAAACAAGTTTCAAAAATTGAAAGAAAATTCACTTTGAAAAAAATAAAATTTTCCCCCATACAAAATGTATGGGAAAGGGCGAAAAAAAATAGCCACTCCTAAGGGTTAAGTTAGAGCGCTAATTTTTTGCAAGGTTTATTTTCCCGTCAATACCTAAAGTTTCAGTTTATATGTATATTTTTTTGAAAAACAAGCAAAAAAGGCCAGTTTTGAGAAACTGTGAATGAAAAATGCCATCGAAATTAAAAAAAAAAAATGAATCTCCCCTTACCAAAATTCTTGATCCGCCTCTTATATCGGTTGTTTTATTTAATGTTTGCAAAATGTATGTGTCAATTTAAAACAATTTAAATTGTGTTACAAACATGGCCGAATCAACTGGTGTGGTTTTCAGGTTCAAACCCTTAGTAAAAATTACACAAAAAATATAGCATCTGGAAATTAAGCAAAAAATACAGTAAAAAATATGCGAAAAATACAGTAAAAATATAGTGAAAATTAGAAAAAAAATATAGTAAGTCTCGCGAAAAAAATTAATTAAAAAATTCACAAAAAATATAGTAAAAACTGTCCAAAAAAATATTAAAATGACGCAAAAAATATGATAAAAAATAAAAATTGGGTGCGTTGCCCTAACCTTACCGAATGAAACTGAATGAAAGTACTAAGAAAACTCATAGTTACTTAGCAAATATACAAATTTGAAGCCCTTTGAAAAAAAGGGAAAGGGCGAAAAAATAACCAACCCTATGGGCTAAGTTACAGCGCTAACTTTTGCAAGGCTCATTTTCTAATCAATACCTAACTTTTTAGGGGGTAAGACCAAGTCGATTATTTTTTTGAATCAACCTAATGTACATATTTATATACATACGCAGGTACTATGTAGATATGTAAATAAATCCATAAAGTACATAAGCTAATTTCCATATTACAAATGTAGGTACATATTTATGTATGTAGGTATGCACAAATTTTCATTTCCACTTTTATCCACCCCCTGTGGATATAGATATATACATTGTACGTATCACACATGCTACGCATACTAACCAGCCAACATTTGTAGGTATACAAAATATAAGTACATATCTACAGATAAAAGTGCTCAAATACCCGCTGTGAGTTTCGTCTAATATGCGTGGGTTGAGGGGGAAGGTTGTGGAGCTTTGGTATTTTGTCTATTTTTAATTATCGCAGATTTCTTTTTGTGCATATCTTCCTTATCTTTAAAAGGGTGATTTTTAAATAAGAGAGGGTTTCGAATTATTTGGAAGTAAATGAAATAAAATGTGAGCGATTTGATCTCAATGTTTGTATGCATGTATGTTTACACATATTTTGGTACATATGTACATACTCGGGAAAGTTCACTGAAACCGTCAAGCCAAAGAACATGTAGGTATTCATCTCTAACGTATGTAGGTAGGTGGGTAGAAGGTTTATTGCAGAATTCCAAGTTTTGTAGGGTATCCTTATCATCCTCATTTTCAATAGTACTCTAGGTACCTTGGCCAGAAAGTAACCTGTATACCAAATTTCATGCAAATATCTAAATGTTGGGAGTTCAAACCCCCTATTGGCTCTCAACGACTGCATTTTTTCATAAAAACTATCAAAAGTCACATCCTTCGGAGCATCCAAAAGTTCAAACCCCCTCCTATAGCAAATTTCCGGGCCTGAAACAGACAAATTCATTCTAACGGTATCGCTTTTGGCACAATCTTCTCTCTTCGGTTCATGCCCTGCAGAGTTCTTGGTCCGTCATTTTTTGTCAATGTCTTAGGTTCGTCGTCGAAATATTTCTTAGTTGATCCGTTTGTTCTAAATCTCAACCTTGACTTTCCAATCACTTTTCTGCGATTTCGCTCTCTCGTATTCATTTCGGATTTCTTTTACTTCTTCATAAGCTTGCTCGAGTAAAACAGGTTTGATCCAGGGCGTACCAAGCTCATCTCAAAGGTTCGCCGAGGGTAGGGGGGCATTTATATATTTGCCAAGTAACTATAATTTTTCTTTGGTTTTTTTCATTCAGTTTCATTCTGTAAGGTTAGAGCAAAAGCTCCCATAGCAACTGAAATCAATTTTGAAATCAAGGATACCTCATAATATTCGACCACACAAAACCTTTAATATCTCAGTTCAAGAAGAGGTATACTTCCGCCGCTTGTGCCTTAAAGGGCTCAATTTATAAATTCAGTTTCCTCCAGTATGTACCAAGTTGCCTTTTATTATTATTTTTGTACTAGCAGGCCCAGCAGATGTTGCATACGCCAGCAATTGCACACTCTTGTAAAATATTGTACCATTGCGGTTTACCTCTGCTGCTCGAATTATCTTCTCCAGCATCAGGTTGAAGAAATCGCACGAAAGAGAGTCGCCCTGTCTGAAGCCTCGTTTGGTTTCAAATGGCTCAGAGAGGTCATTTCCGATTCTGACGGAGCAGTTGGTATTGCTCAACGTCATTTGGCAAGCCGTATAAGCTTTGCAGGGAAGTCAAATTCAGACATGGCGGCACACAGGCAATTCCTTTGCGCTGCCAAAAGCTAAAGCAGAGAGATGGTGTGTATCGATTCTTTTATCATGGGTCTTCTCCAGGATTTGGCGTATCGTGAAAATCTGGTCTATGGTAGAGTTACCAGCTCTAAAGCCACACTGATAAGGTCCAATCAGTTTTTCTACGATGGGCTTCCGTCTTTCACACAATACGCTAGAAAGAACCTTAAATGCGTTATTAAGAAGACTGATTCCGCGGTAGTTGGGGCGGTTAGCGGGATAGCCTTTCTTGTGGATCGGGCAGAGCACACTTAAATTCCAATCTGGAGGCATGCACTCGTCTGACCATATTCTGCATATGAGCTGATGCATGCTTTTTACCAGCTCTTCGCCTCCGTGTTTGAACAGCTCGGCGGTTAGTCCGTCTTTTCCAGGCGCTTTGTTGTTTTTGAGCCGGGATATAGCTATCCTCACTTCATCATAGTCAGGTGTTGGGACGAATTTTCCATCGTCAGGGATTGGGGTATCGGGTTCGATATCTCCCTCGCAATTTAGCAGTGAGGAGAAGTGCTCCCTCCATAATTTAAGTACACTAGTCGGTTACCAGGTCGCCATTATTGTCCTTACAGAAACTTGCCCCAGTCTTAAAACCTTCCGTCATCCGCCGGATCTTTTCATAGATATTTCGGGCATCATTCCTGTCAGCCAGCATCTCAAGCTCCTCACACTCACGCCTTTCGGCCTCACGTTTCTTTTTCTGAAAAGGCGCCTCTCTTCCTTCTTCGCCTCACGATATCGTTGCAATACACTGCGGGCTGCGCCCGTTCGAAACGTCTCCCTGTAGGCAGCGTCCTTTTCCGTCCGAAGTCAATCAACATAGTGCCGTTATATCGTAGAGATTAAATTTCCCAACTGTAGGACCAAAGACTCCTTCCTTGCCCACCTTGGCATTAAAGTCGCCTAGCACGATTTTGATATCATGTTGGGGGCAGCGATCATAGGTCTGTTCCGAAGTCTCCTTCCCACCACGAATCCTACACGACGCGATTTGCTGCGAGTCTGGGCACTGTAGTATACGTCACAAGGTCCGATGTCGTCTTTCCTTGTCCCGTCCATCGCATTTCCTGCAGGGCGGTGATGTCGGCCTTTGCGTTAACGAGTACATCAACCAGTCGGGCAGCGGTACCTTCCCTGGAAAGGGTCCGGACATTCCCGGTACATGCCCTAATATCCTTCTCATTGTCCTAACTTCGTTTTGCCGGGTCGTCAACATTAAAGGGGATTCCCATCCGAGGCTTTTTGATTTTTTCATTTCAAACCCAGCGCACAACCCGTCTCCGGGGTTTTGAAAAAAAAAATATTCACACATTTATATAGCGAGCCGCTTGCTACAAGGCAGACACCCGCTAGCAGCCGCACCACATGGTGAACAGACGCTGCTAAAAAAGACCTCGGTGAGCCCTTAAACCGAATATGTCAGAGTGGCCCCACCGGGGCAGCTGTTCATAATGCAAAAGTCATCCCTTCAATTAAAAAAAAAAATAAAAGAAAAAAATTTTAATTTTAATTAAAGTCAATTAAAAAGAAGTAAAAAAATATATATCCATAAGATCCTGATTATGACTTCACAATGAAGTCGAAATATCCACACGAATAAAATGCCCAAATAATACAAATTTTGGTTTTTATTAACCATTTTCTGTTCCGAAAATTACCACAAAATAATGTAAAAAATACCCCAAAATGATTACAAAATTATCTCAAAATTAGCCCAAAATATTCCAAAACTATACCAAATTTACCCCGAAATAATCTTAAAATTAATCCAAAATGATCTCAAAAGTAACCATAAATTATCCCAAAATTCTTCCCAAATTGATTTCAAAATTACACCAAAATGATCACAAAAATTACCCCAAAACAACCCTAAAAAGGCGCCAGGGTTAACCCGAAATTATTTACAAAATTACCACAAAATAATACCAAAAATACCACAAAATTATCGATAAATACATATATCGAAATATCATGATGCCTGTTACCTATTCTGTACTCCTAAGAATTATTGTGCAAAATTTTGTATAAATCGACGCATTATTTCAGACGTAAAAAATTCCCAAACATCCGCAGTCACTCACAAACTTACGTTTTTATATATTAGTAAGAGTAAGATTAAATAACAAATTTTGTTGGACTACGAATTTGTAAAGCAACCCCTTTGCATCCATTTGAGGTCGTAAAACTTTACAGCTTCATGTTAAGCTTACAATATCGCTTACGTTTACATGTTAGTTGAATATATATGTATGTATTTACATTTCTATACATACGTCCATACGTGTATGAGGTGTCTCTTGGGGGTCATTACAATCGTCTTTGCCTTTGGCGTCTGTTTTTCGGTCCATTTGATTTGCTAAATTTTCGAAATGTTGGCATTCAAAATAAAATCAAGTCGTTAAAATTTTCCTTCGATTTTCTGAGGTTGCGCTCGGTCATTGCTTTTATTTATGGGCGCTCTGGTGGGCTTCCGACAGCAGTCCAGCATTTAGTTATGCTAATCGTCACGTTCACATTGTATTTCACTTAAGATATGTACATACTTGGGTAGCTGCATATTTAATATTATTTGGCAAATTTCAACATTCGATTCATTTGCATTGCAATTTATAGCAATGAAAGGGGTTGCAAGGTCGTAGTCAGGGACGTGATATATGGGCTTTTCCTACCAAAACTGGAAGGGTTTTTCCTGTTGGTAGTATGGTAGGACGATTTGAATTTGGACAGGTTTTTACCTTCGTTCAAGTAACATCACAGTCTTGTTGCAAGCTGAAATTTTCTAAAGGTCATGCCTGATGCTTGTGATTTTGGAAGAGGCGGCTTCATAGCAAATACGTATGATCACTTTCGATATGGAAATGATTATATGTATATGATGAATTTTAGAAAGTTTACGACACAGTGCATAGGTGTTAATAGTTGTGCACCGTCTGGCTTGATAGCATCAGTTTTGGTTTTCTAAAATCTGGGTATCTGGCCCGGGCCGGTTTTAAGAGTGATCTTTTCAGATACTTGAATGCTTCGTCGCATTCTTTGGCCCTTTGAAACTGGGATGATTTGCGTATGGACAACGCTGGCAATGGCATCCCCTGAACTGAGTATGGACCTACTTTAAAGCCAAACTGAAACCTTTAAAATCTATGAGCCTATAGAGAATGTCACAATATTTCTTGGAGTCTTTTTTTAAACATGATTTGATGAAACCCGGATATACGATCTGGGCACGGGGAAACCTAATGAAAACAAGTATGGAAGTCTAAGTTCGGGTAAATCCAACATTAAATACCCAGCGGTAGTTTTCATATGATTTTCGAAATATTCCATTTAGGAAGTGTGCTTGGTTGGGAAGCGATTTCGTCCAATTACATCAGGTATACTCCCTATTATGCTAGTATACCTTGTACCAATTTCATCATTCTACCGTTATTAATTTAAAAGTTACGTCCACGCCTACTTTTAAAAATTTATCAAAAAATCATAATATAATGTCTAGGGGGCTCATACTACCAAACTATATCATTTTAGCCATTTCCGTTACCGAATTATGTCAATTTAGGTGATTTTAAAAATTTTCGATATCGAAAGTGGGCATGGTTGGAGGGCGATTTTATGCAATTTCATCAGGTATACTCCCAACGATACTAGTATACTTTTTGCGAAATTTTATCGTTCTATCGTAATCAGTTTAAAAGTTACGACCAGTCAAACTTTAAAAAATGCCTCCCTTAAAAGTGGGCGGTGGCACGTCCACTATAAAAAATTTATGGAAAAATTATAAGAGAATGGCCAGGGGGATTCACCTATAAAATTATAACATTCTAGCCATTTCAGCTACCGAGATCTGTCAATTTATGCGATTTTCGAAATTTTCGATATCGAAAAAGGGGGCGTGGTTATCATCCGATTTCGCCCATTTTCAATAGCAACCTACCTTTAATACAAATATCTAAATTTTTACTCAAGTTATCGTGTACACGGAAAGACGGATGAGCAGACAGACGCACATGCCTTAATGAACTCCTCTTTTTAACCCAAGAACTTTCATATATGGAACTCTATATCTATCTCGATTATTTTGTGCCGTTACATAGTACTAGTACTAGTACGCTAGGCATAAAAATATAAAAAAGAAAAAAATTAATTAAATAAAATAATATAAAATAAAATAAAATAAAAGAAAATAAGAGGCAGGGGACGGGTATAGGCCACTCTGAACTGATTTATGTATATAGGATTTTGAAGTTGAACCTTCCATAAAAACACTAGTTTAGAAATAATTAATTTGAAAAAAAAAATACCAAGATATTCATGTAAATAGCTGAATTGGCACTGATATGCCGAGCACAAAACATATTTTTAAAATTTTTTGTATGGGAAGGTTTTCGAGATATCGTCAATTTTGTGTTTTTTCAGGTATCGCTTTATTCAAAAATTCTTTTCGCCAAATACGCTTCTAACGACGTATAAAATATTGACCCCACATCCAACCATCGCTGAGCACTAGCTGGCCAAAGTCGAAATTTTGTCGAATTTTTACGATTTTTGAAAAAATTTTGATTTTAAAAATGTGTGTTTTCATGCGAAGTTTTAAAAATCAGGAGCTTTTTATTTTTTCTAAAATTAGTGTGTATAATTACAAACACTTTAAGCGTAATACTAGCTAGATCTAGGAAAAACTGTATTTTTGGCGATTTTTTTTTGTAACTTTCAACATCTCTACTTTTAATAGAATTGTAACAGGTCGATGTCTGTGTATTGCAGATATTCAAAAAAATATTCATACTAAGCCAATAAAGTCCAAATCAACCGTTTTTAGAATTTTTGTCGGTCTGTCTGTCTATATTTCTCTCTGTCTGTCAGTCTTTCTGTCTGTATGTTTGTGGTCATATCACTCGAAAACTGCTGAATGGATTTAAATTAAACTTTCACTATTGTATTACTAGACGTTCAACTTCAAATTTAAGACATCCCTTATTTCGATACCTCGACCGGTTTCAGAGTTGTCGACTGATACGTGGAGCAGGGGTGGCCAAACATGAGTTCGTACAATATGCGTATATTGGACGATAACTCTGGAACCGGTCGAGTTATCAAAATAAGGGATGTCTTAAATTTTAAGTTGAACGTCTAGTAATACAATGGTGAACGTTTCATTAAGTTCCATTTGGCAGTTTTTGAGTGATACGACCACAAACATACAGACAAAAAGGGAGACAGACAGACAGAAAGATAGACAGACAGACAGACAAAAGTTCTAAAAATGGTTGATTTGGACTTTATTGGCTTAGTAATGATTAATACTGTGAGTATTTTTTTGAATATCTGCAATATACAGACATCGACCTGTTACAATTCTATTAAAAGTAGAGATGTTGAAAGTTACAAAAAAAAGCCAAAAATACAATTTTTCCTAGATCTTGGTAATATTACGCTTAAAGTGTTTGTAATTAAACATAATTTTAGAAAAAAAGTTCCTGTTTTTTACAACTTCGCATGAAAAAAAAAAATTTTTAAAATAAAATTTTTTTCAAAAATCGTAAAAATTCGACAAAATTTCGACTTTGGCCAGCTATTGCTCAGCGATAATCGTTGAAATCGTATTTTAATTTCCTTTCCAACGAGGTATCGTTTGCGTCCATCGCTTTTGTAACATTGGCGAAAAGAATTTTTGAATGAAGTGATACCTGAAAAACACAAAATTACCGATATCTCGAAAACGTGCCCATACAAAAATTTTTAAAAATATGTTCACAGCTCTTCATGTCACTGCCAATTTAGCCATATGCATAAATTTCTTGGTATTTTTTGATTGTAAACTAGTGAAATTAAAGGGTCAAATACGCAAAGCTTTGTTAACCTCGCCTGACATTTGCTACCTCAAAACTTTGCGTACAACTTCAGAGGTATGCTACAACGAACGCTTTGACGCTGTTCTTTTATACATTTGTTTTCGTTATTTATTTCTTTGTATTCAGAGAGTTTTGGTTAATATATTAATTTAATAGAGAAAACATGAATTAATTATTATTTCCTCCAACTTTTTATTCTCTAATTAAAGCAAAGTCATCAACATCTGATTGTAAAAGCAAGCAAAGCAAGCATAATTTGAGAGTTTGCCAAATTTTAACCTTGCTTCAACTTTGAGGTCTTCAATTTGCCATGCTTCGTTTAAATACGTTTACTGAACTTTTCTGTCAAAGTCAAAGTTTGAGGTAAAGCCAAAATAAAGTTTTATGTAACTGACCCTTGAGGAACACAAAGCGAAGCAACATATGGCGGGCGTATCTGTCAAAGTACATAGGTATATGTGACTTCAGTGGCTCTCTTTTTTATTGAGAACAGAATCAAAATTATATTTAAGCTGTCATGGGGTCAAAAATGTTAAAACAATGTCTAAAGTCAGAACCAGCTCTTATTCTATGGTGTAAGTGGAAAAATTTCAAACCTGCACATAATAGTGGTTGATCAATTCCATGCTAGGTACCTATGTATGTAGGTATCTATGTATGTAAAAACTTTAGAGTTGAAACCTAGAATTACATGAGTAAACAATATTTCTTGGTGTATATTCAAGCACATGAGAGAATTCACATAGTGACTATGCATGCAGATATACATATGTATATGTATGCCTGTACATACCTACTCATATACTAATCTATATAAAAATGCATGTACAAAAACGTACATAGTTACATATGTATCACTGGATACGCCTTTATTTATCATTTATACGCTCATAATGCTAGGTTTGCAATATCATTTTTGTTTGCTGACTGTTACGGCAGATGTTTGCTATAGTCATAACAACGCTTGTAACAACAACAATAGCTCAAATACCAATGTAGGTGCGTTTGTATGTCGTGAATGCCCAAATAACGTTGACAGCAAAGCAGCACATAAATGTATAGTTACGAAAGAAAACAACCACAGAAATTGTTACGGCACTGCAACAACCACTTTGAGTTGGAACACAAATGCTGAAATAACGAACACGTCGAGTGAATTATGTGGCAGGGTTGCCATGTTTATTTTTGACTAATGTTCCTAAAATTTTTGTTTACAATTTATGAACCTTTGAAGTTAATTTCTTAAGGCCGATTTACATAGAACTTTGAAGGATCCACTTTCATACAAAGTGTGTGGAACGTAAAGCGAAGCAAAATGTTAAAAAATTGTCTGTCAAAGCCATGACAAAGTTCTATGTATTTCAGCCTTTAGGCTCGAGAGTGAAGTTTTTTTGGAGTAGATCGACACTTTTTAGTTATAGTAATGGAACGGAAATAGCAAATACAAAGTAACAGATTAAACATAAAAAGCATATTTTATATAGCATACTTTTAGGCACCATTTACTAATCATAAAAATTTCATCATTATTTTCCTTAACTCTTATTGGAGCAGAGGGCCTCAATTTGAAACTTAAAGGTCCGTTTTCCCATGTAGCCTTTAGGAATGTTCCTAAATGACAAAACTAAATTTCTTCCGCGTATTGGAAAAGGTTATATTCTGAAAGAGGAGCTAAAACTGCCTCACCCATATGTTTTACTTAAAAATGCATTTTTGGTAACTCATACGCCCCGTGGTCCTAAAGAGAATGGAAAATATTAAGAAGAAACTTTTTAAGTACCTGGTTTATTTTGGTATATAAAAAGGTAATAAAACCCCGATTTTATTGCAGTTTGAGAGGGGAGCATATTATAACGAGGTAATTTACCATTTTTTGTTAGGGGGCGTTGCGGCTCCCATCATAAAAGAACCTGTAAGTGAACAAAAGTATGGTTTTGAGTAAAGCGGGCTACTCACCTGCCAAGAAATGTCAAACTCCATATAAAAAAACGCTCAAGAAATGGTCAAGAAACGTTTTCATACGTCAAATTTTCTTGAGCCAATACTCAGCTCATAAGAAAAAATACCACATTTTTCGATAGTTGGCAACGCCGGTTTACCTCAAGAAATAAATATGCTCGTATATATTTCTTGAGGTAAACGTGCAGATTCACAGCAAAGGTGAGTACATATTTCGCGACACAAGTTTTATAAATTTTTAAAACCGTAAATTGCAATAAAATGGAAAATTTGGTAAACGTCAAAATTTCTTGACCAGGCACAAGAAATATATGCTCGTTTTTTTCTTGAGGCATTTCTTGGCAGGTGAGTAGCCCGCTTAAGGATTTGCCAGATTATTTTGTATAGAATACCTCTTAAAATGTATAGATCATGCATCGTTCTCCCACAATCTGAACCTAAAGCTCGTAAAGCCTATTTTTTGCCATTTTTGCACATCTATAAATCAGCAACTATATAGTGCTTCATATATGTATATGTTTAAGGCCCGGTTTTTCAGTGGAAGTCTAAACAACACTGCAAGTTTGAGCTTATTTTAAATGGCCAAAGTGTATGGGATAAACTCAACTTTGTCTGTGGTTTATTGATGCTTGTTTAAAAAATACGAAGACAATTATCCCTATCAAAAAGGATAGATGCCCTGATTTTTCGAGGTATAGATGTCCTTAGTGGCTTTTCCGTAAAGTGGCCTATTAGGGCACCTATACCATCAAAAACCACAAAATGTTGGCTTTATTATGGCTTTGGAGTATGAGTATAATATCTTGCAATTGGTTTGAGTTTTTCATGAAGGGCATCTATCCTGCGCAATATTTCCATGGTGAGGCAACTATCCGTAAGGTAGGCATCTATCCCTCAAAAAGAAGGTTTCTGGAAAATCTAATTTCTGAAAAAACCGTGTAAGATAGGTAAACCAAAATTACAGCAATTAAAGTTGAAATATTGAACTAGCTATATTAAAATAAATTATTCAAATAAATCTAATATATTAAGATTTCGGCGGCTTTTCCAAAAAGTGGGGCATCTATCCCGGTTTTACCCTAGATATATTTAATTCCAAAATAAATCAATCATACAAATACCTATAACTACCAATTGGAATTATTTTTCTCGTGGTGAAATTACTATATCGTGGCAACCCTATCTCACTCTATACTCTAATTTAATACTGCTGCCATCAGCAAACCCAGAACGAAATGCTCAAAAAGTCGAATAAATAAACGAACAAATATAAAAATGCACATGCGAAGAATGGAGAGGAAACGTTTGTAGGTAAAACGAATTTGGCTTGTGTGCGCCAGTGTAGCGTTGGTTCGCTCGTTATTGTTGAACACAAAAATACAATATCTACTTTAAATTTTTCTTTTCTCCTCTGTGCCCATGTTCACACAGAGACTCACATTTCCAACTTGTGCGCTTTAATACTGCCTTGCCACTTTTACCCCCTATACTTAATAAATTTGTATGTATGTATGTTTGCCAATGAATGTGCATTAGACTGGCAAGAAAAATAATCAAATAAACAGACTCTGCGATTTTGGGCGTTATTTATTTCGAAACCTACTCTTTTTATCTAATATTCAAAGTCGATAGCACTATGGTCGGAGATATTACATACCAAATTGGGTACCGATTGGAAACGCCTGAGGCGTGTCATAGGGGGCTAAAGGGGCGATCTGATTTAGGTGTTTCCAATAGGAATCAAATTTTGTATGTGTATCTTCGGCCATATACCTATTGATTTTGAGTATTAGATAAAAGTAATAATTTTTATTTTTTGAGTCTCCATGGGATATTTTGAACTTTGACCCAAAGCAACACGCATAAAACTTCTCCAATCAGGATACAAATTTTTTGTGCGATATAGTTGACTGTTGTGCAACCTATCTAGGAGGTGAGACTGCAAAAAATTGTACATTTGATTATAAGGACTATCCTTATGTACATAAGTATCTATGTATATTTGTATATCCACAGCTATCTCGAAACCGATGCATCGATTTGGATGAAATTTGGCTTAATAAAGTATGCCTCACTCTAGGATTTTCTACCTGGGTGTTGCCACTTGGGGCGGTATATATTGCTGCCACGTGTCTCCATTTTTTTTTTAAATATTGAGCTGAATTTTTTAAGAAGGCCCCTACATCCGTCACTGTATGAATTGTAAGCTTCATTCTAACATTATCTATTTGGGTATTGCCACTTTAGGCGGCTTACAAAGTTGCCACCTATTTGAAGTTTATTAAAAATATTTTACCGGATATCCCATCATTCATTTTAAATAGAAATTTCGGTCGCTACATCGAGCCCTAACCGGCAAACAGAATTAAGGCACTTGACTCTCGATTTTGCTCCTTTTGCGGTTAGTGTTCGATATTATTTGGAAATCTATTATGGAAAGTTTATACTGTTGGTTCGAAAAATACCTAGATACTTATTATTTTACTGACTACACTATTTCAAGTTGGAGTTTAGAAAGCGTTAGTTGGATTTTGGAATTGTCAATTGGATTTCAGAGAGCGTTAAATGTATTTTAGAATTGTCAATTGGATTTCAGAAAGCGTCAAATGGATTTTAGAAAGCGTCCATTGGATTTTAGAAAACTTAAAAATATTTCAATTTATGTTTTCTAAAATCCAATTGACGCTTTCTGAAATCCTATTTACGCCATTTGGAAAGTATAAATTTACAGTCAGTTGGATTTTAGAAAGCGTCAATTAGATTTTAGAACGCCAGAATTTAAATTTTTTCGGTTTTCAAAAATACAATTGACGCTTTCTAAAATCCAAATAACGCCATCCAAAATCCGATTGACGTTTTCTAACATCCAATTAACTTCTCTAAAATCCAACTGACGCTTTCTGAAATCCAAATAACGCCATCCAAAATCCAACTGACGCTTTCTAAAATCCAACTTGAAATGGTGTAAACATTTTAAAGAAAAATTGTGATTTAAAAAAATCGAATCACGAGGTTGCTGATCCTAAATCAAACAAAACCGGTTTGGTGAAAAAAGTTAAAAAAATTCTGCTCAGTCTAATGTACGAGTATGCATTCAATTGTTGTTTCGGTTGTACGCTGCTGTTCCTTTTCCACTCGATTTTGCTGAGTCGCATATTGAAAATAGGCATTCCAAATAGGGAAGAAGAATGTAGGCATTGAGTATTAGGCATTCGAATGGATGAACTGAATAAATGTGATGGCTAGGAAATTAAGGGAATAAGGCAAAGTGAAGCCGATATAATTGCCAATGTGAAAGAAAACAGATGCATACTCTGCTCTCGAATAGGAAGAATATGAAGTAAACCCCGATAAATAGCATTTATTATGAATGTAGATATGTATGTGCATATGTATATAAGCTTGACTTTATATAATATAAGCGCATAGATACATAAAAATATACGAAAAGCAAAACCGCGCATGAAGCATTTGGAACTTGCTTCTGTGCGTGTATCACAAAAATGGTGGAACTGAGTTTAAAAAACGGAAATGTTACAGAAAAAAGTAACCGGGAACCGTTGCCAGGGTATGTTGGGGCTCCCGCTACATAAAAAACTTTTAATGAAAAAACTTACAAAGGCTGGGATTAGAATTACTGATGATGGTTATTAAGAAATTAAATGTGGACAGCAAGGTAGTAAAGGAATCGAGACGTCTACTACAAAGACGGACGAAGCCGTTGGTTTTGTGGAGGGAAGTAATGTCGTACACGCCTCGTGAACGAGAGGGTCGCCGCGATCCGCATAAACTAGACGTTCTTGAACATTATTGAACAGACCGAGGAGTTCCACGACTTGGCTAAGGTTTCGCTCTATTATAAACTAGAACAGAAATATGATCGCTGTTCTAACATGATAGCAAAATCTGGCGACTACTGTTGGAGCAGGTTACAGGAAAAATGGCATAGCTCTATCATTCTGGACGTGCTTACCTTACGAGGTCCCAATAACGGTAGTAGCAAGGAGTTTTTGAAGTAGATAATTGGCTTTGTATCGCTTCTTAGGTTCCAGACAGCCCGAAGAAAATAGTACAACTATGCGAAATATCGCTCGGCTTGCACAAGAAAGACCGTACACTCAGAGAAAAAACAAGAATTTTGTACTTAAATCAAGCCCAAATCAAGAATTTTGGTCACGAAAGTAGGGTAATTCCGAATATTCTTATACGAAGTACAAAATTCTTATATCAAGAATTTTTTTCTTACTTCGAAAATTCTTCTTTCAAGAATAATTTTGTCCGAATTTAAGAACGCCCGGGGTTGTTTCAAGAACAATATATTCTTAGGGTTAGTTTGTTATTCTTAATTTTAAACTGAACAAATCTTTTTTCAATCCCAATTGTTTCTTAAACTAATACTAAAATTCTCAAAACAAGATTTAAGTTTAAGGGGTTGTGAGTTCGATTCTCGGTGAAGTCAGTATAATTTTTTTTTATATAAAAAAAATAAAAAATTAAATTATTTTTTCAGAGTTCTTATATTGACTTCATTGAGAATCGAACTCAGGTCCCTCCTTACGCTTAACCAGGGTGCTTACTATGCCATCGTTTACTTTTTCTTGCCACTTTCTAATTATGTTTGTTCTAAATGACACGTTGCTTTTTGTTGCCTCCACCGGGAATCGAGCTCACACGCTTTGATTGCTGCACGGACGTCTCTACCACGAGGCTATCGCGTATTCATGTTTGCTGTCGTCTCATTGCAGCCATGTTCTATTGTTATTTTGAGACAGGGTAGTATATTTTCAAGAAAAAGTGTTCTTGTTTTAAGACCACAAAGTGTTTGATTATTTCGTTCATTTCATATCATCTGCATTACAAACCAATGTAATTCGCAGATAGTTTATGGAATTTTCTTAATATAAGTAAAATTTTCTAATTTATTGATTTGAGTATGTAATAGTTTTGTTTTAAGAACACTTTTTCTTAATTTAAGTACTTTATTCCTGTTTGAAGCTTTTTGCATCTTATTTATTGATTTGAGTACATAATGGTTTTGTTTTAAGAATAAAATTCTTAATATAAGTACTTTATTCTTATTTAAAGCTTTTTGCATCTCAATTTCAAAAACAAGAACGAAAAATTCTTATTCTAAGAATATTTAAGTACGAAAAATTCTTGAAATTTTAAGAATGGAAAAAGATAAATTTAATTCCGGTCGGACTTAATTTTAGAATTCCATTTTTCTCTGAGTGTAGGGACTATTTTTCGAAAGTGAACTACCGCGCTTTCGTGGGGCGAAAGCGGCTGACAAGGATAATGCCCCAAAAGTTCTATGGAAAGATCTGGCGGATGGGAGAAGGTTTCAAGACGAAGAAAAAATGTGTACTTAAATTATGTAGGGAACCAGGGGCGGATCTACTTTTCTGTAATCATTTATTTTACTTATTTCCTTTTTCCTAGCATTTGGTTCTGATACGCAATCGGTACGCGTAAAATATGAAATTAACATTCTCTTTATTGTTTTGGTTTTTAGAGAAAATTCTAGATTTCTTTTTGAGCTCGAACAAATTCTGTTAGATATTGATTGGTCAAGCAAAGACGGAAAAATTGGAACCCCCTTTCCCAAAATCCTGCATTCGCCGCTGGAGGGAACCCTTAAACCATTATACCAAATATGGTGGCGGGCTTCAATCGGTTAAGTCTACCATTAGCTAGACCTTGCCGGCACGGCAAATGCTGGAGGAAACCCACGATGAGAGAAGCGACAAATTCCATCTACCATGCGAAAAAAGTGAATCTTACGGCGATCGAGAGCAAGACGAAGTATTAGAAGAATCGGCGAGCTTTCATCTGGGCAACCATTTCACTGTTGATAGCACTGTACAACAGCCATTTTGCAATAGAGTCACGATGGTACTTTTCTGAAAGGCGGCATCGCATAGATCATTTTTGCCGAACTAAAGTCCAGCTCGTCTGAGTTTTTTTTAATTTGCACTTAAAGGTTAAGGGGGTCATATTGGGAATTTTTGCCATAACCACATAAACTTGAAGAGCTACAGCGTCGGTGTCTAAGGAAGGTTGTTGGCAATAAAAAGACTAACATTTTCCTCCTAGACATTGTCCCGCTACGATTCATGGTTATGTAATTTTTTCTTTGGTTTTTGTAAAATTTCTCGAAAAAATTTCTCCCCTGAGTCTACTGTTAACAATATCCTTACGACACCTTAGGGAAAAAATATTCCTCATGAAAAAATAGGGGAGGGGGGAAGGGGGTGTCCAAATAACGAAATTTCCGTCGAGGACTCCTTTAACCATAAACTAGCAAAAACTACACCTTTTTCAGTTTATATTCAGAAAGTTACAATTTATATTCAGAAAATTCCAATTCCGAAGCTGTAGCTCTTCAAGTTTATGTGGTTATGGTACAAATACCCAATATGACCCCCTTAACATTTAAGTGCAAATTAAAAAAAACTCAGACGAGCTGGACTATAAGTTTGTTCGGAAAAAATGATCTATGCGATGCCGCCTTTCAGAAAAGTACCATGGTGACTCTGTTGCAAACAAAAATTCAAATTTTGTTGTACTGTGTAGTTAAAAATTTTAAACTGTGAGGGACTTTGTCTGCTTCAGAGCAAAAGTTAGCCACAGAAGTAATGTCAGTCGAGAAGTTAGCCTACGTAAGCATTTGAGAGCCATAAACATAGATGACACTTTGTAAGTCTTTCATTATACGTGTACTGAGTTACGGCCCTGACTCATGGATAGTGCCGAAATTAGATGCCAACGGATAGTATCGAAGAAAACCCGATCTTTATACAGATATATATAAGCATCATCATTCATCATTTATTGGCGCTTAACCGCCTAAGCGATTTTGGCCGTTTCGTATCAAAGCACGCCAGACATGCCTTTTTACCGATAACTTTCGCCAATTGGAAACCCGAAGGGAGTTCAAGTCATCCTCCACTTGTTGTTTCCATCTCAGGCGAGGCCTCCCCCTTCCTCTGCTACCGAATTCGCGTATCGATAGCAAAACCTTCTTTCTCCATTCGCATAACATGATCCAGCCAGCGCAGCCTTTGGGCTTTAATACGCTGAACTATGGTGATACTCGCCGTTGGCATCACGCGAAGGACCATAAATCTTCCGGAGAAATTTTCTCTCAAATACTCCAAGGGCCATCTCATCTTCTCCTGACACTGTCGATGATTCCGAACCTTACATCAGGACTGGTATGATGAGAAACTTATAGAGCGTAACCTTTGATTGTCGAGAGAGGACTTAACTTCTCAATTGCCTACTAAGTCCAAAGTAACACTTGTTGGCAAGAGTGATTCCCCATTGGATTACTAGACTGATATTGTTTTCGGTATTAACGCTGGTTCCCAAATAGACGAAGTCTCTCACCGTTTCAAACTTGTAGCTATCAACGGTGACTTGGCTGCCAAGGCGCAGGTGCGCCGATTCTTTCTTTGATGACAGCAGATACTTCGTCTTGTCCTCGTTCACCGCAAGACCCACTTTTCACGCTTCCTTATCCAACCCAGAGAAAGCAGCGCTTACGGCGCGGCTTTTAAGGCCAATGATATTAATATCATCGGCATGCGCCAACAATTGCACGCTCTTGTAAAAGATTTTGCCTTTGCGGTTTAGCTCTGCTGCTCGAATAATCTTCTCCAGCATCAGGTTAAAGAAATCGTACGAAAGGGAGTCGCCCTGTCTGAAGCCTCGTTTGGTTTCAAATGGCTCAGAGAGGTCCTTCCCGATTCTGACGAGCTGTTGGTTTTGCTCAACGTCATTTGGCAAAGCCGTATGAGCTTTGCAGGGAAGTTAAATTCAGACATGGTGGCATACAGGCAACTCCTTTTTGCGCTGTCAAAAGCGGCTTTAAAATCGACAAAGAGATGGTGAGTGTCGATGATGAAAATCTGGTCGATGGTAGACTTACCAGGTCTGAAGCCACACTGATAAGGCCCAATCAGCTTGTCTACGATGGGCTTTAATCTTTCGCACAATACGCTAGAAAGAACCTTATATGCGATATTTAGAAGAATGATTCTGCGGTAGTTGGGGCGGTCAGCGGAATCGCCTTTCTTGTGGATTGGGCAGAGCACACTTAAGTTCCAATCTGGAGGCTGCACTCTTCCGACCATATTCTGCATAGCAGCTGATGCTTGCTCTTTACCAGCTCTTCGCCTCCGTGTTTGAACAGCTCGGCGGGTAGTCCGTCTTTTCCAGGCGCTTTGTTGTTTTTGAGCCGGATTTTAGCTATCCTCACTTCATCATAGTCGGGTGGTACGTCGGTTACCATGTCGCCATTATTGGCCTTACAGGAATTTGCCCTGTGCCTAAAACCTTCCGTCATCCGCCGGATTTTTACGCAGAGTTTTCGGGCATCATTCCTGTCAGCCAGCATCTCAAGCTCCTCACACTCACGCTTTTCGGCCTCACGTTTCTTTTTTCTGAAAAGGCGTCTCTCTACCTTTTTCGTCTCGCGATAGCGTTGCCATAAACTGCGAGTTGCGCCCGTTCGCAACGTTTCCCTGTAGGCGCGCGGTTTTGCCAAAGCTATAAATGTCACGCAACGCAATAACGCTTTCCTAATATATCTTAATATCGTTGGCGATAAAGCAAAACCAGGTAAATGCTGTCACTAAAATTTTACAAGAGAGACAACATCTTTTTTAGTCAATATGTTTTTAGCCAATATGCCGTGGAACAAATTCAAATGTCTTTATTTCGCATTATATTGTACAAACAGAGTCCCTGGTAAAGAAATCCCATTTTTGAGTAAAGTGTAGATAACGAAGTTTTGCATTTTCATCGATGATATGTAAGTACCTAGTTAAACCTTTTCTACATTCGCCCCCATAATAAATGACTACAAAAAGTGTCGAAACATTCTCCAAAATTAACTTGTCATTTTCTTATCGTTTTCATTCATCATTGATCCCTTAAATCAATTCAATTTGTCTGCAATAAATAGTATATTTTTGCATAAAATTGTTCCAGATATCATGCATACTTTATGTGGGTAGGTATATAACGAACTACATAAAACAACTAGTGGCTACGCAATAGCAAGCAACCATTCTCACTCACACAATGTGGCCCAAGTCGTGATTTTTTTTTCTTTACTGAAAGGGGATATGAAAGGATTCCGGTGAAAAGCGTAAATTTGCATTTATGTAAATGTGGAATGACAAAACCCGAAAAATATTTTTTTCAAATATTCTCCAAAGAAAGTCATTCTGAATACTTTTTTGTCGCTTAAAAGTGGTACTGAACTACTTCCAAAGTACATAATACCATTGCAGTACCTTCCCGAAATGTTTTATTTATTTTTCTTTTGAAAGCGGCTTCTCAAGTTTACAACAAGTTTTATTTTATAGAATTTTTTGCTGGGTTTATTTTTATATGCATATTTACTTCGACGTTGAAAAGAACGAATAAAATAAGTACTATGCATGCATGTAGGCATAAACTTTTATATTTTCTACGTATTTGTGCAAGTTAAGTGAAATGTAAAACCAAATTGCTGCAACACCACCCAGTCTTCAATCATCGAGCTGCTTTGTCATTTTTATTTGGTGCTAACGAACAACCCTCTGACGAATAATGCGAGATAAAAGAAATCTTTTAAGCATACATACAAACATACAAGCATACAAGTATACTTGTAATCACGCTAATTGCTAGTGAGGAGTCTGCCACTGGTTTGACAGGCGTTGAGAAATGATGCAGCCATTCATTCGGCAGCCACTAAAACTGAAACGAAGATTGCGTGTAGCACATTACAAAGAGAAACAATATCGGTTGTTGCATGACACATCATAGCCGAATAATGATTGTGGCACGTTGAAGATAAAGTAAATGGGCATTAGAGCGTATTAAAAAAAAAACAAAAGAAGCACACCGTACACTATAAGTATGGAGAAATTTTGCGAAGGGTCACCCTTTTACATTAATCCTATCTTTATAATAGAATATTTGAAATTTGGTTTTCGTAGCTTCCATGAGTTGCATATCCTTTCAAGTGTATAAAAACTGCATACTCGAAATTTTTTTTACACCGCTAAACCCCCCCCCCCCCCCCCCAATTTTGAGTGAGGGGCAAAACCCCCTTTTTTCGTTAAAATCACCTAGAGGGCACAAAACTAAACCGATTTAAAAACTTAAACGGGGTTGTGTTAACAAAATGAAATGCAAGGGTTTGTGGAAGCGCGTTTTTTTAATTTTTGTTTAAAAAAAATTACACTGTGTAACAAATTTCTAAAATTTCAGAATTTTTTTTGTGGCTGCCATGAGGCTTTACAAAGCTCACAAAAACTGCATACTCAAAATTTTGAATTCCCCCTATAATTTCGATTTAAGGTCAAAAACCCCGTTTTTCGTAGGATGCAGGTTCATAATCACCCAGAAGGCACAAGACTCAAGTGTTTCTAACAGTTTCATCTTGCTTTTGCTAGATGCAAGAATTTGTTTTGGGCCTTTTGGGTGATTTGAACCTCCAACTTCTCTAATTTTACAAATTTGTTACACTGTGTAATTATTTTTCCACAAATCCTTGTATTCATTTTGTTAACAGAACCCCGTTTAAATATTTTAAACCAGTTCAGTTCTGTGCCCTTTAGGTGAATTTAACGAAAAAGGGGGTTTTGCCCCTAACCCAAATTATGTGGGGGTGGCGGAGGGGGGTACATTTCTGCTTTATCAAAGTTATATTTCAGCAAAAAATGTGGTATTAATATTGAAAATTATCAAACAAACAGGAATCAACATTAGCAGGTATTACATTATCGTATTAATTTCTCATGTTATAATACAATACTTCGAAAAGTTTTATTTAAAATTAAAAATTTTGTAAACAAAAACTTGTTGAGCCAACATTAGTAGTCATATCAATTTCTCAAGTTACCTACACGGCTAAAAATTTGAACCTATACTTTAAACTTTTTTGGACTATATATGTACTATATGACCAAACCAAATTTGGTTTCAAATAAGACCAGTTTTCTAGGAAATTGGCTATATGAATCGGGTTTCAATTATAAACCAGAATTGTTTTAACAATTTTTTTAAGATGAAATAAATTGTTTGTCCGTTGGCGGGAATTCGGACCAAGACTCCCCGCGTCATGCCCGTCTGCTCTACCACTGAGCTACCACTGAGCTACATCACACACATAAATGTTGTTGGCAAAATTCAATGTTGAATAAGCTTTAAAATATAAGTTGTAAGCTTTAATTTTAGACCGAAAAGTTTAAATTTTCAAACCAAAAAGTTTTAATTTTAAACCGAAAAATTTTAATTTTTAAACCAAAAAGTTTTAATTTTAAACCGAAAAGTTTTAAGAATAAAATAAAATTAAAAAAATGTGGCACATGGCAGGATTCGAACGAAAACGCTCAGGAGTCACATCCGACTGCTCTACCGCTGAGCTATGACGCACACGAAGTTTTTGTGGGCAAATTTCACTTACATACATTCAAACAAACCAAAAAAAAAATTTAAATTGCTTTTTTATTTAGATCTTAAATCGAAACCAAAAAAAAAACTGAAAATCTTTGTAGGTATTTGGACGGTTTGAAATATTGTACAAAAAAGTTTGAAAAATTGATTAACCTTTAAACGGGTTTAAAATTTAGGTTCATTTTTTTAGCCGTGTATACATTTTGACAACATATTGATATAAAAACTGTTAATCTCACATTTGTATAGCATTCTCATGTTAAAATGGCATAAACCGCGCTACAGTTGATATTTATCATGTTAATAATACATTTCGAAAACCTGCTACACGTAAAAATCATAAACGGCGCTCGCTTGCCAGAAGCATGAATGTGCTAAAATTTTGGGAAATCCTATTTGAAACTTTATAGCTCTCGCAAAATTTGAAGTTTTAGTTTTTGACATAAATATATTTTAGCAAGTTATAAGTTTATAGGTTAATATTCCTTCAAGTCCTCTTTTAATATTTCCAAAGTAAATTTTTAAAAATTTTCGTTGAGACAGAAACACCAATGTGTAGCAAAATTGTTACGTATACGCCATAGTCTCTATGGTTCAGTGCAACAAATTCTTGTTTCTGGGTCAATGAAAATTTTTAAATACTCAGAAATTCGATTTTTAAACATTTTCGTTTCGCCATACACATGAATGTGTAGCACATTCGTTTTTATGGCACAATGCAGTTGACACTCAAGTTCGGGCGTGCTAGGAATATTTATTACCAAAAATAATTAGCATAAAAACAATTGTGAAAGTGAAGTGAAAATGGCCTTCGGATTTGGTGCTAATGGAGACATTTTGGCACCAAATCCATTTGAAAATTCAAAAAAAAAAAAAAAAATATTAATTTTACGGTGGTTTTTGATATATATTTTTTTCTATTGGTAGGTATATCGCCGCTATACGATTTTTTTAATTAGACCTCGGGATTGACAACAATTTTCAAGAGACAAACTTTTGCTTCTAGGTATAATTAACACTTCTAACAGGTTTAGAATTGAAACCAAAGATGACCTAAAATACTCAAATTTAAAATCCTATCAATAAATACTTTTATCCATCACTGGAAAAGTTGCAAAATTGTATTGCATGTCAAAAAGTTGCTCATACGCCGCGGCGCACTATGGGGTATTTTGGGAAAAATTGTCCAGCAATCAAATTTCTCAGCAACGGCTGTGTTTGAAACTTCAATTCAATGCGTATATGACAAAATCGGATTTCAAAACTAAGTTTTGAGAAACATGTTTGAAAAATGTAATTTTCCCTTTTTGTTGTCGTTTTTTGGTCATAAAAAAAGTAAATGCTTGTTTTTAAAGAGAAATTATTTTTTACAGATTTTGAGATGCTTAAAAAGAATATTTTTGGTTTTTTATAGGTTACAACAGAAGTTTTCAAGTTATTCTACTTAAGATAACCTAAACGGCAATAAATTTGGTTTATTGGGTTATTGCTCAACTTAATGGGAAATAGGTCGAACTTTTTTCTTCCACAGTTGAGCAATATAGCAAAAGAGTGCACATGCACGCATCCAGTGGCAGATTAGGGGTCGGGCACGGGGGCCCGTTGTCATCCCAGGCGGTATTTTTACGTAAAACGTTTGTGCAAAATTCAGAAAAATTCGACAAATTTACACCAACTTTTTGCACAGAATTTTTAGATTTTTACGAGTACGCAGTTTTGTAGCTCATTAAATTTTACTGTAAAAAGCTACAAATCTTAAGCGAATGGCAAAATTCCCTGATTTTTGGCAATTTATTTTCTAAAATAATGCAGAGGCCAGCTAGATTTTTATCTTTCTATAGTAAATTTAAAAGCAGTTTTATACTTTTTAGCTTTAATTTGAAAAGCACATGCTGTATTTTTACGAGTACTTTCATAAAAATTTAGCGAAAATATTCAAAAAGAAAATGCAATTTTATGGTGTACATTTTCTTTTGACACTGACTGTATATGCTTGCCAAACGGTCGAATAGCCAACAGACTTCGCTGTCCACAAATTCTAGTAACTTTGGGAAAACTTTTTTGCTGGTCAGCAAAACTAAACTTATTTTCCAAACTTGAACGCAACTCATTGTTTCTGAAAGCTTGTCAATAAATATTTGCAAAACTTGTTTGAGGTGGAAACGAAAGTTTTACCCAACCCAGTGAATGTTAACGACTTCAATTAGTGTTGCCAGGAAAAAAAGAAATACTTTTACTAAATATACTATCATCTGTTTCTATATGTATTTGTATCTTTTTAATAAAATGCTTTTAAGCCGATAATTAAATTAAAGGCTGGGTTCACAAGTTTTTATTAAAAAGGGGGCAAAAACTAATTTTTCGGTATAAAATATCCAAATGATTTTTTTTAACAAAACGGACGGTGTCTGAAGAAGATGGGATAGTTCTTGGACTATTTCATAGAAAAATATTCCGGAAGATTTGTGGAATTGAAGTTTGACTTTATCGAAATCCACTCCCAAATTCTGATGAACCTTTTAGCTTTTCCTCCATCGGGAGCTGCGTTGCAGTAGCTGATAGACTCCAATATCTCATTCGTTTGATAAACGCAGAAGTCGGTAAACGTTTTTTACGTAACTTTGGACTTGATTTAGTATGTATGTAATAGCAACGAGCCCGGGGAATCCCGATCGGGATTCCCGAAAAATACCAAAATACCGGGATTTAAATTAATATAGACCAGTAGTCGGCACGGAGAGAGCGCTTGCTATGTTAAAGCATTGGAGTTTTCCTCCCAGGAAAGGAATTGCCGGCCTATGATATAGTCCCATGAAACCGATAAAATACGCCCAAAAAGAACGGGAGAGGTATCAACTTGGCTTGACTTGACTTCAAATTCAATAATCAGGAATCCGATATTAACGTTTTTGTTTCACTGACGAAAAAACAACAAGTTTACCTTGTCCGACTTCAAAATTAGGCCGTGACCCATGATATTTACATATGTGCTAAACACCTTTCTGATTTGAAATATATCGTGACATACCTAAATAAAATATCAGGTCTTCGCTTTTGAATTATGCATTACACCACAACCTAAATTGGAGCGTTGAGCGTTTTTTAATCACGTTGTCTCCTTCTAACATATAGTAATTTGTTAAGTTAGAAAGAGACAACACGATAAAAAACGCTCATCCCTCCAATTTAGGAATAGGTCATAGCGGTCAAAACGCGTCTTTTGATGCCACACCCGACCTTTTTGATGGTATATGAGATAATCCAGAAAAGTCACTGGACCCGGGGATTGTCATTTTGAAATCTCGAAATTCCGTGATTGCCGAAAAGCTTCAGGATTCTCATAAACTAAACAGAAATAAGAAAAATGTCTTAGTTAATTTCGAAGACTTGGGCTTGATCTGTTGTTGTTGTTGCGGTAACGACAAAACCCCTCTCCGTAGGTTTTGGGGTGTATTTACGATAGCGACAGTCCTTTGACGGTTATGAACTCGCTACGTTCCGATATTAGCAGCTTGCCTGTCGCCGGAACGATTTGGTATGACCAGTGGAACCTACCAGGTCAGTTTACCACCACTTTTCTGAGGAAGAAGAAGGTTGGTAATGAGATATGAGTGGTATCAAATCCGTAGATCATCCATCAAGTGGGTTGGCATTACCTTTTTTTCGACCGGTATACCTTCCTTTTTTCCAGATTTTTAAGGCTAAAGACAAAAAAAAGCTCCGAAAGGGCTAAGAAACTTGACCGTCATTAACGAACATTATTTTAAACAAGTAAGGAAATCTAAGTTCGGGTAAACCGAAATATTCCAGCTCGGAGGTGGGAGGTGCTACGCCCACTTTAAAAAATTTATGGAAAAATCATAAGAGAATGGCCAGGGGGATTCTCCTATAAAATTATATCATTTTAGCCCTTTAAGCTACCGAGATATGTCAATTTATAAAGAAATCTAAAAAAAACTAAGTAAAGGTCTTCAAAAAAATTGAAATCGTGAACAACTAATTAATGTCCATAAATTTACTGTATGAATACGTACATATGTAAATGAATACGATGTTTATGTACTACTTAGGTATGTGCTCAACGCCATATTTATGCACGAATTGTTGGCAACAAAAGCTGTAACAGCTATCACGCTGCCAGTAGCAACAATGCAGCGATAAGTCAACGCTACGCAACACATTTTTACCGACGCAATGTTTGTCAATTCACTCGAACAAATAAGCGAGCAACTGCCAAATGACAACATAACAAACAAACACGGCAATACAGCAGCCCAACAAATGCAACGAGCAAATAAGCGAGTGATGGGTAACGCAGCATGGCGCTGCGTTGCCTTATTTTGGTGATGCCAAGGGTGTTAGAATGAAAGAATAGGGCAAAAGTGTAATTGTCTAGTTTTTTCGTATTTTAATTAAGTACGTGCAAATTTTGTATAAGTTAAAATTACGACGGGTTATTTGTATGCTCTACTTATTAATCTAGTTCAAAATTATCACTTGGTATTAGGGCATTGAAAATTGCGTCAATACCCAGCCCAAAAGTTAACGAATACGACTGACTGAATTTTATTTGTTTACTTGTATAAATGAGAGTTGTGTGCTAAGGGACGCTTCATGAAGCATGCAATCGGCTAAGGGGAATGAAGGTAGGCATTGAATGGATGGTTGATGAAAATACTTTACAGCTTTATTGCTGGCAGTCGTCCAACTGGCAAAACAGCACACAAATACAAGCATACAAACGCGTACATACATATGTACATATATACAAGTATTCACCTTCGAAAGGCTAACATTTTAGATTTATAGCAGGTCTCCATGTATGATATCCCAATTAACAATGAAAGGAAATATAGAAAAAAATGGAGCTAGTTAGTTTTTAGATTGAAAAGTATTTTTTTTTTTGTAGTTTGAAGAGTGACTTTTTGCTCTTGTTGTAAATCCTAGTCGCTTAGGTCATAAACGTATGTGAACTTACATTGTTCAAAGCTTGAGCACGATTTGAGAAAGACCTTAGTCTATAAATGTCAGTGGACTTTGATGATATGTCGTTCAGTTGTGGTTTGAGCATAGTGGAGAACTGGTATTAAAAATTAACCTCAAAAAATGTTTTTCCAATTGATAAGAAATTAAATTGTTAACTGGGTAGTTTAAATTTATAAAACAAAAATTCCCTGTAGGAATTTATATTGACAAGAGCTAAATGGCTGTTCATGATCCGAATGGAATAACTGTAAAGTGTAAAATAAGAAAGAAAAGGAACCAAAAGCTCAAGTAAGGGAACGGTGTAACAGCAAAACAAAGGAAACGATAAAAAGATAAAATAGAACAAAATAGAATAAAATAAAATAAAAAAATTAAATAAGATAAAATGAAAAAATTAAAATAAAGTAAATAAAATAAAAAAATAAAGTAAAGTAAAACAAAATAAAATAAAATAAAATAAAATAAAATAAAATAAAATAAAATAAAATAAAATAAAATAAAATAAAATAAAATAAAATAAAATAAAATAAAATAAAATAAAATAAAATAAAATAAAATAAAATAAAATAAAATAAAATAAAATAAAATAAAATAAAATAAAATAAAATAAAATAAAATAAAATAAAATAAAATAAAATAAAATAAAATAAAATAAAATAAAATAAAATAAAATAAAATAAAATAAAATAAAATAAAATAAAATAAAATAAAATAAAATAAAATAAAATAAAATAAAATAAAAAAAAAAATAAAAAAAAAAAAAATAAAAAAAAAAAAAAAATAAAAAAAAAAAAAATAAATAAAATAAAATAAAATAAAATAAAATAAAATAAAATAAAATAAAATAAATTAAAATAAAATAAAATAAAATAAAATAAAATAAAATAAAATAAAATAAAATGAAACAAAATAGAAACCATCAAACAAAACCGCTCAAAAAGTTCCCATCTCAGGATGTGGTTGGATAACTCCCTTCCAGATAGGACTTACTTGAGATAAGGCATTTTTCAATAGTTTCAATTTTTTTCCTATAGACATTCTTATTCAACTGGGTCGGTGTACAACTTTTGTGCTGATTATACAAATACATACTTGTTGAGTATTTCATGGGGGACCGAATAGAGGAAAAGGGAGTCTCGTGTACGGCGAATTAAAGTTAAGTGGTGTGCCGTGTTGTGGACACAATCAAAGTGAAAGAGCTTTGCTTTAGTGTGGAAGTGCTGAGTGGTGGTGGTGGTGGCAGTGGTTGCCGCATTGCTTCACTAGCTTCGTTGGATGACTAGCTGGTTGTTTGACTGGCGGATCTGCAATGCGCTGTGTTGTAGAGTTTGCAAGTGATTAATATCGATAACGGAGTCGAAGACGGAATATCGATAGCATTTGGAATATACCAGACATATATTTAGATTCTAGAATCCATTTCATTTCTCTTTTATTGAAAAAGGACCGAATATTTAAAAGAAAAGGAGGGTTCGAACTTCGAATTTGTATTAAATGCAAAATACGGCGAAAATTTCAATAAATTATATAGGTATGTATTAATATAATCGATCACATTCGAGGACGCTATCGATAGTATTGGTTATCGATATTTTGCGAGCACTACTGCATTGCACCATACTTGTATTGTGAACAACGAACCAGCATAGTCACTCATTGCACACTGTATTTTTACTATTATTGTTGCTTTTTAGCTTTCAGTAATTTTTTTTTGTTACCTCAGTTTGCAGTTTATGCTTTTTCTTGCGATTATTTGCGCGATTCTCCTCTACCTCCACTCGGCTGGTGCGCTTCGTTCAAGTTGTAATTTTCTTGCTTTAATATTTTTATTTGTTTTTGTGAATATTTTTACACAGCCTTGCACAACCAGCCACAGCACGAACAGCAACATGCAACATGTCGCCGAAGGCAAGGTATTGGAAGTGGTAAGCTGATGAGCAGACGAACGATCCGTGACTATGGAATGGGTTGATTGGGTGAAATTTCAAGGGTTGCAGGTAGGCAAGATTTTGTTTGGCATTAGTATTGGATTTAATTTGAAAATATTACCGTGACAAAAACACGGTTTTTTTAATTAAAGATGATTGCAGAAGTTTCAGGCCATGGATCTGCTGAATACTACTTGGATACAGTCATATGAAACGTAATAGATGTTTTATAATTGCCCACCTATTAAGTTTGTTATAGGTATTGTTGCCGTTTTTTGACTTTCTATTGCACAGACCTATAATTTTTTTTTGTGGTTTCGTAAACTCTAAACGTAAGGTATTTGGGTTTCCTCAGCCATGAAATATCAAGACCTTTCATCTAGCGATAACCATGCCATCGCAAATTCCTTTGCTAAATTTTTCAGTTCGAACTATTCTAACGTATCCAATTTAAACACCAGCAATTATCCTTATAAACAACAACTGCACGGAAATAATTTAATTAATACTCCAATCATATGTGCCGAAGATGTTTTATCTTACCTAAATACTTTGAAAGATTCCAATAAATACGGTCCTGATAGAATTCCTACTTGTTTTTGAAAAAATGCGCGAAATATATTCTCAAGTCCCTCACCAATTTGTTTAATCTGTCCTTGAAGTTTGGCGTCTTTCCGTCAGCGTGGAAAGAATCTTCTCTTACACCACTTCATAAAAGTGGGAGTAGGTCTTCCATAGAGAACTATTGTGGCATAGCAAAACTTTCTGCCATCCCAAAACTGTTTGAAACTATTGTTACAAATCAACAATCTCTACACTGATCGCTGACTGCCAACACGGTTTCTGTAAGAAAAAATTGACAGTCCCAAACTTACTTGAATTCACCACTCATGTCTCAAACGGCTTTCGTAAAAATATGCACACTGACGTTGTTTACATTGACTTTAGTAAAGCTTTCGACAAAGTGTATCACTCATCATTTATTTATAAACTTGATCAGTTGGGCTTCCAGCCGGGTCTCAATCGCTAGATATCTTCTTACCTTAGTGACAGGACTCAAAGAGTAGTGTTCAAAAATATTTTATCTGATGTTCTTAACGTCTCTTCAGGTGTTCCTCAAGGGAGCCATCTCGGCCCGATTCTGTTCTTGCTGGTTATAAACGACATCTCCACTACAATAATGCTTTCAAAAATCTTGATGTACGCTGATGACGTAAAACTCTTCATGTCATTCACGTCGTGTCAGGATGAATATATGCTAAAATCAGACTTAGATACCCTAGTTACTTGGTGCGATTTAAATTATATGCCACTAAATCTCAAAAAAATGTAAATACATGCGTTTCTCGCGTAGAATTCTTCAGCCGGCTTCCTATACAATTAACAATTATAGTCTTCATCAGGTTCGCGACTTTGTAGACCTGGGCGTTACTATGGATAGCAAGCTTAGTTTCAACCATCATATTAACGCAGCAGTTGGTAAGGTTAGAGGTGTTTTAGCATTTGTCAAACGATGGTCTAAAGAATTTAGCGACCAAATCCATATAGATAGGCTAGAATCAGCCCAAAAACAGTTTTTACTTTTTGCATTAAGAGATTTTTACTGGGATCCCTTATATAATCTACCACCTTATGCTAGTCGCTTGAAACTCGTAAATCTTCACACACTTCCCGTCGGAGGGATATGCTTGGAATAGTTTTTATGATTAAGTTACTAAGTGGATCTCTCTCAAGCCTGTTTCTTCTAAGCGAAGTAAATTTCAAAATACCCTCTCGGCCATCACGTTATTTTAAACCACTTGTCTTGAAACAGTGTAGAACCAACTTTGACTTAAATGAACCCTTTCTCTGTTTATGTCATGATTTTAACTCTCATTCTAGCACATTTGATGTTTCAGACTCGCTTTTCCGCATAAAAGAATCTATTCTTTCTATCCTTAATACGTAGAAACTTTTTGTAGTCTTTAATCCTTATTTGAGCTCTTTTCTTGGTCTATATGTATATATTATTTTTTATTTCACCTTATTTATTTATCTTTTTATTTTTCTCTGTTCCTGCATCTCAAATTCTCAACCAATTATTTATTAATGTTCAATTTAGCTTTTATCTACTTTACTCGGCTGATGAGTTTTTCTCTGTAGCCGAGCAGTTTTAGATCTCAACGATTAACAAACCAATGCCTTTTAACGGCTCGGCAACATGTATCAATCAGCGCGTTATGCGGATGCGCCCGTGCCAGTTGGGTAATCCGTCTGGGAATAATAATAATGAATGGTCATGGTAAGCAAATCTAATTTTTGACCAAAGTGTCCTTTACGTGGTTTTGCATAAACATCGACGATATGTACAAATATACTGACCGATTAAAATAAAGTTCCGGTTTCGGTTTCGGTTTCGGTTTCGGTTTCGGTTTCGGTTCCGATTTCTTTCTTCAACATTTATTTCGGTTTCGGTTTCCAAATAAAACACCAACACAATAAAAAGTTCTTCTACAAAACTCAAATATGTACCTAAATGTAAAATAAGAATTTTTATTACTTTAGTCCCGTGGTCAGGATGGATTTTCTACAAGTATTATTCCCGATATTTATGGAAAAAATTTCTTCAAAATAAATTTAAAAAATTAACTCTTCTTTTTCTTTTAGAAATATGTTAATATGGAATATTAGTATGAGTAGTGCATTCTGAGGCGGGCCACCAAACATTTGTTTTCCTCTTCCGAAGTTTTTATATTGAGGTCAACGCGTGTCTTTTGTAACCTTGCTAAAACATCTTCCATAAAAATGAAATATGCTGGTAAAATGAACTATGTGTCCACAAAAATAAAACATTAAAAAAGTTCAAAACCATTTGGAACCGGTTCCCGCTTTTGAAACGGTTTCGGTTTCGTTCTTTTTCAGATGAAAATAATAACGGTTACGGTTTCGGTTTCAGTTTTGAAAAATGAATGGGTTTTAATCGGTTGCGGTTACGGTTTCGGTTTCGGTTTCAGTCCTTGGAAAATACTAACATATTATCAGAAACTCATTCATACAAAGCAGCCCAGTAATAGTGGAACTAAATGAGAATTTTGTGGATATTTTGTGAATGCTAGGTAAGGTTTAAAATTAAATTTTACATTAGCGGTATTCATGTAACCATTTAAATTTACCAAATGCGTAAATTTACACATTTACAAGCTCAGTTAAAAGAAGATACATTTATGTGTAATTGATGTCAAACAAATACTTTTTATTTCGAAATTCCTATTAAAGTGTAATTTTTGGAATTGGAATTTAAGTGTGGAATTTAAGTGTGCTTTGCCCAATCCACAAGAAAGGCGATCCCGCTAACCGCACCAACTACCGCGGAATTAGTCTTCTTAATATTGCATATAAGGTTCTTTCTACCGTGTTGTGTGAAAGGCTGAAGCCCATCGTAGACAAACTGATTGGACCTTATCAGTGTGGCTTTAGACCTGGTAAGTCTACCATCGACCAGGTTTTCACGATACGCCAAATCCTGGAGAAGACCCATGATAAAAGAATCGACACACACCATCTCTTTGTCGATTTCAAAGCCGCTTTTGACAGCGCAAAAAGGAGTTGCCTGTATGCCGCCATGTCTGAATTTGACTTCCCTGCAAAGCTTATACGGCTTTGCCAAATGACGTTGAGCAATACCAACAGCTCCGTCAGAATCGGGAAGGACCTCTCTGAGCCATTTGAAACCAAACGAGGCTTCAGACAGGGCGACTCCCTTTCGTGCGATTTCTTCAATCTGATGCTGGAGAAGATAATTCGAGCAGCAGAGCTAAACCGCAATGGTACAATCTTTTACAAGAGCGTGGAATTGCTGGCGTATGCCGATGATATTGATATCATTGGCCTTAACAACCGCGCCGTAAGCGCTGCCTTCTCTGGACTGGATAAGGAAGCGAAAAAAGTGGGTCTTGCCGTGAACGAGGACAAGACGAAGTATTTGCTGTCATCAAAGAAAGAATCGGCGCACCTGCGCCTTGGCAGCCATGTCACTGTTGATAGTTACAAATTTGAAACTGTGAGGGACTTCGTCTATTTGGGAACCAGTATCAACACCGAAAATAATATCAGTCTAGAAATCCAGCGGAGAATCACTCTTGCCAACAAGTGCTACTTTGGACTGAGTAGGCAATTGAGAAGTAAAGTCCTCTCTCGAAGAACAAAGATCACGCTCTATAAGTCTCTCATCATACCTGTCCTGATGTATGGCTCAGATTCATGGACAATGTCAAGAGAAGATGAGATGGCCCTTGGAGTATTTGAGAGAAAAGTTCTCCGGAAGATTTATGGTCCTTCCCGTGATGCCAACGGCGAGTATCGAAGGAAATTTAACGATGAGCTGTACGAGCTCTACGCAGATCTGACCATAGTCCAGCGAATTAAAGCCCAAAGACTCCGCTGGCTGGGCCATGTTATGCGAATGGACAAAGAAGCTCCAGCACAGAAGGTTTTCCTATCGTCGCCTGAATTCGGCAGCAGAGGAAGGGGGAGGCCTCGACTGAGATGGAAACAACAGGTGGAGGATGACTTGAACTCCCTTGGGGTTTCCAATTGGCGTCAGTTATCGCTAAAAAGGAATGACTGGCGTGCTTTGATATGCAACGGCCAAAATCGCTTAGGCGGTTAAGCGCCAATAAATGATGATGATGATGATGATGTCAAACAAATACTTTTTATTTCGAAATTCCTATTAAAGTGTAATTTTTGGCCTATTTGCCAGCATAAATTTACGTAATTTTTTATAGACCGAAATCGTCGCGGAAGTTTACCAAATTTGTATAAACTTCTTTCCATACAAATTTTGACAGTTCATTTGGTAAATTTAAGTTGGAAGAGAAGCACGGCAAAACTCTCGTTAGAGATTGTGAAAACCTGCGGGTATATCGCCGCCATTCGTTTTTTTACGTTGTGCTATTAAAATTTTCGATGTATAAAAATATTATTTTTTTAACAAAAAAATTTTTACTTTGCAGTGAGTGCAAAGTTGTCTATTCCCATTTTTTTAAATTACATACCTATGTACTTTACATGTTCACCCTCGAAAAGTCTGCGATGTTGGTTGAATAGCATGATTAGTTGAATTTGATTTCCCAAGGGAGTACGGGCGCTGATTTTCTAATTTACTATATGAAAATTGCATTTAAATTTTTGACTTATATTACACTGAACCAAAAACGTACATGTTTTTTAAGTAAAACATTTCATAGAAGTTCAGGCTGATTTTTCTTTGAATAAAAGAAAAAATTCATAGATTCTAAGAAATTTATTTTACAACTTATGAATGAGTTCATGATTTCTGAGGATTTGTTTACATATTTTTAGAACAAGTATTTATATTCTAAGAAATATTCTTAAATTTCTATGAAAAAGTTCTTTGGAGAGGTTTTGATGAACCAGCTCCTCGGAAATTGTGATGTTTATTTGTCCACGAAGTTCCCCATCGACAATGAAAATAGTTATTTTGTAAAGCCTATAGCTCTCGAGCTAGAGCCACCTTTTCTCTATCCATAATATCAAAAAACTAGTATTTTTAGAAAATGGAGCTATCTTGTATAACAAAAATGCCCACCGAGTGAAATTTTTGTAGAGAGCTTTAAAAAAAAAGTTATTTGGGGGCAAAAGTCGATAAAAATTAAAAAAAAAACCACTCCTACTTGGATTTTTCTCGTTTTTTGTCCCCGAATAACTTTTTTATGCCAAATGGGATCGATGGGGACTTTTGCAGTTTTCTTCCTGGGAGTGGAAGTTTTTTTATACAAGATAAACTAAATTTACCAGACTAGTATTTTTTTATATTATTCATGGAGAAAAGGTGGATCTAGCTCGAAAACTATGGGCTTTACAAAAATAACTATTTTCATTGTCGATGAGAAACTTCGAGACAAATAAACGGTACGTAAAAATTTTTCTAGGCATGCTAAAGTTTTCGGGAAAAATACTGAAAAGTTAGTATGTGACATATATTTTCCACAACGAACTTTACAATCGCGATATCTCAGAACTGGTTGCTCTTAGAGACAAAATTTCAGGACCATATTTGTAGAGAGTTCTACAACTTGTTCTCAGGAAATTTTTCGAAAAAACTTACCGTTTTCGAGAAAAATCTTTAGAACCTCAAATTTTGACTTTGACCCCGAATAACTTTTTTGGTACACATTGGATCGATGGAGACTTTTGAAGCTTTCTTTCTGACGACAAATCTGAGCTCTATAACAAAATTTGGCTAGCTGGAAAATAATTTTTTTTTTTTCAAATGTTTATTTTGACCGGACTATCAAGCAATATTAATCTTGAATTGCTTTAACATTGTTGTGGGGGAATTTCATACCAGTTTTCAAAAAAAGTTTTCGTTCATTAGAATATCTGTATATTTTTTTGTGCGTGGACGGGGGGCCGGGTCTATGCGGCACCTAAAGGCAGTGACCTATTTTGCCTTAGGGTTAATCCGGCACAGGGTTTGGATTAAATACGCATTAGGTACGAGCAGTTGTAAAAGCAAAGGGAATAGCAGTTACTTTTCTGTAACTAAAGAGTTTAGAAGCTGTAACAAACCTTCGAAATAATGTTTCAGTATAGGTAGGTAAATATCAACTAAAATGCAGTACTGTTTTAGTATCTAGATATGTACCTATTAAAACAAAATTAAAAACAAAAAGACAGCGTAACTACATTGCATATCAAACCATTGCCGATTGAATACTGAAAATATCAAACGCAAGCAAAGTGAAATCGTCTACAAACCCGTTTTCACAAAATCATCACCCACTACTCTTGCATACACAATTTAATGGGCTGGCACTTCCCCCACCTACAGTCAATTGTTCTCATTCGCACACATACGCAACATTTGCCAACAACACCAAATATAACGACCACTGCATCTATAAAGCATTTTCGTCTTTTTATTTAATCCGCCTGTAGCTTAGTTGTTGCCAACCGTAATCAGTTTCGCTTTACTTTCAACTTCACCGCTACCGCGCGAGCCATTATGAAGTTAACGGCTTCGGCAGCCATCGTTTTTCGTGCCGAAAGTCATCTAACAGTACGATGACTTTTTTAAGTGGCCAATCAAGATGTTCGCTTGTCGAAGGGTAGGCGCGGCCACAGCGGTAATGGCGACTTCTATCGCACTCTCGCGCACACATTGAGTGCTATGCTGTTGCATTTGTACACACACAATTTAGTTTACGGCAGGGTTGGGGCAGGCAGTCACCGAAAATACGAATTGTACAATGTACGAAGGCAATAAAGCGAAGTCGATGTCAAGACCAACAATTTCCATAGCCATGTTTGGTGTTGGAATAACCAGAGAGGGAGATTGTGTTTGTTTATTTCGTTTGGACATATAATTTGGCGCTCGCTTGCTCATGTTGACGAAGTGGTTTCTTCGTTTCATTTTTGAGAATGCGGGTACTGTGTTTGTTATAAGAGGCATAGTTGTTTGGATGGTGGAGTCTTTCGGGTTTACTTCGTGCCGAGATTTGAATTAATTTTATCTGCACAAAAACTGATTGTAGAGAATATTCACTGTGGACAGTGATACAGAAGAAGAAAAAACATGCTCATAAGAAATTAAAAGGGGGGCGATAAATAATTGTAATAAATATGCTTACGTAATATGTACTTGAACGGCCTCTTAAGCAAAAATGGTTATCTAGTGGTCAAAATTCCTACAAAGCTAGATTTTAAGAATATATTTCTAACACAACTAAAAGTGTGGTGAGCAGAACAGAATAATAACACAGTCCTACAAAAGAAAGTGAATACACTTTTAAAGTGACCTGGTAGAGATTAGATTAAGTAGAGATTGTTAATCTGGTAGAATTATACACGAAACAAACGTGAAAAGATTTCTAACACCCGCAAAATCTGGGTTTAAGGTCAAAAAACGTTTCTTCAGTGTCTTCGTTAAAAAAAATCACTAAAAATCTAATTTTCAACAGATTTCACAATTCTTTACGGTTTTGGATAGAGAAATGTTGGCATTTTCGTATAATTACAGTGTTTTGTTAATTTAAAAAAAACTATGGCATGTCTTTCACGCGAGAAGTTGAATTGTTTCCCAAAATTTTTCGGTTTTCCGCTTTTGACGTCATTTTTTTTGGCACTAATTGGCAATGAGTGATATTTTTTGGGCATGTATCATCGAGAGGAATTCACTACTTAACTATACCAATTTATTATTTTTGAAAAAGACTACAAGTTTTTAAGTAATGCACATAGTCCAAAATCTTATTGTTGTTGTTAACGGCAAAACACTCCTCGAAGGTAGTGATGCCGAAATTGGAAGTCATTGGTCGGATATGAACCCGGTACGCTTAGGTACTCCCTTGCGGTACTGCCCGACTGTCGTGGTAGCGATTTGGTATGACCAGTGGAACCTTCTAGGTCATGTCATCCCTCCATCCGTGAGGAAGGAGAAGATGGGTAATGCGAGGTGAGAGGCATCATATCCCTCCATCGAGTTAGCACGTCATTGCCTATGTTCATATTAGTCGCCTCTTATGACAGGTATGCCTAGCTCGGGCATATTCTAAACCCCTAACCAGCAGGGGTCATCATCTCAAGCACCCAACTGGAGTTCTGTGTGTAATTAGGCAGGTCGATTTCAAAATCACCCATGTGGCAATGAAAATCGTGATTAAGGGATAAAAATAAGATACTTTGCCGAAGAAATCATACCTCATAAACGAACTCTGATGTCCCGACTTTGCACTTTCGACTTTGAGCCTCAAAGTTTGAAAAATTCTACGTTGACTAATTTAGACTGTCCCAATCGAGTACAAATGTATTTTTTAAACTTTGAGACTCAAATTCGGGACATCAGAATTCGTTTAAGAGGTATGCTTCCTTCGGCAAAGTATCATATTTGATGCCTAAATACGATTTTCCATGTCACTAGGGCGATTTTGAAGTCGACCCGCCTAATTATACACATTTGAGACTAAAATATTAGATTTTGGTTTATGCAGAATATCTTGAAAACTTGAAGTCCTTATCAAAAAAATTAAATTGACTTAATTCAGTAGTGGTTGCCGCTCGATGATACATAACCAAAAAATATGATTCATTGCCAATTCTAATCTTGGCTTGCCAATAACTGATGGAGAGGATCTAGAAGTATATTCAGCCAGGTCTCATCATTTAACCGAATAGGCGGTTTTGGCCGCTTCGTATCAAAGCATGCCAGCCGTTCCTTTTTGGAGACAACTGACACCAAATGGAAACACCAAGAGAGTTCAAGTCATCCTCCACTTATTGTTTCCATCTCAGTCAAGGTCTCCCACTTCCTCTGCTGCCGAATTCGGGTGTCGATAAGAAAACCTTCTGTGCTGGAGCTTCTTTGCCCATTCGCGTAACATGATCCAGCCAGCGGAGCCTTTGGACTTTACTTCGCTGCGCTATAGTCAGGTCTGCGTAAAGCACGTACAGCTTATCGTTAAATTTCCATAAATCTTCCGGAGAACTTTTCTCTCAAATTCTCCAAACAAAATACTAACGGACAAATGCAAATCGACGTAAGGGAGTTTGGTCAAAAATGAAATTTCAAATAAATTATAAATATACATATTTCGAAGTCAAATTCGCCACCTTAAGATATAAGCCCACTGTAACAGACATTAATTTTGCTCCGCATTCAGTTGGGGCAAAATATCGTAGATCCGAATAAAATATACGAGGCAAAGAGAGAGAGAGAGCCTGAAGACGAGCGAGACGAGCACACACTGTTTAACAATTCGTTTGCGATTGTATGCGAGCTCACCGATATCTGCTCCACCATTGCTGTAACAGTATTTTGTTGGCATTTGACTTGTGCGGTTCGAATAGCGCGGCTGATAACGGGCTAAACATTTGGGGCCGCTACGCGATTTTACAATTATACTGTGTAATGGATTTCGTTTTTGTGAAAATTAAGTGTTTTGAGGATTTTGAAGTGAAATAAAAAAGCTAAATCAGTGCATGAAGTACACTGGCTAAAAGCGCAAGTATTGAAGAAATCGATAAGAAAAATAAGTGCCAAAAAAAGTGTAGTGAAAAACAAAAAAAAAAATAATAAAATAAGAATAATAATAAAAAAAAGTATAAAAATTCTGAAGGGAATCAAATGAAAGCGGGCGCTAGTGCAATGTGCGCAAAGTGGGCCGTGAGCTAAATGGGAGCGGAGAGTGTGCAGCGTGCAGAGAGGACAACAGTTCGTGAATTGTTGTTAAAAATCAATATAAATGTTAGTATATAAAAAGTGTTGTGTTTGCTAATACGGCTGATTTTCGCCGGTTACATGTTTACATCAGCAGAATTGATATTGTCATAATTTCGGATTCAATATGGAGTGATATAATCTTTGAAGGTAAGTTAAGCGATTGCAATATGCGGCGCAAAAATAAATACAAATTTTAGCAACCATTTTTTTTCTTCTATAGTTATGTGTGGCTGTAAAATTTTCTAATGGGAAAAATTTCACTTTGCATTCGCCGCTTAAGTTTGACTAAGATGAATGAGTGTGTGTGTACGTGCGTGGCTTGTGTTTGAGCATTACCATATGCGAATAAGCCAGAGCTGGAACGGTCAAGTATGGAGCATGTGCCGCTCTGAGGGCGCGGGGAGACACTTGACATGCTTCATAGCAGACATATTTGTGTGTTTGTATGTAAGTATGTGAATATAAATGCGCGTACTTGTGATAAGGCGTTTTGTTGGTGTGTGGCGATTAAATACGAACAGCGAGGCAAGAACCCGCTGCGATACGTTTGTTTTCTGTGCAGCGCATTTCACTCTTGGAAACTTTGGCAAAAATACGTGAGCACTGCATACCCTGCAGGGAACTCAGTAGGTTCAGCACACTGAAAATATTTCATGTGAAATCAACACTTTTTCAGGTTACTATTTTTCAACACTATCGATCATGTTATTTTAACATGAAGCTCATGTTGAATAATTTCACTTCGTGTTAAATTAACATGACTTCCTGTTAAATTAACATGAAGCCAATGTTAAATAACTTCGCTTCGTGTTAAATTAACATAACTTCCGGTTAAATTAACATGAATTCCTGTTAAATTAACCTGTTAAAACAACAATATCAGCCTATTTATATCATGCAAATTTAACAGGATCTTTCTTGTTAGTTTAACATGGTTGATGTTGACAAAAATTATCGTATTAGTATTAATTTCCAACGCAAAAGTATTTTTCTTGAAAATAAATAAGTAAAAAAGTTGTTTTACAAATGTCGCTTACGCTGTCTCTTAAATGTCCTTTACGTTGTTTTGCATAATCACCGACGAATATCTCTTTTACGGATAGTGAAAAAATGGCAGAAGACCTTTTTTCTAAAGCGTTCCTATTTAAGTACATATCTAAATTTCTTTTAATTTGTACTAATATTCTTTTTTTTTTTGATCCGAACAACTTTTTGCGTAAACTGCAAATTTTTTTCAAAACTGGGTTTCTGGAAATAACTTTGTAATGGTAATATTAAAGGAAAAGGCGTATAAGATCTGTGTTGTAAATCGTTCAATTTCATCCAAGAACTGGAGAAGAAGTCAGATTTCCGATATTTATGTGGTAAGATACTTATATTAATTTTCATAGAAGTTTATAACGAAAATGAAAAACGGCGGTACACAAAAAAACCATTTGACCATTATACTCCTTTTTTGACTAGGAAATCGATTTTTTGGGCATAGACGTTTAGCTTTTAGCTTAAACAACTTTTTAGCTTAAACAACGTTTGTTAGAGGTTTTTTTGTTCTAGGTTGACGACAATATTACTTTAAATTCTAACTAGCAGTTTATACGAATTCATCAAAAAAGTCCATTAGGTAAAATTTAGATATCTTTTCCGTATAAAAAACAGTGTAACAATTATACACATCCCTTACAAGGATATAAAAATAAAGCATTCTCGCGAAAAGAACGCTGAAAATAAAAAAAGCTAATGGAATACGAAATACACTCGAAGAGTTAAAAAAAAAAAATTTTTCTAAATAATCATGAATGTTGCTTTTACCGGGTTGCGATACCTGAATACTTGGTGTAGTAGGCCAAACACACCACCGCTACACCACGGCGGTAGCCAAATTTATATTTACTACACCATATTTTTGCAATTATGTATAGTGCACTTTTTATAGTTCATACACGGCGTATGAGTAACATTTACCTTTCCAAGTAAGAAAAGTTCAAATACATTTTACTCATCATTACTACCGAAGAGACTGTGGATTACTTTCTGTGTAAATGTCCAGCTCTAGCTAGGACTTGGCTAAGATCATTTGAAAGCCCTTTTCAGACACAGCTATTCACAATTAAAAAACACGAAACAACTAAAGCGATCTTTCCACCAACCAATTGTTGTTCAAGAGTCAGATGAATTATCACAAAATTCTTACGGTGCGCACATATTGGCATATATTTCATAAATGGTGCATCTTTGAATATTTTTATATATGCACATTTTCAGGACATGTATGCTCTGAAAGGATATTTAAAAAAAAACAAGTCATATTTAACCTATTTTCGAATTATTCTCTATATTAATTTACACATATCCACATTTTGTTCAAATTCTTCGCGATGCCTGGCCACTTTTGGTCCATTTGAGGAGATCCTGAGCATTTGGTAAATGGACCAAAATACCGATTCACTAATTATCTAGTCCTTACATGGTAATAATACAGTAACTCCAGAAGAAAGTCAGCGTCGGTTGCCGTGATTTATTTGCATAATTAAACATTCGAGGATCTCTAATTTAAACCGAAGAAGAGTTTACTATATAGGAACAAGTTATACAAAACACAATGCAGCAGGGAAAATTTCCACCGCCTAGAACTTCGCCATGCTAAATTAGCCACCTGATTGCACGCAAAAGAGAATGCCTAGAACTAGTGACTTTTCCTACAGGGTACATAAAGAAGAAGCCAAAAACTAACCTCTCCACGGCGAATTCATTGCCCACTGAAATGGGCGCAAAGTGGGCAAAATGCTAAAGCGAACTGCACTTCAAAAAGCCGCCCCAACGCCGTTAGTTATGAGGTGTAGAAAGTTCGCTGCTATCGCGTCGTGGCCAAAGTATTCGGCGGAGCCCGAAATATTTTGCTGTTGCATTTCGCTTTGCTTTTAATTACGTTAATATGTGTATCTGTGAGTGCAAAAAGCGAATAGATACAAAAGCTGACAGCAGTTACATATCGTGTCATAGATGCGCACAGAGCCAAATTTGTTGTAGTTGGGAGCGTAAACTATGGGCTGAGTTTCATGGCAGGTTGCTGGTGGCGGCTTATTCAACTGAGTTTACGAGCCGAAAACGAAGCGCATATTAGCAGTTGAGAGTTACAACTTTTTGGAGGAGAGGTGGTGAGCGGTGAAAAGTTTACAAATCAGAAACTGAAGCAACAAAGTGGCTATGGCAGTCACAGATCATGATGGTCTGCTGGTGGTGGTGCTAGCTCGTCACAACTTTTGAGAGTAAAACCGAATATATATTTTCGTGTGCGCACGCGCATGAATGAGAGCGCCCGTCAAGCGCCAGCTAAATAATACGGCGAACGAGTACGGCCTTTGTGCGAGGTAATTGTATCTGGTGTTCGCTAGTTTCGAATTTGATGGCTGCTGCACCGGTTAGATTGAGCGGCAAGTCACAGAAGTTAAAAACGTGTGTGGATTTGTGTAAATATTTTTTTTTCTTCATAACAACAACAAACGCATAGTGGCGGGTTGCAAATAAGCGGACCAACAATAAAAGCGTATGTATGTTTGTTTGTGAACCAACAAATGTAAGTGAGCGCAACAATAACAACAACAATACGAATGAAAAGTAGTACAAGATGTATGTATTTACGTGTGTAGCTATCTACAGTAGAGCGCTGCGTCCAACCACCAGCGCCAGAGGCATAAAAATGCGTAGGGCATAGCCGCCCTAATTTGGGTGTTTGTGTGTGATACACACACACACACATGCGTATATACACATACTCATGCAAGTGTAGGTGAGCGCGCTCGGGCGCTTATTAAAGTGCGGAAGTGTTTTTAATGTGTGTAGGTGGGCAACGGAAGCGCTATAAAATAGACAAAGTGACAGAATCGAGAATAGGAAGCAGTGCAGCAGGAAGTAGCGGCAAGGCGTACTTTTTCAACTCCCGTTTTTTTTCTCTTTCCTAATATCATAAAAATGCTTTTGGGTATTTTCTTGTTTCTTTTTTGTTTTTGTTTGTTTGCTTTGAATCGCCCTGAAGCTCTCATTACTTAGCACGTTTCTAAGTCAGTATGGTTGCCACTGTGGTTTATTTAGGCAAGCATTGATTTAGGTTTTTTTCTGCTCCCTTTTCTTGTGAGGCATAGCAAGGTCGTTGAAATCCTGGGTACATTCGTGTCAATTCCATAATGAATTTTTTTACAGCTTATCCGGGCAATATAGGCATAAAAATAGTGGTTAAATAACAATAATTCCCACGGAGCCAAATTTTTGCATACAGCTTAGGTTTACCTTGAGATGGATTACCTCAAAGTCCTCATCGATCCCATGTGTGCTAAAAAAGTTATTCGGGGTCAAAGGTAAAAATTGAAGGTTTTTTGGACTTTTCTCGAAAACGGTAAGTTGTTTCGAAAAATTGCCTGAGACCAAGTTCTAGACCTGGAAATTCTCTACAATTATGGTGGTAGCATTTTTTTTTTTCGATATTTGACCCCGAATAACTTCTTTAGCACAAATGGATCGATGGGGACTTTTGCCGTTTTCTTCCTTGGGGTGAACCTAAGCTCTCCAAAAAAAGTTTTCCCTGTCGGAATTTTTGTTATACAAGATAAACTAAATTTACGGAACTAGTATTTTTTGATACTAAGCATGAAGAATATGTGGCTATAGCTTGAGGGCTGTGATACCACTCAGAAGTGGTATCTCTTAGAGAAAAAATGGTAGGACGATATTTGTAGAGAATTTCCAGGTCTACAATGTATTTTTACGAAACAACTTACCGTTTTTGAAAAAGTCCAGAAAACCTAAAATTTTGAACTTTCACCCGAATAACTTTTTTAGCACTCATAGGATCGATGAGGACTTTTGAGGTTTTCTATCTGAAGGTAACCCCACGCTGTATGTAAAAATTTGGATCTGAGGGATTATTGTTGTGTCAAATGTCTATATTGACCGGACTATTAGTTCAGAGAGAAAGTAAATGTATAAAACAGTTTTCCTAAATGGGAAAGTCTGGAAAAAGTATCTATAGATCGAAGAGTTAGAAAACCCTCAGTTGACGTCTTATCCAAGGCTATTTTCATGAAACTCTCTTTTAGTTACTAATACTAATTCGACTGTTGTCTGTGTGACCAATATGATCACTCTCTATGCGCTTTTGGATCCATCTCTTTCCAAACTTTGCAGACTTACCTCAATTGATACCAAAAAAAAAAAATCTAGTTTCAAATCCGTTTACCCGGAATTAGATTCTCGATATATCTTCCGAAGGCTCGAAAACATCTACACCGAGAAATTCACACCTTGTTCTTGCGAAACCCATGTAAGCATGTAAAGACTTAACGATTTCATCTCGTTATTCGCCATGCGTCATTAAACGGCAAGAAGGACATCGACACTTAGCAATAGATGATTTCGTTATTGCGATGCTGTTGAGAAATAACGTTGGAGATTTGAGAAAGGTATTTGATCGATCAATTATTTCTCAAACCTTTGATAATTTTTATGCATACAAATTTTTCTAGTTGATATCCAATAACACTGCAATATCGAGAGTACTCGATTTTTGCCGATAAAGCACGAGCCATCCTCGTCCAATTGATATCCAACATCATTTTCCAATCTCCATTCTTTGATATGCGAATCAAATTGTAAGAACATAGACTAAAATTTATGTAAATAAAAGTTTTTGTCAACTAATTAATCGCGTTTTAAATAATGTTTTTATTTTATTTTCGGCATTTTTTGTTCAGTATCGCATTCATACCTTTCAGTCCAATTAGAGAATCACATTTGAATCAGCGTTTTTATCATATAAAAAAATGCCCTTCTTGTAAACAACGCTATGACAAAACTCTTGAGGTTTGAGGAACTCGTTAGTTGTCAACTTGAGGTCTAATGTAACTCTAGCCAAATTTTTGTTGGGTTGGGAAGTAGTGAACTATTCCAAATATATTATTAATACCGATTAGCTAAAATAGTCATTAGTTGAAAAATTTAAAAAATATTGGAACTTTTTTCATAAATCTGGCATTTTTTATAATGAATTTTGGTACCAAAAAATTTTATGTGGCAACTGCGTACGTTAGTCAGATAGTCGGCGTGTTGGGCGATGTGAGAGTCAGTGGCTTTGCTTTGTTTTGGCATCTAATTTATGTAACTATGCATTTGTATGAGTACCTACATGCATACACACACATTTCTATGTTTAATGAGGTGTGTAGGTGTGTATTGTAATGCGTGCATTTTTGTATGAATAGCTGGGTGAAAATGCGTGCGTATAAACAAAAAGTCAAATTAATAACAAAATACAATCGCAGCGGCGAACGGCATTGAAATCATTCAAACACACTCACGAAAATAATGTAAACGAAGACATAAAAGAAAGATGATGAGAGAGTGCTGAACTATTTTGCCGCCTATTCAAATTTATGCGTACGTATATTTTAATATTTACCTACAGTGGACCTTCCGCAACTCGAAAGTCCAAGGGACTTGAAAAAGGTTTCTTTTTACTTGAAAACTTTTTCTTTTGATTAGAGAAAGATTTCTGTTGACTTTGAAAAACTTTCTTCTCACTTGAAAAAACTTTCTTTTGACTGAAAAAGGTTTTTTGTTGACTTGTATGACCTGAAAAAGGTTTCTAGAAAAAGGGTTTCTAGAAAAAGGGTTGTTGAAAAGGGTTTGCTGAAAAAGGTCTCTTAAAAAGTTTTCTTGAAAAAGATTTTTGAAAAAGGTTTCTTCAGAAAGGTTTCTTGTAAAAGGTTTCTTGGAAAAGGTTTCTTGAAAAATGTTTACTGAAAAAGGTTTTTTGGAAAAGGTTTCTTCAAAAAGGTTTAAGAAAAGATTTCTTGAAAAAGGTTTCTTTTGACTTGAAAAGGTTTCTTTTGACTTGGAAAAGGTTTCTTTTGACTTGAAAAAGGTTTCTTTTGACTTGAAAAAGGTTTCTTTTGACTTGAAAAAGGTTTCTTTTGACTTGAAAAAGGTTTCTTTTGACTTGAAAAAGGTTTCTTTTGACTTGAAAAGGTTTCTTTTGACTTGAAAAATGTTTCTTTTGACTTGAAAAAGGTTTCTTTTGACTTGAAAAGGTTTCTTTTGACTTGAAAAAGGTTTCTTTTGACTTGAAAAAGGTTTCTTTTGACTTGAAAAGGTTTCTTTTGACTTGAAAAAGGTTTCTTTTGACTTGAAAAAGGTTTCTTTTGACTTGAAAAAGGTTTCTTTTGACTTGAAAAAGGTTTCTTTTGACTTGAAAAAGGTTTCTTTTGACTTGAAAAAGGTTTCTTTTGACTTGAAAAAGGTTTCTTTTGACTTGAAAAAGGTTTCTTTTGACTTGAAAAAGGTTTCTTTTGACTTGAAAAAGGTTTCTTTTGACTTGAAAAAGGTTTCTTTTGACTTGAAAAAGGTTTCTTTTGACTTGAAAAAGGTTTCTTTTGACTTGAAAAAGGTTTCTTTTGACTTGAAAAAGGTTTCTTTTGACTTGAAAAAGGTTTCTTTTGACTTGAAAAAGGTTTCTTTTGACTTGAAAAAGGTTTCTTTTGACTTGAAAAAGGTTTCTTTTGACTTGAAAAAGGTTTCTTTTGACTTGAAAAAGGTTTCTTTTGACTTGAAAAAGGTTTCTTTTGACTTGAAAAAGGTTTCTTTTGACTTGAAAAAGGTTTCTTTTGACTTGAAAAAGGTTTCTTTTGACTTGAAAAAGGTTTCTTTTGACTTGAAAAAGGTTTCTTTTGACTTGAAAAAGGTTTCTTTTGACTTGAAAAAGGTTTCTTTTGACTTGAAAAAGGTTTCTTTTGACTTGAAAAAGGTTTCTTTTGACTTGAAAAAGGTTTCTTTTGACTTGAAAAAGGTTTCTTTTGACTTGAAAAAGGTTTCTTTTGACTTGAAAAAGGTTTCTTTTGACTTGAAAAAGGTTTCTTTTGACTTGAAAAAGGTTTCTTTTGACTTGAAAAAGGTTTCTTTTGACTTGAAAAAGGTTTCTTTTGACTTGAAAAAGGTTTCTTTTGACTTGAAAAAGGTTTCTTTTGACTTGAAAAAGGTTTCTTTTGACTTGAAAAAGGTTTCTTTTGACTTGAAAAAGGTTTCTTTTGACTTGAAAAAGGTTTCTTTTGACTTGAAAAAGGTTTCTTTTGACTTGAAAAAGGTTTCTTTTGACTTGAAAAAGGTTTCTTTTGACTTGAAAAAGGTTTCTTTTGACTTGAAAAAGGTTTCTTTTGACTTGAAAAAGGTTTCTTTTGACTTGAAAAAGGTTTCTTTTGACTTGAAAAAGGTTTCTTTTGACTTGAAAAAGGTTTCTTTTGACTTGAAAAAGGTTTCTTTTGACTTGAAAAAGGTTTCTTTTGACTTGAAAAAGGTTTCTTTTGACTTGAAAAAGGTTTCTTTTGACTTGAAAAAGGTTTCTCTTGACTTAAAAAAGGTTTCTCTTGACTTAAAAAGGTTTCTCTTGACTTAAAAAAGGTTTCTTTTGACTTAAAAAAGGTTTCTCTTGACTTAAAAAAAGCTTTATTTTGATTTAAAAAAGCTTTCTTTTGACTTATAAAAGCTTTCTTTTGACTTAAAAAAGGTTTCTCTTGACTTAAAAAAAGCTTTATTTTGATTTAAAAAAGCTTTCTTTTGACTTATAAAAGGTTTCTCTTGACTTAAAAAAAGCTTTATTTTGATTTAAAAAAGCTTTCTTTTGACTTATAAAAGCTTTCTGTTGACTTGAAAAAGGTTTTTTGACCCAAAAAGCTTTCTTTTGACTCGAAAAAGGTTTATTTTGACCCAAAAAGCTTTCTTCTGACTAGAAAAAGGTTTATTTTGACCCAAAAAGCTTTCGTTTGACTTGAAAAAAAAAAAACAACAATACAAATTGGTGAATCGATGGCAAGCAAGAAAGAACGGCGAAATAAAAGTAATAAATGAGCACCAGAACTAATCAAGACTTAGGTAGACCATATCAGAAATAGTTATGTAACATGACACAGCTAAATTGAAATTAGTTTAACAGTAATACATACATACTTATATCGTCCCCTTTTTGCGTTTTTATCGTAACCACCATTTTTTCGAAATTTACTTTTTGATGCAAATTTGTACATCATCCCTTAGCGCATCATCTGGAAAAAAATTATAGCTGAAATCCTTACAGTTATGTCAAAAAATGGCTATCTTTTTTATCGTATCCACCAATTCATAAATGATAAAAAATAAAAAAAAATTTAAAAAATCGTCCCCTTTTTGCGTTTTTATCGTAACCACCATTTTTTCGAAATTTACTTTTTGATGCAAATTTGTTCATCATCCCTTAGCGCATCATCTGGAAAAAAATTATAGCTGAAATCCTTACAGTTATGTCAAAAAATGGCTATCTTCTTTATCGTATCCACCAATTCATAAATGAAAAAATTTAAAAAAATTTAAAAAAATGCTCTCCTGTAAAATTTGGGTTTTGGCGTTTACGATAAAAACGCAAAAAGGGGACGAAATGGTCTCCTGTAAAATTTGGGTTTTGGCGTTTACGATAAAAACGCAAAAAGGGGACGATATATCAATAATGTAAAAAAGTGGGTGACTCCACTGACGGCTACTCTTTCATCATCAAAACATTCATAAATGCGCTGCGGTAACTATTACGAAAAATTATTACAATAATCTATATCAATTATACGCCATAGCATAGATTGATTGAATACCATTAATCAATTAACTAATTAGTAAGTGATGAGTTGGGCGAGTTCTTGTGGGCTTTAAGTGAATAGGATTTCTCTAAGCCAAGGTATTTGAATGCTAGGTTTTTTATGAACGCATGTATATATACATTGGCGTATCCAGACTTTGATGAGAGAGTTGGCAGATCCTTAGTACATTAGGCAGATCCTTAGTTTTATAGAGACTTTCTTTTTGTTGAGATATAAAGTATGGGGTGGTAATCTGGAGAAATGTTTTTAGATGATTTGAAAAATTTTCATTTTGACCTGAAAACGGAATCTTTGGAGCGGACCTAAACAAGGTTTATTTTGACTTGAGAAAGGTTTCTTTTGACTTTCAAACCGGTTTCTTCTGCCTAGATACAGGTTTCTCCTGACTTGATACAATTTTCTTCTGACTTGAAAAAGTTTTTTTTTACTTGAAAAGGGATTCTTTTGACTTTAAAAAGCTTTCTTTTGACCTCCAACAGGTAGCTTCTGACTTGAAGAAACGGCTTATTTTGACTTGAAAAAGAGTGAGAAGAGTCCATATCGCGCTAAAAATTAATAATAAAGTCAACATTAAAATAATACAACAAATAAACAAAGCATTTGGCAGCTCTTTATTATGATGCTAATGTTGGCGAAACTTCGAAATGAGAGATTGCAAAAAATAAATTTGCAAATCAGCAATTTTTCAAGCTACACACCTCTTCTTTTATTTTTCTTAACAATTTGTGTGCCAAGTTTCTTACAAGCTTTTGGCTAGATTTGTTGTGTTGAGAAGTTTTTTGTTATAAATTTCAAACTTTAATTCCTTTTTTCGCTCCCCACCACTATTTTATTTTGCTTTGTTTTTTGCATGCTTTTTGTTTAGTTTTTTTTTTTTGTCTTTCAGCGCTTTACGAGCGCCTCACTAGCTTTTATGTCTTTGCCTTCTTTACAATGGCCTTTTGTTTTGGTCGGTGAGGTTTATCACAGGCACAGTCAGCCGGCAAGCTAGGCAGCCAGCTAGTCAGTCAGCCACTTAGCTGGGTTGTCAGTCACATCCAACAGAGTGCTGTAGAAATTGTTACTGTTTTTTGTTAAAGAGACACACTATCATTACGCCCCTCGATCTTCCCCTTTTGCTGCGACAAACTTTATATGTACTTATGTTTGTAGGTATGAGTATTTCTTTTCTTCGCAAACGCTTTCTGACGCTTTCCCTTGACTTCGTTTTTTTTTGTATTGTGTTGTCTTTTTGTTATTCTGGTGCTTTGTTGTCTGTCATTCGCTAACATCGTTGTCATTTCAATTCTGTGATTTGTTGCTAGTTTTGGTACATGCTGTAGACACGCTCAAGGCAGCAACATCATCAATGAAATTGAGCATCGTGAGGAAAGTACGCATAGAGATATGTAGCAGTCGCAAGTTGGTCAGACTAAAAAAAGTGGAGTTTTCGTTTTGCACAAAATACATATTTCTGTTTATCGTCCACCATCTACAAACTAACGTCCATTCTCTGAGTAATTTACTGCAGGGCGTCCGTCCATGGCCACTTGACGCAAGTTCGCAAAAGGTTGTTCGACAATTGGATAGCACAATCGATACAATGCAAGGCAGTATAAAATGATGCTGAAAAGCATAGTCAATAATTGAGAACGGCAACATGAAACGAAGCTCTTAGCGCAAATTCCCTAAAGCTTGTAGCTACGAAAGTTTGTCAAAAAGATGGATAAAAGTATTCCTATTGTTTAGATTTCATTATTTTTATCAAAACAATCATCTTTTAGGCGTGAATATATCAAATTCTTTACTTCTTGGAAATTTGTTCATATATACATACATACATGGGTCTTTCCATATCAAATCGTCATATGTAGTTGGAATCGACTTCTTTCCATTTGAATGAAAAGTTATTCAAATTCAAAATTTCCAGGCCCAGGCTTTTGAACTTTTCGATGCTCCGAAGGTTGTGACTTTTGACAGTTTTTATGAAAAAATTCAGTCGTTGAGAGCCAATAGGAGGGGGTTTGAACGCCTCGTGACTCGTGAGACATTTGACTACAGAGCTAGTCGACATCGGGACTTAAATTGCTATGAAATGTATTTATTTACATGGATAAATATTCAATACAATAGAAATTAAAAGAATTGGAAAATAACAAAAAAATGCTTTGTAACTACTTAGTAAATGAGTGTGACTCGTGGGACACCGAAAAATCTCTTTGTTGCATCTTTGTGAGTACGAATACGAATTTTAGTTAAACTCTTCAATTTTCAACTACAATTTGTATATAGTCTCTCACTTGCTAGAAGCATGAATGTGCTAAAATTAAAATTTTGGGAAATCGTATTTGTAAGTTTATTCCTCTCGAAAAATTTTAAATTTAATTTTTTTTTTCATAAATATGTTTTGCAGGTTATATTCTCATTATACTCTTTCCACTATATAGTTTTTATGTTAATATTCCTTCAATTCCTCGAGATTCGGCACATTCATCTTTTAAAAATGCCCAATATTTTTTTTTTTTAAATTTCGTTGTGCCAGAAACATGAATGTGTAGCGCAAAAAAAATATTCAAAAACTGAATTTTTAAATTTTTTAACATTTTTGTTTTGCCAGAAACAGGAATGTCTGGCATGACACCATGACGTATACGTAACAATTTTGTTACTTACAAATTCATGTTTCTGGCAAAACGAAAATTTTAAAGAATTTCAAAATTCAGTTTTTATACATTTTTGTTGCGCTAGAAACATGAATGGCACAATTTTCAGAGATTGAACTGCACATTCATGAAAATAGCATTGCTGAGGGTTCCTTGTACTTTGGAAGGATTTTCGTGAATCGTAGAGAAAAGAGAGGTTAATCACGTGAGCCTATTAACTCAAATCTCGAAAATTGGCACATTCATGCCTCTGACAAGCGAGCGACGAAATGGTCGTAAATACCAATATTTTTTAAAAATACGATATATCTTCAAATTCAATTAACTTTTTACAAATATTTAAAATTGTGACTCGTGGCACAAGTGTGAAATATGAAATATACTCCATTATCGAAAAAAATTTTATTACTGTTTTCAGGGTCGAGAAAAGTATTCTTATTTGTCCTCGACAAATAAATAACAAAACTGATTTCGATAATCGAGTATATTCCATATTTCACACTTGTCCCTTGAGCCACAAATTTGAACATTTGTGAATAGTTACTTCAAACAAATAAATATCGCATTTTTTCCTTTCTGTGCATCCATCTTAATCTTCGCTCGCTGTTTGCCTATCCCCTCTTCGGCATTCATCTGAGTAATACATGAGAGTTCCATCTCGTGTGACTCGTGGGACATATTGCAAAGTTGTCAAGAAATCACTATATGACTCTTTTAATTAAAAAAAAAAATGTATTTAGACGGTCCGTTGACCTCTTAATCCTTACTTCCAGAAATAACTGGTTTCATTTTTTGAAATAAAAATATAGCTGATACAACAATTCTTTCAACTAAGTAGTTAGATGTGAAGAAAACAAAAATGTTGGGTTTTTGCATATTTTTCTATATTTCTGTTAACATACCATTCTACATACAAATTTATTAAATTTCTGATATTTTTGTTTCTTGCAGATACATAAATAACGCTAGAGGCTATTATAAAATAAACATTTATACAACAGTGACGTGTTTATCAAAAAATTCAAAATGAAGTTGCAAACACCAACAAACACACTAAAAGTGCGCGATTTTAATGAAATACTTAGCTGTCAACTGTGTGGTGGCTATTTCATAAATCCAGCTACGGTGGATAATTGTTTACATACATGTAAGTAAACATATTCAAACGAATAAACACATGCCTACACGGTTAACAATTTTAACCTAAATTTTAAACTTTTTTGGACTACATATACTATGACCAAACCAAATTTGGATTCAAGTTCAATCAACACAAGTTTTCATGAAAATTGGCTAAATAAATCAGGTGTTAATTATAAACCAGAAATGTTTTAACAATTTTTTAAAAATAAAATAAATTTTTTGTCCGTTGGCGGGAAATCGAACCAAGACTCCCCGCATCATGCCCGTCTGCTCTACCACTGAGCTCCATCGCACACATAAATATTTTTGGCGAAATTCAATCTTGAATAAGCTTTCAAAAATAAATTTGAATTTTCAAGCCCAAAAGTTTAAGTTTTAGACCGAAAAGTTTGAATTTTCAAAACAAAAAGGTTTAATTTTAAAACGAAAAGTTTTAAGAATAAAATAAAACTAAAAAAATGTGGCAGCTGGCAGGATTCGAACGAAAACCCTCAGGAGTCACAGCCGAATGCTCTACCGCTGAGCTATGCAGCACATTAAGTTTTTGTGGGCAAAATTCAATTACATTAAAACAAACCAAAAATAAAAAACTTAGACTGCTTTTTCATTTAGATTTTAAATCGAAACCAAAAGAAATTGAAAATCTTTGTAGGTATTTGAACGGTTTGAAATATTGTACAAAAAAGTTTGAAAAAATTGATTCCACTTTTTACGGGTTTAAAATTTAGGTTCATTTTTTTAGACGTGTATGTGATACCGTCTGGGTGAGGCACGATTTTCTCCCAGAAGTTCTATCGGTGGCACGATATCCGCTTGAGCCTGCAATTTCTCACGCTCTTGCTATCCTGTCCTTTAGCAAGCTCTAATTGTTTAGGAGAATAGTATAGGGATACATACCATTACAACGCAGATAAATAGCGGCCTTAATCAACCCCAACCAAGTCACATGACTATGCTAGTGGCACTTGACTTGTCAAAAGCATTTGATACAGTTAATTATGCCACGCTCATACAAGATCTTCTTGAGACACAACACCCTGATGGGTTAAAGAGGTGAACCGCTAATTATCTGAACGGATGGCAGGCGACGGTAAACTTTCGAAACGCTACATCTTAAACCCCGACACTGTTTAACTTGTATCTATCGAAGATGTCCCACCACTAGAGGGCGTCACCATCTTTTCGTATGCCGACGACTGTAAAATAATGGTGATAGGGAAGGGCCCCCATACTGATGAACCCTGTACGAAAATCAACAGTTACCTCTGCGACCTTTCCAGGTTTATCACCGAGCGAGATCTGACCATATCACCGACTAAATCTACGGCGACCCAATTTATTATATGGACGCAACAAGTGAGAAACGAATTAGACAATTCGTTGATGGCACTAAGCCCCAATTGTCAGCCACCCAAAGTTATTGTAACCTGTCTCTGTGGTCAAACATTTTTGAAATTGCACGTTTCCTTGAACTCCTGTTAGAGGAGCTTGATGAAGATCTTCGGCACGATCATACACGCTAAGCAGGGCGAAGCATTGTTAACAACAACAACAACAACAACAACAACAGGAGAATAGTATTATGTTTATGACGTTTTGGATATGAGAATTCTCAGGGCACCTAGGCTTCGATAAAACGATAAAATATCCATCGACTTTCCCGAATTATTCCCAACGGGAAGCTCCGTCGCAATAGCTGATAGACTCTATTATCTTTTAAATATGGACTTCTCTACTCGACAAACTAAATTTTGTGAAAAAGTATATTTAATGTTGAAGATATTCTTCGCAGGAGTACAGTAAAACCCTTCACCCTTTGCCTGTGACCCAGTAATACAATAGGATTTTCAAGGCTTTCGAGTCTAGTGATGACCCTTTCAATGGACTCGAATCTCTTACCACAACATTTTTTTTATATTTGGATACAGGAAATAAACGGAGTAGCCTAATCTCAGAGAATATCGCGAAAACTCGGCGAAGCTTCATGAAAACTTTAAAGCTTTTACTCAGAATTTTTCGAGCTTTTTGTAGTGTGCAGTTTTTAGGCCATTCAACTTTGCTATAATTTTTCCATACAAGTTTATGAACATAAGGTTTTTTTGAAAGAAAGGCCTTGAGCTCGTCGGAAATAGTTTAAAAAAAATCAGCAACAATTCAAGGAATTCTAAGAAAAAACTTCAGTTAGATATGTTTCACATTTTAAACAAATCATTTCTTCCCTTTTCCAGATTGTCGCAGTTGTATTGTACAACATTTACAAAATGAAGCAACTTGCCCACAGTGCAAAATGATTGGCGGCAGCAAACCAATTAATGTGACCAATTTGAAGTGAGTATACCAAAAGTAATATGTTATTTATTGAGTTTTCTATTAAATTACTAGAGCTCAGCCTTAAGTCCTATTTCAATTCTAATTTTCTAATCTTCCAATTTTTGCTATTTTTATATTATCCGACATACAGATCTGATGATGTATTGAGAGCATTAATTTTTAAACTCATACCTGGATTGTATCAAAAAGAACGCGAGCGTACAATACAATTCAATGGAACATTGCAAAATGGACAACAAAGGAGAGGGGATGCGGAGGAAGAGTGCGGTCTTGGCAGCCAAGAACAGGACAAAATCGAAGAGAACTTTTTTGCGCCAACCGAACCAATTAGGTAGGAAATTGTTGCATAGCGTTTACTTTATTTCTGTTTTTTATGTTGATTGCGAAAATTGCGAAATTTTGCTATTGCTTTGCATCTACATATGTATCGTAGTATCTAGTAGTCTATAGTGTACTCTTAAAATGCAATTTTTCTTGTCTTAACTATGTGTTTCCTTTTTCCGATTTGTTTTCTATTTTTTTTTTTTTTATTGGCGGTCATTAGTTTGTCATTGGAATATCATCCGGCATTATTGAAGGGCTGCAGCACGAGTCAAATTCCACCAGTACGTTACTTACAATGCCCAGCTGGTTTGAAAATACGTCACTTGAAACGTTTCCTCTGTTCCAAATTCGACATTGACCCGGAGAGTAAGCGTATCGAGGTGGAAGTGATTTATGAGGATGAGGTGTTGCCAAACGATTTTACGCTAATGGATGTTGGCTATTGTTATAATTGGAAGAGGGTGAGTGAGAGTACTTAAATTTTTTTGTTGCTTATCTTCACTATGTGTGTTTGTGTGAATGGTGTTCATGTGTATAAAATTTTAATGACATTGACATGAGCGAGGATTTACCTAGAATGAAAATGTCTGCGGGATCTGCTTTTAAGGTTGTTTTAAATTAAATTTCATTGAGTAGCGCTTAAGAAGATTAATATGATTTTACTGTGTATATCTGAAGGCTTAGTATTATTCTCTACCTTCAAACTCAGTCATTCTTATAACAATAAATTTTATTATTATTATCATTATTATTATTATTATTATTATTATTATTATTTTTATTATTATTATTATTATTATACCCGTGAGTTCGAAAACACGCCTCTTTTGTCCTTATCCTCCTTTTTTCCGGAGTTTTTGTAGGCCCTATCCCTATCCCTAATGGAAATATCGATATTCTTACTTGGGTACAAAGTGAGATATTGGAATAACATATACCTTGGAAGCGAACAGTGGTGGATCCAGGACTTTGGGAAGCGGGGAGGAGGTTCAAATTTTTTTCCGAGGACATTTTTGATTCTTAAAACTCGACTTTTAGGGGTGTTTTTCAAAAAAATATATACCTACATTTGTTGGTACGCGCATTGTCAAATTCAAGGTACCACGTAACTTCTGCTATATTTTTTGCGTAATGTACTATATCTTTGTCTAATTTTTACTATATATTTTGTGTAATTTAACTTAATATTTTGTGAAACTTTTCACTACATTATTTCTATAAATTTGACTACTTTTTTTTGTAATTTTTATTGTATTTTTGGAGTATTTTTACTAAATTTTTACTTTATTTTTTGTGTAATTTATTATACTAGAGTTCGCCCAGTGGTTGAAATTCAACCACAAAACCTTATTTTATTTTCCTACCTTTTTGGTATTTCTTAAATTTTCCTTCTTTTCCATATTTTGCATATTTTTGTTTTCTTTTCTTTTTTTCTTACCTTTATTTTCTTTCACTTTTTTCCTTGGATTTCTTTTCCTGCCATTTCGTTTCCTTACCTTTCCTATCCTTACCTCCCTTTTCTTACCTTTCCTTTCCTACCGTTTCCTTACTTTCTTTTTTTTCCTTTCGTAACTCCTTAAGTTTTCTTTCTTTTCCATTAATTTCCTTTACTTATTTTTTTAGCTTTTCATTACCTCTCTTTCCTTTATTTTTCTTTTTTTTATTTTCATTTATTTTCCATACCTTCCTCCTCGCTAACTTTTCTTTCCTTTCTTTTTCTCTTCTTTCCTTTCTTTGTCGTTCTCTATTTGCTTCCCTTTTCCACTCCTTTACCTACATTACATTTCCTTTCTTTCCTTCCTTTTTTCTTTTCCATTCCTTTCCTTTCCCTACCTTTATTTGCCTTTGGTTTTTCTCTAATTTTTTCCGTTCCTTACCTTAACTTACCTTTATTTTCCTTTTATCCATTCCTTTCCTTTCCCATTCTTTCCTTTCTTTTATATTTTATTTATTTCATTTTGTTTTATTTTTATTTATTTTATATTATTCCCTTTCCTTTCATTTCCAACAAATTTCTTTTTTTACTTTCAATCACTTTTCTATTTCTTATTTTACTTTTTTTAGTTTTATCAATTTTCCATATTACTTTATTTCACTAAGCCTAGCCACGAAGGGCCTTGTGCATGATCTAGCTTATTTGTGCTTTTTTTTTTAAACACCATGTCTGAGCAAGCATTTGCTTCTATGAATACCCACTCACAGATTTTCTTCACTCATTCAAGTCGACGGGCTGGCTCATGTTTATTATTGTTGCCAACAAAACAACTCACACTCGGACTCTCCCAACTGCAATGAATGCAAACACAACAATGCAAGTGGCATACACACATAACAGCGACTCTATAAAGTGAATGCGTGTTTAGCACTTGTAGTGGTGTGAATTTCAAATCATATTATAATTAAATTTTTTTAAATTTTTGGCTTGTTGTCGCACACCCTGCTCGGCGAGACCTATCGATACATATCAAATTTTATATACCTTAGAATTGTGGTTATTACAAAAAAGGGAGAAAACTGTTAAGCATTGCGCATTTATATATAATAGATTTTGTTTGTAAATATTTACTTATTTTGTTATTTGCTATATTTACTATCTTTTTTGAGTAATTTATACTATATTTTTACTATATTTATATATATATTTTATATAATGTATTTTTTGTGTAAATTTTTACTATATTTTTTGTATAAATTTTACTATCTTTTTTGTGCAATTTTTACTAAATTTTTTGTGAAATTTTTACTAATTTTTAAATAATTTTTACTATATTTTTATATAATTTTTACTAGATATATTTATAGGCCATTCTTAACTATTTTTTTGGTTTCGTTTTTACTATTTTTTTGGTGTCATTTTTAATATATTTTTCTCCAATTTTTACTATATTCTTTGGATAATTTTTACTATATTTTATTTATTACTGTGAAAAGTCTGACTTTTTGGATCCCGAAGGGAAGGGTTTAAACCTGAAAACCACCACGGTGGATCCGCCCCTGGAAGCGAATTTATCAAAGTAGTTTTAGAAACATTTTCTCTGTTGTGAATGGTTTAATATAAGATATACCTAGACAAGAAATGATTGATGAAAAAGAACTAAAATAAATTGAAAGTCCCTAACGTTCATTTCTTTTACCATTCTCTCCCAACCCATAAAAATAATATAGCATGCTCCTATGAAATTTACCTATCGCATACTTTTCTACGGCGATGAAACACAAAAACAAGACAAAGACTACAAAAAACCAGATAACGAAATCAAACAACATCAGACCGCAGATGGAATACAACAAAACAAAAAGTTGACACTTTACGATGAATCAGACATCACAACTCTGTCCCCCACTACTTCCGTACCCCCTAATCTAAACACCGGCGCCCAAACAGGTTTACAAAAACCAGATAAAAGCAAGAATAAGATCACCAAGGTCAAGAAAGTAAGCACCACAAAAATTCACAGCAATTCTTTGACAGAAGAAACCATAGTGCCTGTGAAAATGATAATTGCGCGCAAATCAAGCGCTGATAGTGGCAAGAAACCCTCACCAAAAGACAGCAGTGGCGACGAGGTCACCTATACAGTGACCAATGATTTTAAGAGTCTACGCAGCAATGATATGCGCTATAGCGACTATGCGGTCTCTTCCACAACGAGCAATAGCAACTCGCCCAAAAGCTCGCCAAAGAGTGCACAGCGTTCGCCCAAATCGGGAGATGTATCCAATGTTGTGGATTCGCTAACGTCGTCTGGAGGAGTGTTGCCTAAGTGCGATATTGTTGTTAGCATACCGCAATCGCAGATGCCCAAGTCACCGTACGCCGTTGACGATGAGTTCGAGAATGTTTCATTGGCACAGTTGAAGACGGCAAGCAAGAAGTCGCCGCCATCAGCGGCGTCTACCATCACAGTGGAGTCGATGAAAAGCGCCACAACCCGAAATGTGCCAAAGTTGAAAATTGAGTTGAATAGCCTCAAAACGCGCTTAAGTATTTCAAAACCCAAATCTGCCGGTGTGTTGCAAGACACGGGGGAGAAACGCACCAAACAGCGCAAACATTCGCTTGATGAGGAAGCAGCGCCTTTGACGGATTGCCTAGATTTGGAGACATATGCCAAGAATATTGGTTTGCAGCCCATAGAAGTGTTGACGCCACCAGAGTCAGCAGAGATCGCCGAAAAGCTAAAATACAGCCCAAACGCATCACCGCTTTCATCGGCTTCTTCAACTACGAGTTCGTCAAATAATGCATTTCCATTGGTCGGTGCAAGCAACGAGCTAACTACGTCGACCTCGTTCCACAAGAAAAGGAAAAAGAAGCATTCGCGTGATTCAAAGGAGCCCAAGGAGAGTAAACGGCGTCGAATGCATGCGGAAATATCCAGCAAACCAGAAGAAGAGAGTCTAAAAATGAAAGTTAAACTAACGCCATCACACAACCACAAGTCGCATAAATCAGAAAACTCGGCGGCTAGAAAGAGCAGTGAAGAGGCGGCGCGCAAAGCTCAAACAGAGGCTGCGACTAAATCATTTAGCCAAACACAGGCAGAAATTGATAACATTTTGGCATTGAATAAGGCGCTTGGCGAGGAATCGCGCAGCATAAATCATCTAATGAGAGAGAATGAAAAGTCCAAAGACGCTAGCGTAAAAGTGGTGAAGGCTGATGAGACTTTATTGGCACTACCGCATGCACAATTGCTACCCAAACCCGTTAACAACATTAAAGACAAGACAAAATTACCCGCATCACCACCCTTACCGCCTAGTCTCTTCAAGACAACACCGCTCAGCTTTAATACGCTCACTGTTACCAGCACCACAGCTGGTGGACCAACGAAGCACACGAGCAACGCTGGTAAACCAACCGAAGGAGCAAAGTTGAAGCAAATCTTGCCAGCCACAACAAAACCCGCTGCAGTTCCGCAATATAATAGACAGGGTTCGTTAAATGCAAGCACGACAAGGGCACATCCGAATTTTATAGTTCCTAATCTACCACGTCGTCCCGCCCCCGGCTCAAATTGCTCCTACACGCCCTCATCTATAGCTAGTTCTAGTAATAAACAGTTGCAGGGTCTGCAGCTAAAGCGTTCCGCCTCTTTAGATGAATCTTATGCAATTTCGGGGCGTGGTAAGCAGCCCAAACTCGATGCGGCGCAACGCAAGTCTCTATATAACAGCTATGCTAATAAGCCTTACACACCCGCAGGCGGCGTTGTTGGCCCTAGCAAGACGGCTGACAATGTTATGCATGCGCAAAGCGCTACCGGCAGCGCCATCACTATTACAGCGCGTCCAAACGCTGACACGGCTCAAGTGCAATCGCAATGGAAGTTGCCGTCGTATACTCCTTTGCATTTGCCCTTCAACAAACCCGCTGTGGAAATTGTGCGAATCAACTCGAATCAGAGCGCAGTCGATATACAATTACATGCAGCGGGAAAGGGCGCGCGTATGATGGGACCACCTTTGCCAATGATCAAACCTAAGAAAGCCAACACCACACAGCAGTCGACAACTTCGCCTACTGCAGGCGCTGCAGTGAAAGCGCCACCAGTTGCGCCGAGCGCTACAACTTTGGCACAGCCCAGAAACAATATGTATCGCTTGTCACCGCCAGCGCTCGTAAATCTACAAGCGCCAACTATTTCTTCGGTTGCAAAGAAAGTCAGCGCGCCAGTGGCTGATACCGCGCCAACTAAGAAACCGGATGTGGTTGATAAACCAAACGGCAACGCGACCGGCAAGCAGATTCAACAAAGACGTAACAGTTTACGCGACTTTAGACTCATACGCGACCATAACGCTGAAATCGTCGATATCACAGGCAGCTGTAGTGGCAAGGATGATGTGCGCCCAGCTGACACCACAACCAATACAGCAGTAACAGCTGCGCCTTCGGCAAGAGAGAGTTTGGAGGCGGCTTTGAACAAGATCAAACAAAATATCGCCTCGACAACAGCGCAAGACACTGTCTCGATTACAGCCGGTAAGCAAACCCAATCATCTTCTGGAGAGATGGACGGCGACGACTTGCAAAATCTGCATTTGCTATCCGATTCGGCAACAGCGCGCGAGAAGCTAGCAATACGCGCCTCGCAATCCTATGAGAAACCAAAGATACAGCAATCAACATTGGTGCGACAGCAAAATGCTTCCGTGCGTAATATACCCAATCCATCTGCATTGGCGTTTCGGAATATGTCCACGCTTCCTGCTGTTGGTAGCACTAGTGCACGCGTGACAACCACGAATCCAAGCAGCAGCACAACTTCAAAAACCACAGTAACCCCGACCCCCGCAGTTTCCACGGCCACAGAAGCGAAATCGTCATTAGCGCCCCAGACAAGCGCTGCCGCACCACTTAGTCCCGGTCAATCAGGTACAGCCACCACCACCAGCGCTGGCAACAACGCCACCAACTCAGCGCCATGCCGCACATTGAAGAAACCGACGACCATCGATCAAGTGGCTGCCAATTTAAATATGCGTGCCTCCGCTGCTGCAGCCGAAGCTCATGCCGCCAAAGTGCATGCAACAGAGGAGCCGGCACAGATAAGTTCATCAACGAGTAGCAGCATATCCGCTACGGTTCAGAACAAAATGAATGAGTTGATGAAGCCAAATACAAAAGCGTCATCGCCTGCTCAGCAAAATATGGCCTCCTCAACCACGACAACGACAAAGGTGCCGTCGGTAGCACCAGAAACAGTGGGACGCGCACGTGAACCACAGCCAAACAAAGCGTTGAAAACAAACAACGCGGATGAGGGTTTAAAAGCGAAAGTTTTGCCAAAATCCCTGGCTGATAGTGGTGTGACAACTACAATTGTCACTGATGTTGCTACCATAAAAAAAGCTACAAACAATAATAACAACAACAGCAGCAGTAATAATAATAACAACCATAATAGTAAGAACAACAACAGCAATGGCAAACTTGGTGTGACGGCAGCTAACGTGGCGAGTGATTAAGGTGAGTGCTCACAGTAAAGCATGAAAATTTTTATTGCTTTTTATTTTTTTTTTTTTTTTTTTGTTGGGATGTGCGCAAATCTATTGTGGTGACACTTGGTGTGAAGGGGTAAAAGTGTAATGGATTATCTTTATCTTTATTTTTTTTCAAGCCGTCTGAATTGGAATTTCTTCATTGTGATTGGATTATGAATGGGATTTAGAGTGTTGACTTTTGACTTTTTTCGTTTAGAGCTACCGATTTAATACATCTGTGGAATAGAAAACTGAAATATTGTTTCCTTGTTGGAAGTTTTACTCAAAATTTTTTTTTTTAAATTTTTATACCCAGCGTACTAGTACTAGTACAAGGGTATTATAATTTTGTCCACATAACGGTACTACGTAACGGCACAAAATAATCGACATAGATATAGAGTTCCATATATGAAAGTTCTTAGGTTGAAAAGAGGAGTTTATTAAGGCATGTCCGACCGTCTGTCCGTCCGTCCGCCTGTCTGTGTACACGATAACGTGAGTAAAGTTGAGATATTTGCATGAAATTTTGTATACAGGTTACATTCTGGCCAAGGTAGGTTGCTATTGAAAATGGGCCAAATCCGATAATAACTACGCCCCCTTTTTCGATATCGAAAATCACATAAATTGACATATCTCGGTAGCTGAAATGGCTAAAATGATATAATTTTATAGGTGAATCCCCCTGGTCATTCTCTTATGATTTTTTCATAAATTTTTAAATTTTTTGCTTCTCTGAAGAGATATTTGCAATCAAAGTTGCAAGTTTTCCTGTGGTTGTTGTAATTACATTAGGCTGTCCCTAAACACGTGCAAAAAAGTGTACGCACCCGGACTTGGCATGGCGCAGCCGAAGGCGCCCAACTCAAAAAGGTTTCCTGCACATAAATACCATGGATCCCGCCCCAATTTTGGTATCGGACCCGGGTAATTTTTCGGTTTTTGGACCATAACTCTCCACAGAAACAAAAAATTAAAAAAAAAAAACGCTTCCGGATTCGTGATCCTGACGCCAAAACAGTTTTTTAGAGCCCTCTCCCATAATTTGAGCTAATCTTTTAGCAGTTGAGTGCTTAAGGAAACTAATACAAAAAACCTACAAGTTTTCCGTTTCTTGAAGTAAAAAATATAACCAAGTCTTACAAATTTTTTAATAATTTATTTTCTTTTTCCTTCTTTTTCATTTCTTCCTAAAGATATAGTTAATCGATGTGAAATATTTTTCGAAATAGTGGACTCAGAAGTTAAATATTTTTGGAAATGGACGGAAGGCGATGATGACTCAGATTCCAATTAATGAATGAGAGTGGTAAATCAATAATAGAAATATTTAAGAAATAGTAACTTATTTATTTATATGCACATATGTACATAAACATGCATTAATGTAAGTAGATATTAGGAATGTTTACCTAAATGAAGCTGATAATAAATATAATAACTGCATTAGACCAAATCTATCAAAATTGAGATTGAGCGATTTAGAAACTTAGTTAGAACATAACCTGTTCCCTGTTCCGAAACTCGTTTGTTCCTTTCTGAAAATTATTTGAAAAAGGCGCATTGACACAATTTTTTTCCAGGATCAGAATGCTCATGTATACTAAGGTGACCAAACAAGGTCAAAATTTCATTGGAAAATAAATTTTTGTGTAAAATATGACCGCTTACGTATGACGCTATACGTAGTTATTATAAAGAAAAATTATACATTATTTTGTTGTACCTAAATTGATATTTAATGAATGAATTAACATAAGTTATTATTTTTAAATGCTGGAAAATGCACAAAACTGCGATATAAATAATTACTTGAGTAAAAGCAGATTTTGTGGTAGGCAGTTAATAGTACATTTACACTGCACCAAATTTGGCGAATTCAAATGAGCCAGTTCGACACCGTTTACACTCGTAAATTTGCATTTGCCTTCACCTTCCCTGCAAGAATCTTCTACCAGGTCAAAAAGCCACCGAAAGAAATTGCACTACCGTGATATTTAAACACCTGTAGAGTAATAGCGAAAGAAGAGTCAAGAAGGCTTCTGTCTTTTCCTGGTAGAATTGGCCCATTTTCTAAAAAAAAAAGTAGTTGAAATTGTTATTTACAGCTCTGCATAGTGCAAAAGTTATCACACGTCAATTGCCCATTAAGGTTCTTACTGGGCAATCCTTAATGTGGAACATCCGCAGGGTTGCTATTTTGAAGAACTGTGGATTGTATTGTTCGGCAAATGAGGAAAAAAGTGATGGAATTCCAAATTTGGAAAATGAGATTTGTATGGAAAAAAGCGCTAAATTTGCAATTTTTCGCCAAATTTGTTATACTTGGTGCGGTGTAAATGTATTATAAGTGTAATATTTTACTAACTAGCTTAAATTTAACTATGAATCAATAGTATTGACGTTTAATTGAATACAAAGAAGCAAGAGGGCAAAGTAATGAAAAGTTTAAAACTAGTAAAATAACTTAAACAAAATGAGTTTACAAACACCTTTACGAGATGCTTGTCTGTTTGAATGAATTGCTCTATTATTTTTTGTAAGTTAGAGGATAAAATTAAAGAAGGTAAACAGTTGTAAATTATACTCATATAAAGTAACGAAACTGTAAAACAAACCATTAAAGACAAGTATACTATAATCTTACCTGTATTAGGGTCATACCAGTAAAAACTTACAATAATTAAAAGCGAAAGAACATAACTAATAAACATTAAATACAGTTTGCTTTGGCCTACCGTCATACAAACAGTTTCTTTCGAGATACTTAGGAAAATAAAAAGCACAAGTAGGTTTTATTAAATAAGCACAACAGAAGCTTTAAATGTAAAATTTCTTTTTTTTTTTCTAAATATTCTCATTTTTGGTTTCATAGCTATAGATATGTATTATTTCCTCGCAATTTTTTCTGTAAATATTACTTTATGATAATTATTAAATATTAATTATAATTATTTTTTAATAACTTACCACATAGACATGTACATAATATACATTTAAATACGACATACTAAAAACATATAGCTAACAAATAAAACATTCATAGACAAAAAAAAAAACATATTTCCCTTTTTTTATTTACTTTGAAAGCTGCAGAAATTTCACAAGTCTATTATTCTTTCATAATGAAAAAATAAAATGAAATTAAAAAAAGTTGGTGTTCTGGCACATCGTGAGCGTAAGTATATATGTATTACCAACCTGATAAATTCAACATATTAGATACTTTTTTGTTTACCAATATTTAATTTACAATTGTGTTCACACCTATCCAGAGATACCTGTCAAAAAAGTACGCCTCATTTTAGAATCTAAAATTTAGATTTACCCAGGCACTTGTTATTTCTCACAACCGTTCATGCGATTTTTTGACGTGTATATATGGCCAATTCTCTTTGAATGTAACGTTAGCAGTGCTCTCCAACTGCTCATAACTCCGGCGTATTTTGAAAACTTTGAAAATCTAGTGCATATACACGGAGAGCACTACTAAGGTTACATTCCTGAAGATTTGGCCATATACACATTAGAACGGGCCAAATAAATTTTTTTTTTGGTTTTTTGGAAAATTTTATTGAATTAAAATATTTTTTTTTGGTATAAAAATTACAAACCATTGTTGTAAAAAACCATTTATCTGAATATATTTTTGTGTTATGGCTTGCGTCATAATAACGCTTAACCGCCTAGGCGATTTTGGCCGTTTCGTATCAAAACACGCCAGTCATTCCTTTTTAGCGATAACTGACGCCAATTGGAAACCCCAAGGGAGTTCAAGTCATCCTCCACTTGTTGTTTCCATCTCAGTCGACAGCTCCCCCTTCCTCTGCTGCCGAATTCGGGTGTCGATAGGAAAACTTTCTGTGCTGGAGCTTCTTTGCCCATTCGCATAACATGATCCAGCCAGCGGAGCCTTTGGGCTTTAATCCGCTGAACTATGGTCAAGTCTGCGTAAAGCTCGTACCGCTCATCGTTAAATTACCTTCGATACTCGCCGTTGGCATCACGGAAGGACCATAAATCTTCCCGAGAACTTTTCTCTCAAATACTCCATGATTCTGAGCCGTACGGTATTCCAAGAATAATATTGCAATGATTTTTTTGTTGTGAGTCACAAAGAGCAAGATGTTGTTGTTGTAGAGCGGCAGTGAGCAGATTGAGACACTACGTGGCGAGAGGAAAAATTTTCTAGTATTCTAGCGTCAAACATTGTCACAAAAGGCAAATATCCATGTACAAAAACGATGGGTACAGATCAGTGGGGGATTTTAATTTCGAAAATATTTTTCATTCGCAGTTTCTTAAAACCTGCATTTTAGCTTGTTTTACAAAAAAATATATACCTCCATTTGTTGGTATGGGCAATGCCAAACGTATGTAAATCGTCTAAAAAGTTACCGAATGACAGTAAAAATATCGGTTGGCAGTTTTACTATATTTTTCGCGTAATTTTTACCATATTTTTGTGTAATTTGTACTATATTTTTTGTGTGTAAATTTAACGGTCTTTTTTGTGTAATGTTAATTTAATTTTTTTCTATATTTTTATTCATTTTTGTGTAATTTTTTCAAAATTTTTATTCAAAATTTTTACTATATTTTTTGCTGTGAGCTACTGTGTTTTTTTTAGATACCGAGGAAGAAAGGTGCGTTAAACCCGAGTTGAACCCGAACCCCCGTCCCCGTGGACCCGCACCTGGTACAGATTCTTAAAAGAGTTACTTTTAACAATTTTTTAGTATTAAATAAAAAAAAAAATCAAATTTCTGTCTTCTATTGGGTGTTTTTAAAACAATTATTTTACTAATGATTAAGAATCATTGTTTTATCAATATTATAACAAAAATATAAATTTTTCATATACATTTTAGATTTTTTCCATGTTGAGTTTTGTATTTTTGGCCAATTTTCAAACCAAAATTGGGATAGAAAAAAAAAAACATACCAATATTTTAGGCTAGAATACTAAAATCTAAGCTACCAACATTAGATCTGTAAATTTTTCAGATATTTCTTTTCACCATTTTAAAAAATAAAATCAATAAATAAAAAAAAAATTCAATATCTGGCCCAGTCTAATACACATATCCATATAAACGCATGTACATATACATATTTGCCTTATTAGCTATTTTTATTTGATTTTAAACCCGCCACAAGTGCTCTGACATTGAAGTACCTACACTTATTGATTACGCAATTAAATATCAATCGAGCGGCCTGTCTGGCGGTTTTGTTTGATTGACCAATTGACAAGCACATCATGGCAGCTTTAATTTAGCATTGGGAGTGCAATTATATTTTTTATAAATAATTTTGCAGTATTTTTATTGAAACTTTTTTTTTTTGGCTTTGCCCTTGATGATGTCATTAAACGGCAAGTTATTTGGGTGATGTGGTATTTTAAGTTTTTTTTGAACCCACTAACTAAAATGAAAGTACCTACCACTACAGAACTTTTAACAAAACTTTATGGGTTTTGGAAATTGAATTTAAAATATTTAAAACTCCTATTTAAGACCCTTAAAACACAAATGGCATAAGTCTACCTTTACTCGAACTGAGATATTCAAGGTTTTGTGTTGGCAACAAATAGGGGGTATCCTTGATTTCACAAGATAGTTCTGCTATTTATTGTGTTGCTAAAGGTGTTAGGAGTTACCCAGTTAGCGTGTTATATAAAACACATTTTCCCCTACATAGCGTCATGCCTAACTAAAAAAAAAAAACTAAAAATGGACTTATGCCACTTGTGCTTTAAACGGCTCATTTGATCATTATAGGTACTCCAACTCGCCCTAACTCAGGCTAGATTTCTTCAACCGAATTCAGAGATAAGGTGTTTTTAAAAAGAATGATATTTTATAAAATACTTTGGAGATAAAATAAAAATTTTATATTATAAATATCTGAATTAATGGAAAAAAAGTTCTGAGATAGTATCGAACTAAAACCCGAGATAGACTAAACTTCCCATGAGCCTGCGAAATGCTAAAAAAATATCTTTAATCAAATCAAACAATACTCTTAAAAAAGCAAACAAATAAATATAAATGGGAAATATGCAGTGAATAAGTTATTTAATATAAAAAAAAAAAACAAATAAAAAATTCTCAAATGTTTAACAGTGCATGTCACGTAGACAAACAATAAAAAAATTTGCAAATATCTAAAGCAAATAAAAAAAAACAAAAAAAAAATATAACCCTCAAAATGTATGCACACAAAAATGTAGAAAAGTAAAACTAGCAAAAGAGAAAAAAGTAAACAAAAACAAACAAAAATTTAAAAATCCTCTAAATGCTATGAATAAATGCATAGATGTATGTATGTTTGTAAAATAAATATTTAAATATGAATAAGTAATAATAATAAAGAGAATTTAGCACATTTACACAAAGTGACGTTTTCATTTGCGTTTTGCATACAGATTTATTCAAATAGACACAAACATGCAAAAATGTATCTTAATGACAACAACAACAGCAACAACAACAGCAACAACAACCACACCCGGCAAAAGCGGGTCAAAAGCGTGAAGCTGTTATTTGCAATGTTGGTTGATGTCGAGCTCCTCTAAGCTTTAGTTGAGCGCTTAGACACCCTTACGTAAGTATCATATTACAACACTAGATTTGTTTTTTTTTTTATATGTAGAGTTACTGAAAATAACAACAACAACTTAAGATGTGTTGAAAAAGAAGGAAGAAGAAGCTTAGGTAATATACGCACAATGGGTGCAAAGTCGCATGGGCGTAGATAGATGGAGGGGTTGAAGTGAGGCTGATGTTCAACACATATGTACATATTTATGTACATTAGAGTTTAAATTTTCGCAAAATTGTTAATTTTGTTAATCTAAATGTAAACAACAAATTCTTACCAATTTTTAGCCCTTAATATTCATAACTTGCAATTTTGATTTAAAATTTTTAAAAATTCATTAAAATTTCGAATGGTTTTGTGGTTTATGGACCTTGTACGGAATTTCATGCCCTTCGAAACTACCATTGAGTGTTTGCATGTATCTAAAAGTGGTTCACCAGTAGGAGTGGTTAAATATGTTTTGGCTTAGAAAGATACCAAAGAAAACCACGAACGGTTGAGCGAAACAATTTTTTCTCGGTTAAAAACAAATTTATTTAAGCAATACTTTTCATATCGTCAACGACCAAAAAAAATATTTTTCAGTAGAGCCAAAAGACCAAATTTAGCTTGAAGATGGTTTGAGGGCCATTTTTTTCTTGAAATATCAAAAATTAAATCATATACGCTGGTTACTACCTTGACTTAAACCCAGAAAGTAATACTCTGGGATAGAACAGTAATCGGGCGAAAGAAGCTCAATAAGTTGGATTTAGCAGCTTTTATCATCAAACAATTTTTGGTATTTGGATATTTATTTTGATGGTTTTCATTTGTTTGCCAACTGCACAATCGGCTAATCCTTCGAACCGCATCAAAAAGTCGATTTGGCTAAGAACGGTACTTAGCAGGTTTACACTCTTAGCCGGCGATATGTTAGTATTTATTACGCATTCAGATATAAACAACGCTGCAATTATTGGTCGAAATCCTTTTTTCCACAGGTAAAATTAATTTTTACCGTTGGTGATTTTCTTTGGTATTTAAAGAAAAAAATGTATTCTGACCACTGGTGAACCAGTGCGAGATACACGAAAAATTCAAGATCAATTCCGAAGAGCGTGAAATTCCCTACAATGGTCCATAAAACCGATTTAGAATATGCAAATGCTTTTCGGACATGTATTATACCCTAACAGCCCACTAGAGTCTAGTAAAAAGCACCTTGCTATAACATTAAAAGTACTTTAGAGAATGGCTTGGAAGAACTCGGTCCTCCCTCAATTGTGGTGAGTAGCTGTGGTTTGAAGTCGGCCTAAAACATTAGTATCCTGTTAATTTGGATAAATCCCCTCAAATGCATTTGTATCGTTCAATCAAATTTCATCTTCATCTTGAAATTAAATGTTTAATCTATTTCGATCCATAAATGCATTAATCTATTTTCAATTCCGCTGATTAGTTTCCAACTCTTTTCGGGTAAAAAAAATTGAGGTGCAACTGCTAAGACACCCATATATGTCTTACGTGAAACGTAAACGCTGACTATGGTGAGGGCACCTACAGTGGTTGCCATTTGATTTGCAACCGATTATAACGGCGAGTTTCAACCCTTAGAGTCTTTCAAATTACAGTTTGCCTAAATGGCATTCATTACAACATAAGTTGTAGGTATTCGTAAACAAAATTCGGCAAAATACAGTGACTCACAGTCAAAGTGAGCCACAGTATCTAGTTATCAGAAATGTGTGAAAAATTTTTGAAAACGACTTGGATTGAAAAAGGTTATTGTGCGTTTTTATTGCTTGAATATTAAACTTTAAGTAACTCATCAGTTTTTTAAGACAGTTAATTATTTTATTATAAAAAATGAGCAAAAAACAAAAAAACTCAGAAATCTATCTCACAGTGAAAGTGAGCCACCTTGACTAAAATAAACTTAAACGACAAATAACTACTTTGCTTGGCCAAATTTTCTGTAAATTGACGCTTGTAGACGTCCGAGCCTTGATTTTAACAAACTACAAGTACATCTTGGAGGGATTACACGCCATTCTTCTTGTAAGACATCTAAAAGGTTCTGTTTGCACGAAATTCTATGTTTTCGCATGATTTGTCCAAGTCAAGACCTTAAGTTCTCAATTATACTTAAATCCGGAGACTGCAATGGTACTACCAATACATGGGGACAATTATATGGTCTATTTTCTAGGACAACCAAGGATTTATGTTTGGGATCATTGCTTTTGTAGAAATATAAATCTCCTTCTATCCCTAGTTTTTCTGCACGTGGTTCAAGATTTTGTTTCAAAATGTCTTTATAACCCTATTTAGTCATTATTCTCTAGAATATGATGAAGATTTCCAGTACCATCGCCTACTATGCAGGCCCAAAATATGACGAAGACACCCCCGTGCTTTATACTGGGAGTAAGGTTTTCTGCTCGGAGTAAGGTAGTTATTTTGCCGCCATATCGCCTGCGCCAAATAAGTGAAATTATCTTTCGTCTGTAAATAGGACCTAGAAGAATAATATTCAAGCCCATGCCGGCCATTCTACCTTTATAAACCTTTTGTCAGAAGTTCATCTCCTTAAGGACTTATTTCCACGCAAACTCCAACCTTATTTTACGGGTTTAACTGTTAAAAAATGGCTTGTTTCTGGTCACGCGACCATTATATCCGCGATTTCTGAGAACCCTCTCACAGTTTCATGGCTAACGTGGATTTTTAACTGCTCTTCCACCAACTTTGTCAATTTTGGGGCACTCAGATGAGGATTATTCTTGATTTCTCCTACAATAAATTCTTCATCCCGCTCTGAAAACTTTTTTCTTGCTCTTTCTTTGCTTGTCTTTTATTCTGTATTCCATTCTGTTTCTGATTCGAATGTAATTGAGAACTTCCTATGATCTAAAATTGAGCAAAGCCTGCTAAAACATAGAATTTCGTCCAAACAGAACCTTTTGATGTCTTACAAGAAGAATGACGTGCAATTCATTCAGTACGTACCTGTAGTTTGTTAGAATCAAGGCTCAGACATCTACAAGTCTCAATTTACACAAAAGTTGGCTCAGAAAAGTATTAATTTGTCGTATAAGTTTATTTTAGTCAAGGTGGCTCACTTTCACTGTGAGATAGATATCTCAGTTTTTTTGATTTTTGCTCATTTTTTATAATAAAATAATTAACTATTTTAAGAAACTAATGAGTTACTTAAAGTTTAATATTAAAACAATAAAAACACATGATAATATTTTTCAATCCAAGTCGTTTTCAAAAATTTTTCAAACATTTCTGATAACTAGATACTGTGGCTCACTTTGACTGTGAGCCACTGTATAAGAGCCTAAGGGTTAAAACTCGCCGTTATAATCGGTTGCAAATGAAATGGCCACCACTGTATATTCCGGAGATGAAGAGTTGTTGAAAAGTGTGCATCAACTCTTTGCGGCATGTGGGCGGAAGAACTTGCCTTCAGATTGGCTCTGCGCTATAGACAAAAGGGTCTCCTTAATATCGCCATAGCCGACAATGTAATTGGAACTTATAAGTGCGGCTTCAAACTCTATAAGTCTATCAGATATTTACTAGCCATTCTTTTTAAGAAGTGCTATTTTGAGCAGAAAAGTCAAATAAGAGTATTGTCTATCTCGACGATTAAAGGTCAAGCTATATAAACTTAACTTACCTTTCCTGATGTACCTCTATTAGTAATCGAGAGAAGTATACTCTGGAAGATTGATGATGAATAGCTAATTAGAAAAATTATAATAAGGCCGTTTAAACTTTTCTCTAATAAGTATCAATACAAATACGTTTAAATTGGCGGTAAAATGCATACTATATCAAAACTGGAGCCCCACCTTTCATCGATGTCTGACTACGCCCATGTTAAGTCATACGAAAAAATTTTCCATTCGTGTAACTCACAATATGTATAGTTACGGTGACCATCCGTTCTGTTTTTGGCAGAACAGTTCTGTTTTTAAGGAGCTTGTTCTGCGTATTTTTTTTCTAAGGAAAAATAACAGAAATGTTCTGTTTTTAAGCAAATGTTCTGTTTTTGTTCTGCTTTTTTGTGCCGGCAACCTTTTTTAACAAATGCAATGAGTAGCTCTGTAAAGTTAGTTTGCTCAATAATTTCAAAACTTTATGAAAAATTTAAAATCTTTCAAAATAGTTTAAAAATAATTTAGTTTATGTTTAACGCGGTCAAGTGCTTCAGCGAAATCAAAAATTGAGTATGTTAAAATGCAAAAACGTACCCAATTTGGAAGTTCCGTACCCGGAAAAAAATTCGTACCAAAAATGGTACATTTCCGTGGTTATGGTAGGTTTTAAATAACCAAGGAAATGTCTCTCACCATCAAGAAATACTATTCACAAAGAGGAAAAATATACTTAAAAAAAATTACTTTCAATTGATGCACTTTGGTTGAAATTATTTGAGATTGCAATTTCAATGTTTCTAAGACGTTGGCAACATTTTTTACTGCAAAGAGATGATTACGCCGTGAAAAACACACATTCCAAATATTGAGAGTGTAACCCCAAATAGTTTATAGCATAGGCCGGAAATTACTTTCATGGGAGGAAAACTCCAATGCTTTAACATAGCAAGCGCTTTCTCCCTGCCGACTACTGGTTTATAGCCGGGTAGGGAAATTTTCACGTGAAGGCAATACCAAGCCTTAAGTAAAAAGAGTTCTGTTTTTTCAAAAAAAATTTATGGTCACCGTATGTATAGTTGAATGTAGGAATGATGCGATCAACTTTCATATCTCTTCACCTCGTTCAATTTGCAACCACCCACACGCACACATCAACTTTTCTGTTCGCATATTTATGGCTCGTGCCAAATGCTCACCCGTTTTCAAAGGCCACGAGCCACAGTCTCATTCACATTCAACGTAGCACACGTTGCCACTCAGAGCTCTCCGTTCAAATAAATGTATGTTTGTAATTATGTAAGTACGAAGTACAAGGTTTTTATGCATTAGAGTGCCTTACTCTTCATACCAAAACAAAATCGGTATACCTTTCTATTGGCAATACATAATTTCGACGTCTGAAAGTAATCCCTATTTCGAAATATTAAAAAAATCCCTTTATTCCTTTTATTTTGAAGAATGTCCTTGCTTAAAATTTGGTGTAATAACTCTCTGTTTCAGAAATTGGTTCAAGAAAGCCCTACATTTAAAAAAAATGCTTTTACCAACCAAAGCTTAAGTACAATGCTAGTCTTAATATCTCTTTCTTAGAATCTAGCTAGAGTTTTAAAACATATGTAACTAAATTTAACTTTAACAAGTAAGGAAGTCTAAGTTCGGGTAAACCGAACATTAAATACCCAGCCGTAGTTTTCATATGATTTTCGAAATATTCCATTTCGGAAGTGGGTGTGGTTGGGAAGCGATTTCCTCCAATTACATCAGGTATACTCCCTATTATGCTTTTATACCTGATAACAATTTCATCGTTCATTCGTAATTAGTTTAAAAGTTACGACCAGTCGAATTTTCAAAAATGCCTCTCTTAAAAGTGGGTGGTGACACGCCTGCTTTTAAAAATTTATCAAAAAATCATAATAGACTGACTAGGGGGCTCATCCTACCAAACTATATCACTTTAGCCATTTCCGTTACCGAATTATGTCAATTTAGGTGATTTTCGAAGTTTTCGATATCGAAAGTGGGCGTGGTTGGAGGGCGATTTTGTCCAATTTTATCAGGTATACTTCCAACGATACTAGTATGCTCTGCGCCATATTTCATCGTTCTACCGTAATCAGTTTAAAAGTTATGACCCGTGAAATTTACAAATATGCCTACCTGAAAAGTGGGCGGTACCACGCCCACTATAAAAAAATGTATGGAAAAATCATAAGAGAATGACCAGGTGGACTCACCTATAAAATTATATCATTTTAGCCATTTCAGCTACCGAGATATTTCAATTTATGTGCAACCTACCTTGGCCAGACAGTAACCTGTATGCAAAATTTCAACACCCTTTTACTAGTACTAGTACGCTGGGTATAAAAATTTCAATAAACGAGCGAAACTTTTTGGTGAGCCACCCTAATGTACTTTGTTGATTTTGTGGTCGTTTTTGTTAGTGTAGTTTCAAATCGCATTTTTACGTCAGCAGTCAACAACATGCGAAAGTCATTAATGCGAGAGTGGCATGAAGGGGTGGGCTAAATAGGAAATGATAAGAAGGCGACGAGGTTTGGCGATGCTGGCTGAAAACGACAACAGTTCGTGGCTTTTAATAAGAGAAAAAAAAATCTAAACATACTTGTCTATTCGTAATTGCATATAATTAACTACACACATGTATCCAGCCAAAGAAAGACAGCACAAAATCAGGAAAAAAACTTTGTCTAAAGCTGAGCTGAGCTCATTAAAATTATTACCCAAAAACTACGAAAAACTTTTTCCAATGACGTTTTTATGGGTCCAACCCTGTAGCTAACAAAAATTAACCACCCACAGTGCTATCAAAACGTATGTGTTGAATAGTTGCGTCACGTGGTTGTACGATTTATCTGGTGCCATCTTCCACACCCTTGATCAAATTCAAATCCAGTAGCGTTGTTCGGCGCTTGTCGTAGCAAACGTTGTGTGCCAAATTGAGCGGACTCATTCTCATAAAACGCTTATTATCAGTTATTATTTGGTTAAAATTATTGGTACTGTAAGAATATTTACATACTTTCATACCTACATAATTTTGTATTTGGGGAATTATTTTTCGAATGTGTTGGATTTTGGAAAAAGGTGAAAATGGATTTCTTTGTTACTCATACGCCCGGTATTGCTAAAGGGAATTAAAAAAGGAACGTATGACGGCGATATACCAACAGGTTATCATTATAACCTCTAACGAGATTTGTGTGCCGAGCTTCTCTTCCAATTTGTAGTGTGTTGCTTTCATTTTTTCCCTACAAATTGTTTGGACCTACAAGACAAATTAATTTTTGCTGAGAAGCTTTTCATGGCAGAAATATATTCGGAGAGTTTGCCAAACCACTGCCGAGGGGCGACTCCGTTTAGAAAGTGCTTTTTCTAAAAAAGTTTTCATGTTGATGGTTTGACCGGGAGTCATTACCAGGTCACTTGGTGTAGCAGGCCGAGCACACAACCGCTACACCACAGCAGTGTACCCCGTGTTAAAGGTACTTTTAATACAAAAATTTACTACTATTTTACTACCATTTTCATGTTAATATACGAATTTATCGGGCCTATCCTTGAGCCAAAAATGGTAAAAGAGTATTTGTTCGTACCTACTCTTTAGTAAAATTATATCCAGAGAGACGTGTCCACTAAATATTTAATTCGCCTTTGCAGATATCCGTCCATGAAATATTAAAACTTAAGATTTCTCAAGGTAGTAGAGTATTTCCACCCCAGATAATAACTTCTGGAAATGACCCGAAATTACAATTACCTACCGCAGCAAAAAAAGTACAACTGGTCAATAGCCGTAAAGTGTGACTTTTAGACCGGAGAGGCACACCCCGGTCGCATTTGAAAAACCTCTAAGTCTTAGAGTTTTTCAGTAGAGTCCTTGCCTACTTTTAGAAATTTAAGATTACACATAACTAATTCTCTCTCACACAACTCTACGCATAAGGTACATATATGGCAGAATATGAAAGCCGCAACGTTCCTGCTTATCGTTCGAGCTTGTTATACTCCAGCTGATTCATTGTAGATAATTAGGATTTTTTGAACGGAGTTTTCCGAAATAAAAAAATTGTATCCATAAAAAATTAAAATTTTGGGTGACTTTCTGGGAAACACCCATATACATATCAGGGGCGGTTCTAATTCCAAACATACCCAGCCTTTTCGATGGCCACTGGCAGAAATGCTCGTTTCGAAAGTCCTCTACCGAATGGTGGGTCCGTTCAGTTGACCTGCCTTTGCAGTAGAAATGTTGGAATGCCGAAAACCGCTCCGTAGGAATTTTATTTTTATCCTTCAAGTAATCCCGAAGTGAATTTTCCCGAATCTCGAGGATTCATTTCCAGAAGACGTAGATATCGTTTTTAGTTCATTACTAATGACAGGGTCTAGATATAATCACTCAAGAGCTGTTTCTAGTCTCAAAAATTCCACCCTAATTTTTCTAAATAATTTAATGATTATGTTGAAACGACAAAAAAAAAGTTTTACATTGTTTTTTCCCACCATCACAACAACAACAATCAACTTCTCGAATTAGTGATTTAATCTCAGCAACTTTGTATCATGCCATTGAAGCGATTTTACGCTGTCCACCTGACAATTCACACGGCTATACAAAAATCACACAACAAACAAGAAAAAACAGAAAATTAGTCCAAACAGACTTTGGAGAGTTCAAAGTTAAACGTCAGCAAAGGTCATCCGAGCGTATTTCAAATTACTTCAATTCTTCTTTCTTACGAGTTACATAGACAGATGGGGAACGGAGTAGTGACGAATGGCGTGGTCAGACTTATCAAAGGAGTTCACTGGGTGTAAAAACGTCAATTGCTAACAGGACTTAGTTATGACTGTTGAATAGTTAGACGATGGTAATGGAAAATATTACTAAGCCGGTCTTGATCTAACTTTTGCCTAGCACTAGCTCAGATTATTTGTGGCAACTGTCCGAGTAGACTACTGATGGCTAGCTGAACATCCGATTTCACCCTCCTTCTTTTCTGCACTTGGTTTTGACTGGACTTCTTCTAAACGCCCGGACCAATGTTGCTGAAATAAGTGGAACTTGACCTTTATCTTTACCAACCGGTACAAAAAACCACCGTTCGACCTACCAGAATTTAATGACATGAGCTTGAACTTGGCTAATAAAGCCCAATATTTGCACATTTCTGTACAGGAAGTTAAAGTGGAAGGAGAATATTCTTCAGCGCCAGACGAAGGCGTGTATTGGATGGATCTACACTGCTAGGCTACTCCATATAGCAGTATGGTCGCTTGCGCTGAGCCCTTCATGTGTTTGGTGTTTGGTATTCTGGGATTTTACAGTTTTCGCCCGCTGAGCGCAGATGGTTATGCGACCACAACAGTCAGAGATTGCGGTTTTAAAATAAACATTCCCAACAGGGAAGACTGGGAAATGACGGATCGGTGTCCCGTCACCAATGGCGGCTTTTCCATATTGATGGCACGAAGTTAGATGGCAGAGTTGGAGGAGGGGTTTATTCAAAGGATCTGGACCTTGAGCTCTACTTCGGACTACCTAATCGATCAATGCAACGTCTTCCAGGCTAAAGTTTGAGCAATCATGGACGCCGCGGTTGGGATAGGTAAACACACTATCGAAGAGGATATCGTTATTTTCAGGGACAGCCAAGCGGCCATCAAATCCCTTGGCTCTTACTCGTTCAACTCTGAAGTGACGCTCAGCTGCCGTCGATCTCTTCAAGAGATGGCACAACAGAACTGCGTGAAGCTCACATGGTTCCCAGGACACAGGGACATTGAGGGAAATTGTAGGGCAGACGAACTTGCGAAGCAGGGCACGAAGCTTATTAAAGCAGGTTCTTCAGGATAAAGAACGCTTAAAACTAATGCTGAAGGAGCACACGATCTGTCAAGCCAACGAAAGATGGCTACAATCCCAAGGGTGCCGGACATCAAAATAAACTTGGCCAAGAAGATTTAGACACATTTACACCCTAAAAAGAAGAGAAATCTCCATACCAGGCACTGCCTTTTTGGAAGGCACGCGGCAAGGCTAGGTGTGCCCTACCGACGATGCTGCACGAGTTGTAAAGATGATGAGGAAGAGGAAACGGTGGAGCATCTCATCTGCAACTGCCCGGCCTTTAGCGGTGCGAGAAAGTGCTTTTTGGGAGTTCCCTTCCTGGATAGCCTATGCCTGGTCGCGGAGCTGGATATTAAAGACTTGATGGCCTTCATCAAATCATCTAAACTGTTCGAAGAGGAGTAACGGTGTCGGCTTAGGAGTGTCAGTCTCGGGATTCTGCTATGTGGAGAATCACGACAACACAACATTTTCCGTATGGCCGAGTCTTGGTGGTTACACAAGGGGTCCCTTAAAACTGGCCTACGTGTGCCTCTGCGGCTGCCACTTGAACCTAACCTAACAAAGAAAACTATCACTTTATGGCCCCAACCTTTGATTGACGACCCTCTCCGACTCTGTCCATACGTACAAGTTTTCATACTTACAAATAGTCGAGAGAAGTCAATGGCAAAAGAACACATTTTTGGACTAACGGTCCAATAGTAAAATGATAGGATTTGTTGTTTGGTTAAGTGGAGTTTTGCATTTGGTTGTGTTGGAGCTGATTTGAAAGGTGGCAGCTGGTCATGCGATGACAGTAATTGAAAGGTGGCTCGGGCAGCTTGTGAAAGGCGACAACGAGAATGTATGAGTAAACTTGTGCTGACCCAACCAAAATTTGCGGATTTTATTTTCATTCGTGCACAACGTCAACAATACATGCCAGATCTACCCTCAGTACACCCGCACCGCCTGCCTCTTAGCTTTTATATTTAGTTTTGAGCAATGGCAATTTGCCATTTTGTATACAATAAATGTTTGTATGTATGTTTGCTCACACATGGCATACATACACACATACTTTGTATGGATACATAAATGGTAGGTATAAATGTTTGTTCCAGACTTTGCCCAGTTGGCGTGTTTCAACCCAATGCGTCTCAGTTTTGCGGCTTCATTGGATATTGCACCGCGCCACAACAGCCAACATCATGTCATGCCCGGCCACAAAACGGCCAAGCAAAACTTGTGAGGCGAGACCGTGCTAACACGCAAAGACACGAAAACCAAGTAACCAAAACTATGAGGTAGACTAATATTAAGTTGGCTATGTCGACACATTTCTGTGCGTTCGAAGCCAATATGCGCTTAAGTGGTTCGAAAACGGTGTTCTGGTCGCGCTGTTTTCAGGTTTATGTTGTTCTGGCTGTTTGCTGGGTCGTGCTGCTTAACTAATTCTATGGTTGGTTGTTTTGTTGGCGGTCGTTCGCAATGTCTGTTTGCATGCAATATTTGGTGTTGTTTTGCTGGTTTATTCAGACATTCACGTATGCCAAAAACAATAAGAAAATCCAAATACATGGTTACAATGCCTACAGCAACAACAACTAATTGAACAACTGTCGTACTGCGTACACTTGTTTTTCATTACGTGGTTAAGATACTTTTACCTGGAGTTAGCCCAGCTGGGGTGTCGTGGCTCACATATGTACGCTTACCACGTCCATTTATTCCAAACTGCCTCTTTGTGGCTTTATCTTGCGAGTATACGAGTTCTAACTATTAAATAATAATAGATCCCATTACAGAAATTTTTGAACAAAGTGAAAATAGTAAGATTTCATTCCGCCATTTACAACATTCGTATATTAAGTTCCGTACCCACCAGGAGTAATTCACACGGTGCTTATGAAATAATTTCAAGCTCCTAGTCTGAGTACTTTATATTAATAGTACTTACCAACATAAACTTTTCAAAATAGATTAACGAAAAAATATCAAATATGTAGGTGGCAACTTTATAAACTGCCTCAAGTGGCAAGTCCAAGTAGAAAATCTTATCATCCAATTCGGTAAATATACGAAGAAATAAATAAAAGGTAATAAGGTGGCCGTCCTAAGTGCCAACCCATTGGTCATCATGGTTGGTATGCGGCTGAAAGTACTTACCTTTGATTTGATACCCATATCGGCATATATTTAAGGCGTTTTCTTTTCTAGAAAAAATGTTGCCCTGTAGATTTATCTCAGCTCTCTCTAAGACTTATAGGTTCATTTCACAAAATAATACTTCATAAGTAGCCGGAAGGACACTACTATCTACAAATTAAGCCATATTGATAGGCTCTAAATTGCCGAGGACAAAAGTTACAGTTTAAGAGGGCAACATTAGGGCAACATTTTGTCGAGAAAAGAAAACGCCATAAGAAAAAATTAGGTAGGCTGCAACCCTGTAAAACGCCCCAAGTGGCAACACCCTAGTGGACAGTTTTAAAAACAAACATACTATCTCTATGCAAAATTTGTTCCCAAAAAATCCAAAAAACCACCCTAAAATGATCCCAAAATGATCATAAAACGACCCCAAAATGACCCTACACAGAGCCAACAATGCCTAATAAAATAGAACAAACGTCATATGATATCTCTATAGATTTTCTTCAAGAAGAAGTTCTTTTTAAATTTGAAGAGAAAATCTTATTAATGTTTACAAAGGGAAATCTTGCAAAAAACAAACCGATTTCTTAGGGTTCCTAACAAGAAGATTTGACTTATTAACTGATTTCCGCATAATTGTATGTATTAATAAGATGATCTTAGGGTTCCTAACGAGAAGATTTGACTTATTAATGGTTTCAAAGAGAAATCTTGCAGAAAACGAATTGATTTCTTAGGGTTCCTAACAAGAAGATTTGACTTATTAATGTTTTCAAAGAGAAATCTTGCAGAAAATGAATTGATGTCTTAGGGTTCCTAACAAGAAGATTCGACTTATTAATGTTTTCAAAATGAAATCACATATTATTGAGAAGATCTTCTTTTTAATATTTCAAATAAAAAAAAATAAAAATTATATTTCAGAGTTCTTATATTGTCTTCGAGAACTTCAGATTATCAGTTACGATTCAGTTTTAGATTTCTCTTGTATTGCCTTTACTTTCTTATGTTGCCTTTTTATATTTCCTTCAAGCCATCTCACCGCACTCTTCCTTACATTGCCTTCCACACTTGCCATATTGCCTCCACCGCGAATCGAACTAACCACATATTGAATGCTGAACACAGGAGCTTACCATCGAGCCATCGGGTACTTCTGCTTCCCAGCGTATAATTGTTCTACATGATATCTGCTGATGATGATGCCAGATTTCCCTTTGAAAATATTAATATGTCAAATCTTCTTGTTAGGAACCCTAAGATCATCTTATTAAAATAAGAAGTTTTTTCTTTTTCATTTTTTTCATATTTTTAAGGAAATCTTGAAAAGATTTTCTTATTAATAACACATATAAATAGAAATCGAAAAGAAATAAGAAGAAATTGCACTTAATAATATCAATAAGAATTTCCTCATTAAACCAAATAGATTTGCGTATAGTTTTTTTTTCGTTTCCCTCGTTTCGACTACCCCTCAGCCCAAAACCCGCTCATGAAGACAATCTTACTAATTTTATTAGGCATTTTGGGCTCTGTGTAAAATTATCCCAAAATGATGCCAAAATGACCACATAAAAAGGCCCTAAAAAGAAAAATATCCCGAAATGATTCAAAATTGAACCCAAAATTATGCAAAAATAGCCCTAAAATAATCCAAATATGATCCCTAAAATGACCCCAAAATATAAAAACACAATACGGTAAAACGGTAACCCAGCGGGACAGGGTGGCAAATGTGTTTTCATTATGTCTCCACTCCGCGAAGCCAACGAAAGATGGCTACAAGCCGCAGGGTGCCGGATATCCAATCAAACCTGGCCAAAATGCGATCTTAAAAGATCTAGACACATAAACGCCCTAAAAAGGAAGGAAATCTCCATATTAATAGGTGTTTTAACCGGGCACTGCCTTATTGGTAGGCACGCAGCAAGGCTAGGCGTTCCCTACCGACGATGCTGCAGGAGTTGCAAAGATGATGAGGAAGAGAAAACGGTGGAGCACCTCATCTGCAACTGCCCGGCCTTAAGCGGGGCGAGAAGGCGCTCTCTGGGAGTTCCCTTCCTGGTTAGCTTAAGCCAGGTCGCGGAGCTAGACATAAAGGACTTGATGGCCTTCATCAAGTTATCAAAATGGTTCGAGGAGGGGTAGCGGTGTCGGTTAGGAGTGTCAGTCCCGGGTTTCGGCTATATGGAGAGTCCCGACAGCACTGGGATTTTCCATATGGCCGGGCCCCGGGACTGACTTTCCTAGTGTTTGGTGGTATCACAACGGGCCTTTTATTACTGGCCTAGGTGTGCCTTTGCGGCAGCCACTTCTACCTACCTACCATGTCTCCAAAACTGGCATGAAAATTCGCATTCAATTTGTGACGGTAAAATCCAAAAAAATCGTCAAATTACACTCATTTGCTCACATGTTGGCAAATTTCTTTTTTGTGTCAAACGTTGAAAATTCCGTTGGCAAACTGAAATTCGATCGTTTTTACATGCATTATTTGATATGACAATGTGTTGTCGAAATAGACTACGAACTCAATTGACACAATATGCCACCCGTTTTCATTGGTTTTGCAACATTTGATGTCATATTTTGAGCTAATGAAAACCAGCCATTACTCTAGTTAAATGCAATTGAAAATGTAATTTTTGGTACTCATACGTCCCGTGGTGTTGAAGAGAATTAAAAATAAGAAGAAAAAACTTTTCGAGTACTCAGCTTTATAGAACAGTTAGTTTTGGTATGGAAAAAATAAATGGAAACTTTAGGTACCGACGGTTCGCGTTGATTTTTTAACCCTTTCGGGACTACTGTGATAATACATCCTAGCTTCTGCGTTGTCTTTACTATACACGGTATTTTTTATGTAAAAATTTCCAAACACAGAATACAGGATACATTTTACGCTGTAAACAAAAACAAAACAGTTCATTTTGCGTTCCGATCAGAACTTGTAAGAAAAAAATATAATAACACTACTCGACAAAAAAATTTCCATGAATGAAAGTACATTGTAAAATCTTCTCCTGATTCCGAATATCACATATGTACATTTTTCTGTGGCAGATATAATTTCCGAGATATCGGTGAAAATATGAAAATTCCCAATTTTGCAAAATATTACTTCATATACCTAGGGATGTCAAAAATTCGTATTTTTAATTTGTATCGATTTAAACTGTTGAATTATACATTATACTAATTTTCATAAACATTTTTTGCCTCATCTCTATAAGTATCTTCAGTAGTTTGGCCACTATGCCAAAAAACGAAATTTTTTACAAAATTTCAGATTTAACCACTTTAAAGTCAGAAAAAATCTATGGAAAAAAGTTAGCCCTCCTATGCTGTAGGTAATTTAATTACGAAAATTTTTTAGCACGCAAGTACAATATTGTGATGTGCCCTTGTCTCTATAAGCCACGTTTTATAGAAAGTCCTCAGCCAAAAATTTAATATTTTTACCCGACAAATTTTCAAAAATTTCCATATTCTCGAAATATGTAAATATTTGGTATAAAACTAAAACAGCATTCAAGATATCTTGAAATTTTAGTTTTTGAGATATTCGATATCTCAGAAAATAGAACTGCCACAGGAAAATGGAAGGTATATTCGGAATCAGTAGAAAATTTTATTTTGGGAAAGGTCTCTTTTATTCATGGAGAGTCACACCACCTAGGTAAAAAAAACTAATGGCGGCGATATACTAGCAGGCTAATATAACCTCTAACCAGACTTTCGCAAATTGGCGGGACCTACAGTTTTTTCCGACTACGAACGGCAGTAGCTGCAAATCAGATGAATTTTTACTGTGAAGCTTCTTATGGCAGAAAAACACTCGGACAGTTTGCCAAACCATTGCAAAAATGGGATACTCGTTTATTTCGGTAAAACCATGTATGTATATTAGGATGATTCAAAAAAAATATCGACTTGGTCTTACCCCCTAAAAAGTTTGGTATTGAAGAGAAAATAAGCCTTGCAAAAAATTTGCGCTCTAACTTAACCCTTAGGAGTGGCTATTTTCTTTGCTCTTTCCCATACATTTTGTATGGGGGAAAGTGGCAGTTTTTACATACTCTTGAATTTGAAGGTTTGAAGCTTCCAAAATGTAAGCCATGTGCGAATATCATAACTATTAAAATAATTAGAGCCATTTAAAAATGGCTGAGTTTTTTATTATTGCCCCCACATACAAAGTAACACGTATAAAATCTAGTAAATTTTATATAGCTGTAATTATTTTATTAGTTAACCTACAAAGCTTCAACTTTAGGGGTATGTAAAAACATTTTGAAAAAAGTTTCAAAAATTAAAAGAAAATTCACTTTGAAAAAAAAAAAACAAAAAAAAAAATGCCATTTTCCCCATACAAGATGTATGGGAAAGGGCGAAAAATAGCCACCCCTAAGGGTTAGAGCGCAAATTTTTTGCAAGGCTTATTTTCTCATCAATTCCTAAAGTTTCAGGGGGTAAGACAAAAAAAAAACCATTTTTTTTTATTGAATCACCCAAATGTATATGTAAGTTTACAAGAGTATTCAAAATATCGAAATCGATGAGAAATTGTTCCATAACTAAGTAGCATTTTAATAAAATAAAATAATTTCGACCGCTCAGTGGAAGATGGCCCTATGTATTTTTAGAATTTGTTAAAAAAATTCCATTTAGGTATGAGCATATTGAAAAGAGTTCGGGGGTGGGGCGTCCAGAAATAGAGCCCCCGTCGATGTGTATACCTTTACCAAAAATTATCATGTAAGTCTTTGGCCAGTCCACACTTGTCTCGCTGGCAGTTTGTTGGAGTTTGCTTAGTTGACTTCGCAGTCAACAGTTGTTCGCTTCTCTGTCCTATGTGCTTTCTTAGTTCACTTTTGCGAATGCTTTTGATGTTATTGGTGTTTATGTTAACATTGGATGGCAATAAATCCATCAAAGAAAATTTAATGGCATTCAAACGGGAAGATTTATTGCCCGGCAACTGGTTGCTGTAGACTTATTGCAGATCAGAGAGCAATGAGGAATGGTTACGGTTTTTAAAGAAACTTGTTGCCCGTGCATCATTTGAGGACTCCGTATTCGCGCCTTTCATCGACGCTCCCGTATCCGATGAACAGCACGAAACTGTAAAATATTACATCGTCGACAACGGGTTTGCTAGTCTAAACACCATCTTTTATCGTCTTTCGACTCAACACATAGCTGCGGCAACGTTTGCTGACTTCACTAAATGTGGTTCTATGGTTGCGGCTGTCACGTTGGCTTTTGGTTGCGTTTTGGGCTGCTCGTTCTTCTGGTCTTTATTGCCGACGCGTAGTTGCATTTATTATTGCTGAGACTGTCATGGTTTTACATATCGTTCGTGTTTGTGGTAGGAGCAGTTTTATTTATTTTTTCTTGTGTTTTTAATTTGAGTGGTGTGTGATAGCGCATATTCAAGGCAACAACAAAATGCATATTCATAGCGTCTACTTTGCCACTCTTTCGTTGTTTTTTGCTTCTGTTCACATTATTCGTTTGCTTCTTCTTCGTTTTTCTACTTTGCCATTGTTCTGTGGGCGGTACTAAAAAAAACTTAATGTTTACTGTTCCTCCCTGCCTAGAGGGGTCGATCACTTTTGTGGTTGTAGTCTTTGTTGTTATTGGAATCGTCGCTGTAGCAGCAATTACTGCATAGTGGTCGCAGCTCTTGCCACCATAAATGCATACATACCTATCTACATTTGGGTTTTTGTTTTTGTATTTGACGTTTTCATTATTGGTTTTATTTGTTTTGTTTGGTTTTTGTTTCAGATGAATGCGTCTGCCATCAGAATTCGATACGCCAGTCGCCCATTGGTGGTGGCTTAGCCTCTTCTTTTATTCATTTATAGCTTTTTTTAGTTGTCGGGACAAAGGAGAGGCAGATTACAAACCAGCACTGCTACTAATTATTTAATTTCTTACGTTTTAGGGTTCAAATTTCCTTCAGTTAAGCTCCATGAGTGCTGGCTTAAAACGAAAACTTGAATCGTTCCAGCATAACAACCACACCTTTGTCTTTTTACCTGTAGAAAAGAAGTTAATTACTTTGAGCATTTTAAAAACCCCGTAATTACATACGGCTGACTGGAAGATCACTATTCATACCTATTTAAAAATATTTTCCAAAACGCTCTATCTCAGAATGTGGTTTAAAAACCCCCTATCTAGAATTAGGCTTAACGTTTTGCCAAAATTGAAATTTTGGGAAATCGTGTTTAAAAGTTTATTCGCCTCGCAAAATTTTAAATTTTAGTTTTTGGCATAAATATGTTTTTGCAGGTTACATTCTCTTTCTACTCTTTCATATTTTAAATATTTCAAAAGATTTTTTTTTTTAAATTTTCATGTTTCTGGCGCAACAAAAATGTTAAAAAACTGAATTTTTAAATATTTGAAAATTTATGTTTTGCCAGAAACATGAATGTGTGGCACTCAACAATAGACACCGTGGCGTATACGTAACATTTCTAACAATGCTACACATTCATGTTTATGGCAAAACAAAAATTTTGAAAAAATTTAAAAACCCAGTTTTTAAACATTTTTGTTGCGCCAGAAACATAAATGTGTAGCACATTCGTTTTTCCGGCACAATTCTCAGAGATTGAACTACACATTCATGAAAACGGCATTGCAAATTTCCGGGGGTTCCTTGTGTTTTGGAAACCCAGGATATTCGTGAGTAGCAGAGAAACGAAAGGTTAATCACGGGAGCCTATTAACTCAAATCTGGAAAATTGGCACATTCGTAAAAAATAAATGATTGCAAAAATTATATATAGCACTTTAATTTAAAAACAATTTCGAATTCTAATTAGAATGAGACTCCTATTCGATTTTCGGTTTTGTCACGATTGATAATCGATTTTCACTATTCGATCAGTTGCCTTTCTAAGATTATTCGAAAAATCGCTACTAAACGAGTATTCGAATGTTACTAAAATCGATCATTTGTTCATTGAATTGAAAAAAAAAAATGAAAAATAAAAATTGGTGGTGAATTTTTTTATGAAATATATCTAGGAGTCGTAGTTGAAAACATTCACTGACTGTTCTCGATCGTACGCTGGTTTCACTCAAAATGTCTAAACATCAACGGTTAGGATTTAAAAGCTAACTGTTTTATAAAACTGCGCTCTCGAAAACTTTATCATTCTTATTTTTAATCCGACGGGGCGTACGACTAACAAAAAATGAGTTTATGACACCAGCCTACAGTGTCACAATACCAACTTTTCTTAACCTGGGATTTTGACTCATTTTTATTTGGGACTATGACACCCAGCCTATAGTGTTATAGTCCCAAATAAAAAAGTTGGGATTATAACACTGCAAGGCGAGTGTCACACATGTCACCCACGGCTCTATGAGATCTAGTGTAGGTGCCTGGAAAAACTATTTTCACGAAGTAGAATATAAAGCTATCGACCAACAAAATGGTGTGGATGCCGTTAAAGGTAGATTTACGGTAAAATGAATGAAGAAATAAACTTAACAGCTTCCCTGTCCAATGAGTCATATGTGACTCACGACAGCGTATTGAAGTAAGTTCATGAGTCACATGTGACTCACTTCTCTATGCAACAGTGCGTGGGGCATTCTCAAAGCGCTTTGTATGGAGACAGCGAAGTTCTTAAGGTTGTTTCTTATTTTCACCAGATTTTGATGAGTTGAAAAAGGGCGAGTTGAAAAAAGGGCGACGAAAAAACTAATCTACTTCTGCATTGAGAAAAAATCTAAGATCACTTTTTGAAAGGTCGGATCGCGAATTTAAATCGGTATTTTCACAAACTGCCAAAATGTATCTAACATACGACCTTAATTTATCTGGGCGACAATTCATGTGCGACGTGCATGTGTACTTGTTTGTAGTGTTCAAATTGATGTGTTGTACATGAAAAACATGAAAAAGTCCGTATTTAGCCTTCTCACATTCTACTCTTTCCATAATGGGCCGTTAACATGCAACATACAACAAAAACAAAACAAAAATACTATAATACAAATGTATGTATGTTTGTAAGTATGAAAGCAGAACATAAAGCAATAAAAGTGCTGCAATAAGCAGCAGCAAATAAATTTGAAAACAACAATAAAAAACACAAACAAATCGCGCCATAACATTACATGCGAAGTCAGCTCTTGAGCTCATGTTGCCCCAGCCCCTTACGTCTACTTGCCCCATTTTTGCGTTCACCTTACACCACTCGCTTCGATTGCACGTATGTTTGCATGGATGTTTTCTACGTTCATTTGTTGTACAACACTGATTCGCCTGAAAATGCTGTGACGACATAAAAAGTTGAAGAAGAAAAACAAAAGTTGTATTATACAAAAAGTTGATGACGAGCAACTGAAAGGCGAAACACTGAGAAGCAACATATGGTGTAATGTAATGTTGGATAAGCTAAAAATGAAAATGTTCAGTTGAAAAAGCGAATTAAATTCAAGCGAATTGGCTGAGGTAAACCAACGAAGATGAAAATTTGCATAAAAACTTGGCGTATAACAAAGCGAAAAAAGGGAATATTATCTCAAACAAAAAACAAAACCATTAGCAATACGATATGGAATAGCAGCAACAAAATTATGCTCGTCATTTGGGGCCGAAAGAAAAAAAACACTGAAAACAAAAACCACCACACAACATTTGCACGCAATTCAAATTCAAAACAATATAAAAAAGGAACAAAAAATCTACTACGTAAAATTAAAACAAAATAATAATAATTACCTCGTTATAATACAACAACAACGTTAGCGAGGCAAACAAAAAAGAAACAATCAAAAGGGGAAAAGTAACTTATCTGAGCGTAACGACGTGAAACGAACGCTCATCATACGACGAGAAGAACCACTAATGTTAAACAATTAACTGGATATCGTTATAAACAAGTTATAGTCTGAATAGCTTGAACTTATCCGTTGTAGGATACTATTACTATCGATTTAATTTATTTTTTATTAAACTTGAAAAATCAACTGGCTTTTTGGATATTTTCAAAGTTTAACGCCACTAAAATTGAAGGGTAAACGCGTTTTTCTCTCTAAATGGTCCTATTTTTAATTAACCCGGGTAGAAAATGTGACAAAGTTAGCCAAGGAAACGACTAGAGCTTGTCAAGGAAAGCATATGCAGACGATAGCCGAAGTGATAGGAGACATAGTACGGTAAATTTCCGTGGCCGAACGATTTTATTTTATGGGGACCATCGGACAGCGCAGCTTTTCTTTTTTGGAGTTATGGTCCAAAGACTACTTGCCAATATTGCCAAGTGTCAATAAAAAAAAAAAAACACATACCTACGCATTTCTAACTTACTTTAAATAGCCTTGGTCCTTCCATCGGAGTGGTGCTCTCCCTCTTCCTCGGCTTCCACCGGCGGGTGCCGATATTATTAATATACGGCCATATTACACCGGGATAATTTACACGATCTATTGATTGACCTTTCAGCTTATTGCTGTATGCGGAGGCTCTTTATAAATTTGAGCACCTCCTCAGGTTTTTTTATTATATTAGCTTTGTTTCTTTCCTGCTAATTATGAATAATTATGAATAATTATTCCTAAAAAAGTGTTCTTTGAAAAAATTAGCAGCGAATTCAGCAGCTTTTTGACATTTAATTGAGAGAGAGAGCGCCAATTCGCTGCAAGTTATTGCTGGAGATTTTTCATCCAACAGTAACCAGCAAGCAGCAACAGCTGATCGGTGACATAGCAAAACAACAACAAAAAATGTAAATTCAAATTGTTAGCCAATCAAAAACGTAACCGCTGTTTTGTCTGCAAGTTTCTGCTGAACCCTGTTCGACGTAAAATTAGCGGAAATGAGATTTTGACAGCTTTTTACAAGACTTTCTTCTGCTGACAGTTCTTTGCTGGAGATTTCAAGAAACAAAGCTATTATCACGAACGGATTGAGAGTGATTCCACCTCTCTTGCTGACGCAATGCATTCGCATCAGTATATGAACCGGCGTTTCATCATCCAGTTCGCAAAACCGACAAATTGTTGTGTCTTACAGATTCAGCTCACTCAGGTGATAACGCAGATCACAATGTCCCGTATACTACCCAGTGATGGTTCTTAGATCTTCTCTTCTTAGATTAATGAGTCTGGTGAGGGTTCTTTGTGAGGGTTCTATTAAGGTTTGGCCTGCCTCTGTCCTAGGCTGCTAAGCCAATGCTGCCTAAACTGTTTTATTTCCCAGTTGCTTATGGGCTCCCTTACGTGGGCCTTGGTGAGCTCACAGAAGGGTTCCGGACCATAAAATGCTGTTAGAGCACCTTGTTTTGCTCCGTAGATTTTCCAGGTTGGTACGCAAGGTTTACATTCCTAACGTGCTGATCCAAAATTTTCTCCATTCCCTTTAGGAGAAAAGAACTAAGACTTATTGGTCGATATGCCGATGGCAGATTTTCGGGTGCCGATAACTTCAAACTCCAAACTTCTAGACCGGGGCATCCCTGGCTTGGCCTAGCCAGCGAAGCCACTGTGTTTTAATTCGCTGAACTATGTCGACGTGTGCGCAAAGCTCATAGAAATCATCGTTAAATCTTCTTCGGTACTTGCCGTCGATAACATTTAGAGGTCCATAATTATTTCGAAATCCTAATGTAAATAAAAAGATGGGACAAGGGTTCGAGTTGGGGTGAGGGTTATGGTTACGGTTATGGACAGGGATAGGCTATTTTGGTTTTTCTGGATATTAAAATAATATCGTTGACTAACACTTTCATTTTATGTCTGAAGAAAATGCAGGGCGGGTGAAACATAGAAAATCCGGGTGGGTGATTTTTCCAACCGGAAAACCCCTAATTTTGTCTTTTTTCGTTATTCTTATAAAAATATAAAATTATACTGTTTTCAACCAACCGTATTCATCCCTTTAAGTTTAAAAAAACAATTTCTCGACCACTGACTAACCTGAACTCGTCAAAATCACCTTTTTAAAATAGAATGATTTTTTCACGTCAACTGTTTCACCGAGTGCAAATTATTCTAATGTTCGGAAAAATATCTATTAAAGCATTCAAACGGTATAAATAAGAATGAGAAAGACTCCATAAAAAAAAAACGAATGACGGCGATATACCAACAGGTTATCATAACCTCTAACGAGATTTTTAGCAAAGCTTCTCTTTCCAACTTGTGGTGTGTTGCTTTTTGAGTTTTTCCTACAAGTTGGCGGGACCTACAGTTTTTTGCCGACTCCGAACGGCACTTGCAAAGCAAATGAATTTTTTGCTGAGAAGCTTCTCATGGCAGAAATACACCCGGAGAGTTTGCCAAACTACTGCCGAGGGGCGACACCGTTTTAGAAAAATTCTTTTTCTAAATAATTTTTGATGTTACTTTTGCCGGGCCGCCACGACTTGGTGTAGAAGGCCGAACACTTAACCGCTACACCACGGCGGCCGACTCCATACGTTCTAAAAAACCTGCAGCTTTGGTGACGGTTGTGCTATCGACTTCCCGATCTTCGATCAGCCCTTCATAGAATGCCATCAGAGGTTTGTAATTGGCCCAATAGGGTTTTTAGAGACTTGATTCGCAATGTAAATCTGAAAGAAAAAATTAGTCCCACAAAACAAGGTTTTACAACTTTCTTAATTACCCCGTTTATTAAAGGGCATGATTTTACCATGTTGAACAGTACGCTGCAAGAGCAGGTACCATTTCTTCCTCTTCTTGGAATTTCGCGAGGCGTTTCGGCGAATCTGTCAAAAAATTTATCAACTCTTTCACTTCCTCGTCGAATTTTCTCGCATTGAGAACTTGTTCCATCTTGTACTACAAGATTTAAATTGTGAGCGTTGCAATGTACGAAAAGTGTTCTCTTCTTCTTGAATCTTTCGTTGTAACCCTGAAATTTTCCCCGCCATATTCGACGCCCTATCATAAAATTGGCTCCTCATCTTTGAAATTTGCAAACCAAATAATGTTTCCGCCTTCGTATTTGTTGTGGAATAAAATCTAAAAAAATATTTAGTGGCAACGTGGTTGGGAGACATAACTCTCAGATAAATAGAAATTTGCTCTGTTCTTGAGATATCCGCCGTCTCATCAAGAAGGATAGAAAAGTACGTTGCAAAAATCGATTTTTTTAGTTCCGACTTTTTTGAAAATTGCATTTTCTCTGAATAGTAAACATACCATACATTGCGAGTATACATTTTCTTTTGTTTTCTTTCAACTCTCGTATAAGATATAGCCACCTGAAGTCAACCGTTTTTTTGTAAGTAAATTTTGTGCTTATTTTTACATAAAAACCCGTAAAAGTTGAAATTGCGCCAAAGGAAAAGTATTGAAGATAATTTTTTTTTCTGTTTTGGAAATTTATCTTGAGGGCGTATATAAAATTTTGTATTAGCACAAAAACAATACAAAAATACACATGTGTAAAATTTCTCACTGGTCAAATTATGTGGTTTTAAAAAAAATGTTATGGTTTCGTAAAGTCGAAGTTACGTGGTCCGAGTGGGTCCGATGTAAAAATTATTGAAGAGAGAAGTATGTTCTTTGCCCTTTAATTAGGTGCATATAAATTTTGCAAGAGTTTGCTAATCGCTGACTTATCAGTCATTTTCCATTTTCATATTTATGTCGTATTCATACAAAAATATTTTCAGGTTACCACCTAGGGTTGCCAACTAATAATATTATAGTTATTTTTTTTTTTTGGATATGTGTTAACATTACGAAAACAACTTGACTCATTGAATAAACTTTTGAATATGCAACCTTTTAAGCTCTCCTACTTAAGCGTTGCCACTAGGAAGTGTTTGCAGGATTGCCACACATTTGAAATATTTAAAACTTGAGTGAGGTATGCTGGTGAGCATTTTACTTCGTGTTCCACCAAAAATACTTACAGGTAGGATTACCACCTAACGTTTGCAACTACTCCCATTATAGTAATGTTTGCTAATGCTGATGGGTTTGATGGTTTAACTGGACAGTCATTACTTAAGCAAACATTTCTAGATACTGTTTCGGGGCATTTTGATCAAACCTTCTTAACTTCAAGCATACCGTTAAAGTTGATAATACTACCAAATAAGCTTATTAGGAGGAATCGAACCCCTCAGTCCATAAGATTTTCCAGACCCAAAAAAATGCTTCAGAAAAAGTCGTAACATTGATCAAATAATTTCTAATATGTGTGAACAAAATTACAAGTCTCTATCTTACTACTGAGGACGGTAGTGGTTCCCGGTTGGTTGATGCAAAGGCTGACATCACCGACAAGGCCCGGGGCTTACGAAGTCTATCAGAGGAATAGGTGAAGTTGGTAAAACGAAGTGTTTTGTTTGCCTTAACGTTGAAGGAACATGATGCAACCACATCGGCGATAACTTGGTGGAACAACTGGTATGGCGAGGAATCGGCATTTCGCTCGAAGAAATTAGTGATTCGAGGTTTACGTTGGCAAGAAAAGTAAACTAAAGTTGTATTACCAGATTTGACGGTAAAGAGCTGGTAAGAGGCATGTCAAATATGCAAAAATCCATAAGGAGGCGGTAGCAGATGAGATGGCTCTTGGAGCGTTCGGGAGAAAATTTTCATGACACCTGCACTAGGTCGTATAATAACTATATAAAACGAGCGAATGAAGATGCTCCAGCCCAGAAAGTATTTCCCCAACCGGTAACAGAAGGAGATAAAAGTATAAGACCGATTTGGAAAAGTCCAGTCTCTTGGTCTTTGTACATCATCAGTAGCAGCTATCGTAAAATAGCACTAGGGTCCAGGACCTGTCCCTACTTATTTCTATCGAAGCACTGTCAGTCCCATTGCGCATCTCAAAATCTCGCATAATGGGCGAAAATTAAATGAAATCAAAGTATGACAAACCCCACGACGAGATACCTAAAATTCTAAGCTTAAGCCATATGCAAATACTCATGTATGTATGTACAATGGACCTTTTATCAGAGCAAGGAAAAATATTGAAATGAAAAGGTAAACGGAATGAGCAAATGAGAGAAATTTTCCCTTCCATTTACCACCAGCTACTATCTCCATCCGTCATAGATTATTCATTGCTTCGTTCTGGTCTTGCACAGACCTACGTATGGAATAACGAGAACAGCAACAACCCAAATACAGGCATAGCAACACAAAGCTTACGGATTTTATATTCAACTTTCCAACACCTCCCTTTGGCCACTTATTGCTTATGGGCTTTGAATGTCGGATGTTTTTTGCAAACGACAGCACCAAAAGTGGAATACCAAAGTAGAATATCAAAAAGTTTTACAATAAAGTGAGGATATTCCATGCTAAGTGTAGTGAGGAGGGGTGGAAAGTGCCTTTACCAAAGCGAGAAACGGGAGCAGCAACTACAACAACACAACCACTCGACAGCAAAAGCAGCAAAAACCCAGTTAACTTTTTGAAGCATAGGCGAATCGAAAATGACTTCCATGGGCTCGTATAATAGTGGCAGCCGCCGATTACGAGTGAAATCCGAGGCAGGTTTTCAATGAGGGATAGGAATAAAAAAGGAAAGTAAAGAGGCTGGGGATGAGCAAAAAAGGTTAGAAACTATCTTTCAATACTCCTCTACACTACTCACTTACAACTAGAGTACCAGAAGAATTCTAAAAATGCTCTCTGGGTAAAAATAGTGTCGGAGTTAGGAGGGACGGAATCAATTTGACAAATGGCGTACAGTTAATGTCGTACAGCATCCAAGTATTCAGCGGACAAACGGTTTTGGGGAATGGGAGGTCAGTGAAAATACCTACATATATATCTAGGTACTGGTGTATAAACTGTCTAGGTATAAATGTATGTACATTACTTTTCGCTTACAGAACGTTCAAAGCCAAAGTTTTATAGAAAACAATAGTTATGACTACAAATTGCGCCCCGCTGTGCTTTTGGGCGGTTGGCCCACTATGTCAGCCGTATCGATGCGATATCCTCAGCTCATGGTGCTTGTCGCAATCAGCTCGTTTAATCGCACTTTGGATTTGCCGAATGAGGCAATTTCGTAAGAATGTGACATGTGAAATACATATGAACATCCACACACACATTCAAAGATAATGTTTTACGCGTTTTTCTAGCTTTTTTATTCACATTGAGCAAATATAAATGTTGAAAACTTTTTCATGTTTGCTACATTTAGGCAAGACCAACTTTCGACAGATCGCAATCGAGTGAGCAGTAATATGACTTGAGATATCAGTTTATGGCAGACATTAAATTCACTTTATTTTCGGGATAAATATCATGATCTGAGGATTTTTTTAGACTTACACTGCTCGAATTGAATGATTTTAACCATAAAGTTAGCGCACAGTATATTGTGCATTACTTTATAGGAATATAGGTAATCTAGAAGAAATCATATCACGCAAAAAGAAAAAATCGCCAGAACCTTTTTTGATAAAACCGCTAAATAGCCTTGTTTTAGTCACACCGTCTCAGCAAGCTTAATTTCTTTCCACATTTTGAAAAAGCTATATATTCTATGAAAGAGGAGCTAAAACTGCCACCAATACAAATGTTTTAGTTTTAAATACCATGTCATTTACTCTGGTGAAATGCAATACAAAATCTATTTCTGGTTACTCATACGCCCCGTGGTCTTCAAGAGGACTCAAAATTAAGAAAGAAACTTTTCAAAGAAGTTGATATATTTAAGTATAGCAAGTAATGTTTGGATTTTTGGTGAGACGAGTAAAACTGTTCTTAAATTAAATAAAACATTTTAAGTTCAATGCGAACCGAGTTCCGACACATTGCCCTAATGTGGAAAATATGTGACAATGAACTTTTGCGAGATATTGACCAAATGTTCTTTCCAAATTGTTTTTTTTAGGAAAACTTAGCTTTTTATTATGAATATCTCTAAAAAGCCTAACTGTAGGGACCTGAAAATTTGTAAGGAGATATAAGATAAACTATTATACTCCCGAAAAATTTGAGTTATGGAAAAGGGGGCATGGAAACTCCAAAACATACTCAATTTTTAGGCCAAATTCCTACAAAAGGGTTCATGGCAGGGACCTGAAAATTGTAAGAATGGGAATTGGTATGGAGAAATACGATATCAATACCACTCTCACAAAAACAGCTCGAGTTATCCATCGCTGGTGGCACCTTCCACACAAAATTCATTTTGTTCGAATAAAGAAAATGCGGTCGTAATCGGGAATTTTGCAAGTGAGCTCAACAAAAATCTAAAAGTCTGTGGGGTCAGCTAGTAATATATATTTTTTGAGTCTCCATGGTATAGTCTAAACTTTAACTTTAGTCTTCCGCGCAGAAAACTGAAGTGTGTTAGCCTTCGACGCAGAAAACTGAAGTGTGTTAGTCTTCGACGCAGAGAACGAACCGTGTTAGTATTCCACGCTAACTGAACCGTATTAGTCTTCGTTGGGAGCGACGACATATCGTCGCTAGCTTGCCAGAAGCATGAATGTTTATTCCTCTCGCGAAATTTTAAATTCAATTCCTCGATATTCGGCATATTAATCTTTTAAAAATATCCAAAGAAAATTTTTTAAATCTTTCCTTGTGCCAGAAACATGAATGTGTTGGACTTAACAAGAGAAACCATGGCGTATACGTAACAGTTTTTCTACACATTCATGTACTTAAAAAATTTTTAAATTCAGTTTTTAAAAATTTTTGTTGCGCCAGAAACATGAATATGTAGCACATTCGTTTTCTGGCACAATTTTCAGAGACCGAACTACACAGTCATGAAAATGGCATTGCAAATTTCCGGGGTTTCCTTGTACTTTGGAAACCCAGGATATTCCTGAGTCGTAGTGAAACTAGAGGTTAATCACATGAGCCTTTTAACTCAAATCTAGAAAATTGGCCCATTCATGCCTCTAGCAAGTGAGGGACGATATCTAATCGTTGAAAAAATCAAGAAATGCCTTCTTAACATAAGCCGTAAGCCCACCCACAAATCACTGCCAGAGTAACAAAAAGTGCAGCTGCCCAATACTGCCCACACATAACCCAATCAGACGGCATCCAAAAAGGCAAACTGGCACGCAGTCAGACAAAAACGGCAGCATATACGCGCTTCTCTTTTGGTCACTTCATTAATTTAGCCAGAGGTTATTGTTGTTGTTGTTTTTGGAAGATTATGGTTTTACGGCTGTCGTTACCTTTGAATATATATTGCCATGAATGAAGTAACAAAAACACAATTGGAATTGTGTTCACTGTGGTGCAGAGCAACTTTTTGTGGAGCTCGGTTTTTTGCGGTTTAGGCGTAATTTCGTTTGAATAATATTACTTACTTTTTTGCCTTACTATACTCTTAATCAAGCTATGTTGGGGTTTTTGTTAAGTGATTTTTTTTATGGAAAACGCAGTGTTTGGTTTTCACATATATAGATAATAGGGTGATTAAAAAAAAATGTCGACTTGGTCTTACTCGCCAAAAAGTTAGGTATTGATGAGGAAATAAGCATTGCAAAAAATTAGCGCTCTAAATTAACCCTTAGGGGTGGCTATTTTTTTCGCCCTGGGATACATGTTGTATGGGGATAAATGGCATTTTTTTTTTCAAAGTGAATTTGCTTTTAATTTTTGAAACTTTTTTGAAAATAATGGTATGCCATGTGCGATTATCTTAACTATTGAGATAATTACAGCCATTTGAAAATGACTGAGTTTTGTACTATTGCAACACATACACAGTAACACGTATAAAATCTAATAAATTTTAAATGGCTGTAATTATTTTATTAGTTAAGATAATCGCTCATGGCATACCATTTTGGAAGCTTCAACTTTGAGAGTATGTAAAAATATTTTCAAAAAAGTTTCAAAAATTAAAAGAAAATTCACTTTGAAAAAAAAAATGCCATTTTTCCCCATACAAAATGTATGGGAAAGGGCGAAAAAAAATAGCCACCCCTAAGGGTTAAGTTAGAGCGCTAATTTTTTGCAAGGCTTATTTTCTCATCAAAACCTATAGTTTCAGGGGGTAAGACCGAACCAAATTTTTTTTATTTGAATCACCCTAATAGATAATCTTGTTAAATTGGGCTCTTTTGAGTAGAAATAATAGTAGGACAGTCTCGTTTTTCTAGAATGTAGCTCAAATACATAGTGAGTGTGCTGCATAAAAGGCAAGATTTTGCTCAAACTGGATTTATTGAGTAAAAGCTAGGTTTTTTGTTAAAAAAAACCAAAGAGCCCACCTTTTACTCGCCTGAGAAAACGTTCGATTTTTATGGGTGCCGCCTTATGTCTATAAATGCGCACATGAACGGATAAAAGTACTCTAAGCCGTACCCGAAACCAACCACCTTTATCTCAAAACTTTCATTTTAATATATTTTTCAAAAACACGCTTCGTTTTTTGAGAATTTATTGAATTCACATTGAGATAAGGCGTTTACGAAACGCATTCTGAGTGTGGTTAAACTACTTCCGTTATGGAATTTTGCAGCTAAGATTGGGTGATATTTCACTCAGTCGTCGATTGGGAATTTCTTAGATACACATTTTAGTTTACTGTTTCCTATTTGGATCACTGTAAAACTCACATTCATGCCTAAGTGCACATGCATATCTGTATTCCTGTGCTGTTGTTTGCATCTCTCACGTCCTGCTTTATGGAACTCATGCTGTGCAGGCAGCCACCAGACAAGCAGGTCGATAACCAGCTACCACGCAGTCAGCCAGTTGAGCCAAACATACTCGTAAATACATACATCCATATATATGTAGGTATGTAAGTATGTTTATTTGTAAGCAATCCGGCTTCAGACGGCACATTGCCGGCTACTCATCATTCACCCGACGCCATTTTAATCCCATGACTTATTACCCCAACCAACCAACTAATGCTATAAAAGCCAATAGTAACAATAATGTGGGCAACAACAAAGAGGAAAACAATAACAACAACATTTACAATAAGCACCACAAATCAAGAATTTGTTTAGCTGTTAAGAACGACTAATTCAAGTTTTTTTCAACAAAAAAACCCAGAAAGCAACAAAATCATAAAAGTTGTATTGAACCATCATACGTAATCAGTTATTTTGGTTTTCGATTATTCGAATGTCAAACGAGTTCTGATTGTGAACAAATAGGTATGTATGTACCTACCTAGGCATGTACGTAAGTAAAATTGGAGCCAAAATTTTTAACTTTTTCGAAATACAAATTTGGTTTCATATTTAAAATAGACCGGTTTCAAGGAAAATTGCTGAGAGGAAAGGGGTTTCAATTTTAAACCAGAAATGTCTTAACAATTTCAAAAAAATTGTTTGTCTTTTGGCTGGGATTCGAACCAAGACTCTCCGTATCATACTCGACTGATCTTCCACTGAACTACATCGCACACATAAATGTTGTGGGCAAATGGAAGCGAAACAAAAAATGTTAGACCGAAAAGGTTTTAATTTTAAATCAAAAAGTTTAATAATAAGATTAAAATAAAAAGTTGTGTCTGTTGGCAGGAATCGAGCCGAGTCGCTCTGAATGTCAACCGACAGAGTTATGCCACACACAAAAGTATTGTTGGTAAATTTCAATGACTTGAAAAAGCTTATGAAAAAAAAAAAACAAATAAAACAAGTAAGGAAGTATAAGTTGTATATTGGAACGATTTTCCGTCATCCCTTGTCAAATTTGGTTTTGAAACAAACCGGTTTCGGCGGTTCGAGAACGAAATCAAACACTGAAGATGGCAGATCGCCGAAATCGGTTTGTTACAAAACCAAATTTGACAAGGGATGACGGAAAATCGTTCTAATATACATCTAGTATCCACCCTGTCGGAAAAACACAAAATCAAATCAACTAAGGAAGTATAAGTTCGGGTAAACCGAACATTAAATACCCAGCGGTAGTTTTCATATGATTTTCGAAATATTCCATTTCGGAAATGGGCGTGGTTGGGAAGCGATTTCGTCCAAACACATCAGGTATGATCCTTAGTATTCCAGTATACCTGATACCAATTTCATCGTTCTACCGTAAACAGTTTAAAAGTTATTTTCAAATATGCCTCCCTGAAAAGTGGGCTGTGCAACGCCTACTTTTAAACATTTATCAAATCATAATAGAATGACTAGGAGGTTCATCCTACCAAACTATATCATTTTAGCCATTTCCGTTACCGAATTATATCAATCTAGGTTGATTTTCGAAGCTTTCGATATCGAAAGTTGGCGTGGTTGGAGAGCGATTTTATCAGGAATACTCCCAACGATACTAGTATGCTTTGTGCCAAATTCCATCGTGCTATTGTAATCAGTTTAAAAGTTACGACCAGTTAAATTATCAAAAATGCCTCCCTTAAAAGTGGGCGGTGCCATACCCTCTATAAAAACTTTATGGAAAAATCATTAGAAAATGACCAGGGGGATTCACCTAAAAAATTAAATCGTTTTAGGCATTTCAGCTACCGAGATATGTCAATTTATGTGATTTCTATATCATCCGATTTCGCCCTTTTTCAATAGCAACCTACCTTGGCCATGAAGTAACCTGTATACAAAATTTCATGCAAATACTTCAATTTTTACTCAAGTTATCGTGCACACGGACGGACGGACGGACATGCCCTAATGAACTCCTCTTTTCAACCCAAGAACTTTCATATATGGAACTCTATATCTATTTCGATTATTGTGTGCCGTTACGTAGTACCATTATGTGGACAAAATTATAATACCCTTGTACTAGTACTAGTACGCTGGGTATGAAAATAGCCTCTAAGCGTTAAGTCAGCCCTTACTTTTTGCGAAGTTAATTTTTGTATCAATTACCAACTTTTAAAAGTGTTATTTTTAGTCACCCTTCCGGACATATATTGCCTATTCGAATTTATATTTAATGCGAATTAATTTAGTTTGTATTGATTCGGCTTGGTGTACCCGATAAATAAACTGTTTTTGAAACAGTCCTCAAAATATTTTGCTAAAAGATCTAAGGAAAAGAGCATTAAGCCGAGGTCTCAAAGAAAATAAGCTTGAGATTAAGAAATATTTTTCCACATTTTGTACAGTCTGGACATTATACAACAAAATTTTATTGGCTGATGCAATAAATATAAAAGGACAGTTCCTCCGCTGTTGAATTTACTAGAGGAAATTGTTGTGTTAACATAAAATTTAGTTTGATCAACAGAAATACAAAATTTTGTTAATTAAATATTAACAGATCTATGGCTATTCAATCAACAATTTAATGTAGTTCATCATCATCATTTATTGGCGCTTAACCGCCTAAGCGATTTTGGCCGTTGCATATCAAAGCACGCCAGTTATTCCTTTTTAGCGATAACTGACGCCAATTGGAAACCGCAAGGGAGTTCAAGTCATCCTCCACCTGTTGTTTCCATCTCAGTCGAGGCCTCCCCCTTCCTCTGCTGCCGAATTCAGGCGACGATAGGAAAACCTTCTGTGCTGGAGCTTCTTTGTCCATTCGCATAACATGGCCCAGCCAGCGGAGTCTTTGGGCTTTAATTCGCTGGACTATGGTCAGACATGCGTAGATCTCGTACAGCTCATCGTTAAATTTCCTTCGATACTCGCCGTTGGCATCACGGGAAGGACCATAAATCTTCCAGAGAACTTTTCTCTCAAATACTCTAAGGGCCGTCTCATCTTCTCTTGACATTGTCCATGAATCTGAGCCATACATCAGGACAGGTATGATGAGAGACTTATAGAGCGTGATCTTTGTTCTTCGAGAGAGGACTTTACTTCTCAATTGCCTACTCCAAAGTAGCACTTGTTGGCAAGAGTGATTCTCCGCTGGATTTCTAGACTGATATTATTTTCGGTGTTGATACTGGTTCCCAGATAGACGAAGTCCCTCACAGTTTCAAATTTGTAACTATCAACAGTGACATGGCTGCCAAGGCGCAGGTGCGCCGATTCTTTCTTTGATGACAGCAAATACTTCGTCTTGTCCTCGTTGACCGCAAGACCCACTTTTTTCGCTCTTGTAAAAGATTGTACCATTGCGGTTTAGCTCTGCTGCTCGAATCATCTTCTCCAGCATCAGGTTGAAGAAATCGCACGAATGGGAGTTGCCCTGTCTGAAGCCTCGTTTGGTTTCAGAGAGGTCCTTCTCGATTCTGACGGAGCTGTTTGTATTGCTCAACGTCATTTGGCAAAGCCGTATAAGCTTTGCAGGGAAGTCAAATTCAGACATGGCGGCATACAGGCAACTCCTCTTTGCGCTGTCAAAAGCGGCTTTAAAATCGACAAAGAGATGGTGTGTGCCGATTCTTTTATCATGGGTCTTTTCCATGATAAATTTAATGCAGTTACTTCAACAAAAAACTGCCTTAAAATAATCAAGATTTTATCAATTTAACATTTGATTTGGTCAAATTCAGGATAACAGTACGAGATTGTTGATTTTACTAGTGGCATTTTTTGTGTATCCATGGCACATCACTCTAAACTTGTATATCCCGACTATCTCGGGAATCGCTTTACCGATATGGATAAAGTTTGGCATATAGATAGTATGATTGATTCTAAGGCTATCCACTTGGGGGTTGCCACCTGGGGCGGTTTACAGGGTTGCCACCCATCTCATTTTTTTTTTAATTTTGTAGAAAAATATGCCAATATGGGTATCAAATTAAAGGTATTTTCAGCGACATGCCAACTAAAATATTTTCAAGTAGGGTTGCCTCCTAGGGTAGCCACCTTACCGTAGTATATTTGTATATCCGGACTATCTCGGAAACTGCTTGACCGATTTGGATGAAATCTGGCATATAGATAATATGATTGATTCTAAGACTATCGACTTGGGGGCTTTCTACTTGGAGGGTGTACAGAGTTGCCACATATCTAAATTTTTTTTAATTATGGAGCTAGGTAAGCAAATGGTATCAAATGAAAGGTATTTTCGCCGACATACCATCTAAAATATTTTCAAGTAGGGTTGCCGCCCATGGTTACCATTTTACGGTATTTTATTTGTATTGTATATAATGTTTGGATTATTTTAGGATCATTTTGAGATCATTTAGGGATCACTTTGGAATAATTTTGGAGCTATTTTGAGATCATTTTGGGACAGTTTTGAGGTAATTTTCAGATCAGTTTGGAGTAATTTGGTTGATATTATTTTGGTTTTTTTGGCAATTTTGGGAACATTTGAGGGTATTTTTAGGGTCATTTTGGAATTATTTTGGGATCATTTTTGGGTCGTTTTGTGTTCAATTTCTGATCATTTCGGAAACATGTAAGGGTATTTTTTTGGGTAAGTAAAGTTAGCGCTAAGTTGATAGCACCGAGCAAGCTCGTTCACCTAGGTACTAATTTTTAATTAGAGGTGTACGAGAATATAGTATACGTATTCTTCTATATCATACTTTGTTTACGTCTATTCGCATTAATTTATAGCTTATTACACCCAATATGTACTGATCAGCCAATGCAAACAAAAACAGAATGATTGATGGCTTAGGCACCAGTTTTGTTATTGTTTTGTCATTCTATTTTTTGTTTACTACGTGACTTAACCTAATTATTATTTATAGATATATGTATAGGCGTCGCTATTATGAAGTCTAGCTAATTATTATACAAAACTGTTTATCAAGGCAAGCAAATATCGCACATGGCAAATTACCATATATCTTCGGTGTTTATGCAAAACAACGTAACGAACAAATGCAAAACCACGTAAATGCAGACACTCAAATTTTACAGGAGAGACAAGAAACTGTTTAACTCTTGTACGAGCCACTATGTGGTGGGTCAAATTCAAATGCCGTTTTTTGACATTATATTTCACAAACCCCGACTTTTTGTTATTAATGAATAGATCCGGTTACCCAGAAGCCATTGTAACCAAATCTCATTTTTGACCAAACTGTTCCTTACGTGGTTTTGCATTTGCGTTACGTTGCTTTGCATAAACACCAACGATATGAGCCGTTAAGAGCACAAGTGGCATAAGTCAAGTTTTCGTTTTTATACCTTTCCGATATTTGTAAGTATCAGAAGAAGAAGAGATAGACCCACCAATAAGTATACCGTTATAATCAGGACGATGAGCTGATTACTAACAAACTAACTAATGGCGGCGATATACCACCGAGATTTTTGCCGAGCTTCTCTTTCCAACTTGTGGTGTGTTGCTTTTGAGTTTTTCCTACAAGTACGCAAACTAGTCCCTCAATTTTAGAGATATCTCTATGAAATTTGGTATGGAGGCGTTATTTTATATGAGAATAATCATTTGTCGGAACCAGTAATAGTACATTTACACAGCACCAAATTTGGTAAATTTGGCGAAAAATTGCAAATTTGCTTTTTTCCATACAAATTTCATTTTCCAAATTTGGAATTCCATCGCATTTGGCCTCATTCGCTGAACAATACAATCCACAATTCCTCAAAATAGCAACCCTGCCTGTGTTCCACATTTAGAATTGCCCAGCAAGAACCTTAATGGGTAATTAACGCGTAAAAACTTTTGCATTATGCACAGTTCTAAATAACAATTTCAACTATTTTTTTTATGATATTGGACCAGTTCCACTAAGAAAAGAGAGAAGCCTTCTTGATTCTTCATTTATTATTACTCTACATGTGTTTAAAACATCAAGGTGGTGCATTTTCTTTCGGTGGCTTTGTATTCTGGTAGAAGATTCTTGCAGGGAAGGTGAAGCCAAATGCAAATTTGCCAGTGTAAACAGGTTCGAAATGACACATTCAAATTCGCCAAATTTGGTGCAGTATAAATGTACTATAAGATCGGACCAAACCTACTTATAGCTCCCATACAATCGATTGTTCCGATAAACGGATTTCGGGCTATAACTTCTGTAATTAAAGAGTTAGGAACGTGAAATTTTGTACACACAGAATAATTTTCATGTTGAATCAACACTTTTTTAACACTTTTTCAGGTTATTATTTTTCAACACTATCGCTCAGGTTGTTTTAACATGAAGCTGGTTTTTAACTGTTCCTACATGTTAGATCAACATGAAGGAACAATGTGAATTTAACATGATTGCAATGGTTTGAATCAACATGATTTCCTGTTGATACAACATTATTTTTCTTGTTAAATCAACACGATCAGACATGTTAAATTAACACTATACTATGTTGAAATAACACTATCGTCCTGTTAAATTTACAGGATCTATCATGTGAAATTGACACGATATGTTATGTTAAATCAACACGATCTATCATGTTAATTTAACAGGATTTTATTGTTAAATTAACACGATCTATCATGTTAATTTAACAGGTTTTTATTGTTAAATTAACCCTTAAAATAAAACACCTTGTTTTTGATTTTTTCAATAATTTTTATTTAGTTAATTCATTTATCGAAAACCTTTAACATACATATTTTCAGGTATGAAAGAATATAATGCTTGTATAATTTATCTATTAACACGATCTGTCATGTTAATTCAACATGTTTTTATTGTTAAATCAACACGATCTATCATGTTAAATTCATACGATCATCATGTTAAATCAACACCATCTACCATGTTAAATTAACACGATCATGTTAAATTAACACGATCATCATGTTAAATTAACACGATCATCATTTTAAATAATAAAAGTACACATATGTACATACATATACATATACTTATTTTAATCCAATCATTGGCAACTTCTGCATCGAAAAGAGCAACAACAAGCCCCAATCTGAAAATTAAATAAAAATCGTTTCATTGAAAGCTCTTTAAATTATCCAAGCGATTGTAAAACTGGTAGTACACGTCCAATTAATGTAGGGATAGGTATCAAACGACGCCTTTTCTACCCGGTATCCATAATCCTAAAGCGCTTCCATGGTATTTATGTATAGTGCGCGTTGTTTTTAACCTACCCCGACATTTTTGGACGTGTTTTAGCAGGAAGCGTTTACAGCGGTTAAGTGTTCGGCCTTCTACACCAAGTCGTGGCGGTTCGATGCCCGACAAAAGTAACATCAAAAATTATTTAGAAAAAGAATTTTTCTAAACGGGGTCGCCCCTCGGCAGTAGTTTGGCAAACTCTCCGGGTGTATTTCTGCCATGAGAAGCTTCTCAGCAAAAAATTCATTTGCTTTGCAAGTGCCGTTCGGAGTCGGCAAAAAACTGTAGGTCCCGCCAACTTGTAGGAAAACTCAAAAGCAACACACCACAAGTTGGAAAGAGAAGCTCGGCTAAAAATCTCGTTAGAGGTTATGATAACCTGTTGGTATTTCGCCGCCATTAGTTTTTTTTTTTTTTTTTTTAGTTAGTTTACAAAATATGAAAAACAACACAAATTACTTAGCCAAAACTTTTTGCAAAACTTCACAACTTATTCGCAAGTTAAGAAACTATAAATTTCACAATATATTAATTATTTATAATACCTACAACTTTTCATCAAGTCGGTATCTACACACTGACTTAAATTCTGTTCTTTTGAGAACAATTCTGTTCACAAGCTTTGATGGGGAACAGATGGCAGTCGAAAACAACACTTGTTCATGTTAAAACAAACCGAATTTAGTGTAAGGGATACACACTAATGTAATTCTAATGCAGAAGTACTTCATGTAATTTTAACCATACGCTTCATGTTAAAATGTTCGTGTTGATTTTCCGAAATTGTTTTTGTTTTACGTACAAGAGGTGTTCATGTTGATTTAACATGAATCATGTTAACTAAAAATGTAAGAAATTTTTCTGTGTGTAAGTGTTGCTATTTTTATATGTGAAATATCGATGTTCAAAATCATTGAGATGGGATAATTATTTCACATAGCCGCCATACAATCGATTGTTCCGATAAACGGATTTTGGGCTATAACTCATGTAATTTTAGTTAGTGTTTGGCAGGCATTTTAAGGGGTTTGCCTTAAGCAAATCTTAATATTTTTAATTTTTAATACACAATACTCTTTCAGAGTTCGTAAGTTTGCGAACGTATTACTCGTAAACTTCTGAATGAAGTTGTGCTAGTAGACGCTCATCTTAAAATTTTAGATATCCCTTTTTTTGATAACTCGGACGGTTTAAATGTTATCGACCAATATGTGGACCAGAGGTGAAAAACATGTTTTAATACAATATGGGTATCAAAGGAAAAATGCTAACTAGTGCTGCCCTAAGCCATCTGATTAATTCAAGTATCTCAGCTAGTTTCGGAGATATCTCCTAAAATGTGAGACGGGGAAACTGAAGGGTCGGGTAGGACAACCTTAGAGTGGGATAACATATGCCGGGTCTACTAGTAACAAATAAAATCAGCGTTCTTGGTTAAAAAAAGTCATTATTTTCACTTACTTTTATATCACAGCCATCAGCTCACCAAAGTGTGGAAAATTTCCATATGTGTCGTTCATTAGCTCATATTGACAACATACTGCTTATAATTAAAAGCGAATGACAAGTATTTCTAAAATCGGTCAAATCATTATTGATGCTGCCTCGCCGTTTATAGATGTGGTATAATATATACATATAATGTGCCTTCATGGACATGCCATGAAACAAGGGCGTATGCATGTGGGGAGGGGACCATTGCCCTAACCTTACCGAATGAAACTGAATAAAAAAACCCAAGAAAAATTATAGTTCCTTAGCAACTATATAAATGGCTCCCCCCCTCCCCCACCCCCTCCTCATCCTTTCGAACCTTTTGTGAAGAGCTGGGCACGCCCTTGCCATGATAATAGAAACATAAACATTTAAATGCAAGCCAATTATGACTTGTTTGTAGCGACTGTTCCCGCTTTGTACATATGCGAGTCTTTATGAACATTTTTCGAAATTATAGTATATTAGTGAGTTCCTAATTAGTCGCCAATTATCACTTCCATTTGAAGATGACTGCAATTAGAGGATGCTTGCACAAAGAGCAACAAAAATGAAAGTGCAAATCTATACTTACATTTGTATAATATGCAGAGCACACATGAATGAATGCATGCAAATGTACAAACATTGCATTATAATTGACTGCACTTAAAAAGAAATGGAAAATGAAAAAAGAAAAAATTACTTGGCAGGTAAGCATTTACATACTTGGGCGTGCATACGATGCATGTAAAACATTTGAGTGCATCATCTACATAGTACCCAGTTATCCATGGGCGAACGGGTAGCGAGAGGCCAGCCACCACTTCGTCCCATTACACTGCCAATAGTTTTGCTAGACACGCCGACAATGCACAAATTGAACTAAATTACCAGACAGTTGACTTCTGTTTTACACTGAATGCAATGTGCGGGTCTATACTAGGGTGTTTAGTTTAAGCGACCAGGTTTTATTGGTGTTAGTTTTACGGCTATTCTAAACAAGTAAGGAAGTCTAAGTTCGCGTAAACCGAACATTAAATACCCAGCGGTGGTTTTCATATGATTTTCGAAATATTCCATTTCGGAAGTGGGCGTAGTTGGGAAGCGATTTCGTCTAATTACATTAGGTATACTCCCTATTATGCTAGTATACCTTGTACCAATTTCATCGTTCTAAGGTAATTAGTTTAAAAGTTACGACGAGTCGAGTTTTCAAAAATGTCTCCCTTAAAAGGGGGCGGTGCCACGCCTACTTTTAAAAATTTATCAAAAAATCATAATAGAATGACTATGGGGCTCATCCTACCAAACTATATCATTTTAGCCACTTACGTTAGCGAATTATGTCAATTTAGGTGATTTTCGAAGTTTTCGATATCGAAAGTGGGCGTGGTTGGTGAGCGATTTTTTCCAATTTCATCAGGTATACTCCCAACGATAATAAATTCCATCGTTCTACTCTAATCAGTTTAAAAGTTACGACCAGTCAAATTTTAAAAAATGTCTCCCTTCAAAAGTGGGCGGTGCCACGCCCACTATAAACAATTTATGGAAAAATCATAAGAGAATGATCAGGGGTATTCACCCATGAAATTATGTCATTTTAGTCATTTCAGCTACCGAGATATGTCAATTTATGTTATTTTCGAAAATTTCGATCTGCGTGGTTATCATCCATTTTCACTAGCAACCTACCTTGACCAGAAAGTAACCTGTACACAAAATTTCATGCAAATATCCCAATTTTTACTCAAGTTATTGTGTACACGGACAGACGGACAGACAGACGGAAATGCCTTAATGAACTCTTTTCAACCTAAGGACTTTCATATATGGAACTCTACTCGTATATCTATCTCGATTATTTTTTGCCATTACATAGTACCGTTAGGTGGACAAAATTATAATATCCTTGTACTAGTAGTAGTACGCTGGGTATAAAAAAGCTACCTGTGTGTATTTTCGTATTTTTTTTTAGCGGAAACTTGTTCCACAAACACTTTTAAAAAAATTGGAACGGATTTGCAGATCAATTTTAATTGTAATCCCAACTGGTTTTTCCAAAGCCTCCACCACTACAAAAATATACCGAATGCCAAGCTTTCAGAAGCGAAAGTGGATCCAGGAACGAAATAGTAACCCATTTCTCATTCGGATCAGAAACGTTACTGACGCCAGGAATGAAAACAGAAAATTGTACGAAATCAGAATGGAAATCGAAAAGTAACCGAAAGAAGCCTAAACCCAACCCTGGAAACAGATATTATTCCGAAGATATTATTCCTAAACCCTACCCCGAAAACAGATATTATTCCGAAGCTGAACCCACAAAAAAATTTAAAAGCGAAATCGGAGATAGGAATCCAACCGGCTACCGAAAAAAGCGTATTTTTAGTTGATCGTTATTCCTACGTTTATCGTGCGATATATGTTGAGTGTCCAAATAATCCGCGTGGGAAGCGTGCAACCCCAACGGCTCCCACTACAACGGCTTGCCAAATAAGTCCGTACAGTAGTGCTCCGAAAAATGTTCAAATTCAGTTCCGTTTCCTGTTCCAAATCAGTTTTCGTTAAGTGTTCCAAAACCGGATAAAAAATTAAGTTTCGTTTCCTGTTCCAAATCCAGTTCCAGCTTCTGTTCCAAATCCGATCTCAATTTATGTTTTGGGACAAATTCCCGGTTATTGTCCAAGCTTCTGTTCTTCCGGTCCCCTTTTCATATTATGTTCCGTTTCCTGTTCCGGTTTCGAATACGGTTCCTTTTTCCGCTCATAATCTGGTTTTGGTTTCAAATCCAATTTCGTTTCCAGTATCAGTTTCAAATCCAGTTCCATTTCCTGTTCCAAAGCCAATTCCGATCCCAGTCTGAAATCCGGTTCCAGTTTCTCTTTCAAATCAAGTTCCAGCTTCTTGTTCCAAATCCGTTCCCGGATTCGAGCACAGCTACTTATCGCGATCATGATTCGGCTCAGTTTTAAAATTCATTTCCAATTGAGGTGCACGTGTCAAATTCAGTTCCGGTTTCAGATCCAGTTCGTTTCCGCTTCCAGTTTCAAATTTAGAACCGTTTCCTGTTTCAAATCCACTTTTGGTTCTTGTTCCAAATCCAATTTCTGCTTCTGTTCCAATTCCGGTTTCGGTCTGAACTTTTTCTGTTCCCAATCCCGTTCCGGCTCCTATGTCATATCCCGTTCCGGTCACAAATCCTGTTCTGTTTAGGGTTTCAAATTTAGTTCCCGTTAAAAATCCGGTTCCAATTTCAAATTATGTGTTTTTGGTTTCGAATTCAGTACCGTTTCCGGTGAAAAATTCGGTTCCGGCTCAAATTTAGTTTCGCTTCCTGTGAAAAATTCGGTCACTGTGTCCAAATCAACCGTTTCCTGTTGAAAATCCTGTTCCGCTTTCGAATTTGGTTTCCGTTTCGGGTTAAAATTCATATACGGTTCTTGTTCCGGTTTCCAAATCAGTTCCGTTTAATGATAAAAATCCGGTTCCGCTTTAAAATTTGCTTTCTTTCCCTTGTTTAAAATCCGGCTCCGGTTTCCAAATCAGTTTCGTTTAGTGATAAAAATCCAGTTCCGCTTTCATATTTGCTTTCTTTTTCCTGTTTCAAATCCGGCTCCGGTTTCCAATTCAGTTTCGTTCCCTGCTAAAAATACGGCCCGCTTTAAAATTGGGTTCCGGCTTCAGTTACCATTTCAAATTCACTTCTTTTTCCTTTAAAAATCCGGTTCCTGTTTGTTTTAAAGTCAGTTCCGGTTTCAAATACAGTTGTTATTCGGGTTCGGGAACATTCGCATAACTAGACTATTACCCTACGTTTATATCTGCGTGAGGGCTTCCAGCTCATCGGTAAATCTTCTACCCACCTTTGGTTCAACCGGAAGGACCATAAATCTTCCAGAAACGTTTGCCTTGAATACTACAAGGGATATCGAATCCGCTCCTACAGGTTTCATAAAAAGAAAGATTTTGGTTCTAAGAGGAAGGTCTTTACTCAGCTTCGTACTCATTCCAAACTGGGATTTTTTTAAAAGAGTATTTAATCATAGTACAGAGCATTTATATTGCTTTATTGTTCAACACTTTTGGGTTTGTAACACTTATCTGTCCACGAGTGTAGTTCATTTACCATATATATGTAAATGCAAGTTGCTGGTATTTTTTTGCAAAATGCGAAATCTTGCGAAACGAGTACACGCCGGCGGCTGTAGAGACTGTATAGAGGCTATAAGCATGTGCACAGTGAGGAGTCTTTGGCGGCTTTGGCAAAGGCGGCACTGGTTGTGTTGTGCTGGTTGGCTACTGGCTGAGTTGACTTGACTGAGAGATTGAGATAACGTAGCAGCTTTGCAGTGTAGGGAGCGAGATTTCGCGATCACGAACGCGCAGACAGCAGTTGCAAGTTGCTAATTAGATACTGAAAGTAGCGAAAACAAAAAACGAAGAACACGTTACAAAAAACGATTCCAATTGCCGCTTTAAATTGTTGAGAACTTACACAATGACGTCGATTGTTGTTGCAGGGCATTTGACGGATTTCTACTAAGTCATAATACAATTTTTTGATTGAGATTGAAACTTTCTTTATTAGTTTCTTGATTCATAATAATATTATAATGGGATGAGTTGAATCTTTAGTGAGGTCAAGCTTACGCTTAGCTATGAAGTTTTTATTCTTTCTACAAGCGTGGAAAAATAAGACCCGGACTAGAAAAAGTTGTATTATATTACCAGAAGATACGTGCTACTTTGTGTTCGAAAATTTCAAAAACGGACCTTAAGAACACATTTTTTAGAATATCTCGACTCCAGCGCCACCTAGGGCGTTTCTTTTTGGAACAGGGTTCGAATTATAAATACGGATTTTGCAAATTCAGCGACTCTGTCGCTATCTAGCGGGACGAATATAGCCTATATCGAAAAGGATTAGGTATCTTCGGTGACAATGCATCCAACATTTTGGTCGAAATTTTTTATATGAACCTACCATTAATTTGTTGTCAAGATAAGTGTGTATTTTTTTTTCGGGGATCCCAATCCGGTAAAATCAACGTGGTCGCCCCTCGGCAGTGATTTGGCAAACTCTCCGATTGCATTTCTGCCATGAAAGTCTTCTCAGTAAAATATCATATGCTTTACAGGTGCCTTTCGGAGTCAGCAAAGAGAACTATGGCTACGCTCATACTGAAACCGACTTTTGCTCTCCAGCAGCAAACAAACATCCACACACATGTGTTTTAAATGAGCTCCCCGATTTCATCCGATTTCACTCGAATGTAAAGAAAGTTTTCTCGCCCGTTAAAATAGAATGCGCTCGAATTTCTCTGATGCTGTTGGATGAAAAAGTTGGTTGCAGTGTGAGCTTAGCCTATGGGTCCCGAAATGGCCGGATTAACACCTTCGGGGGCCGTATATAATAATAAAAATAGTTATTTTGTAAAGCCTATAGTTCTCGAACTAGAGCCACCTTTTCTCCAACCATAATATCAAAAAATACTAGTTTGGGAAAATGGAGTTACCTTGTACAACAAGAATTCCCACAGGGCGAAATTGGATCTAGCTCGAAAACTATGGGCTTTACAAAAACAACTTTGTCGATGAGAAACTACGTGCAAATAAACGGAAAGTGAAAATTTTTCTAGGCATACTAAAGTTTTCGAGAAAAATACTGAAAAGTCTGTACGTGGCATATATTTTCATATATTTTCCAGAGCGAACTTTACAATCGCGATTTCTCAGAACTGGTTGCTCTTAGAGAAAAAATTTCAGGACCATATTTGTAGAGAGTTCTACAACTTGGTCTCAGGAAATTTTTCGAAAACACTTACCGTTTTCGATAAAAATCTTTAGAAACTCAAATATTGACTTTGACCCCGAATGAAACATTTTTTAGCACACAAATTACCAATGGGGTCTTTTGAAGTTTTCTTTCTGACGGCGAATCTGAGCTCTCTACCAAAAATTTGGCTCTGTGGAATTTAATGTTTTTTCAAATGTCTATTTTGACCGGACTATCATGCGATATTAATCGCGAATTTCTTTAACATTGTTGTTGGAAAATTTCATACCAGTTTTCAAATAAATTTTTCGTTCATTATAATATATATTTATTTGTGGTTGGACGGGGCTCCAGGTCTATGCGGGGCCTATTGGCAGTTGCCTATTCTGCCTTAGGGTTAATCCGGCACTGAGCACACCACAAACTTTAAGAGAAACTCGGCACAAAAATCTCTTTTAAGGTTTTAATGAAAATCTCCAGGCATTTCGCCGCCATAAGTTTTTGTCAGACAATTTTTTTTATTCGCTGCGTTTCGTTCTTTATTATTTACAAGAGTTTGAGCAAAAAAATAAAAAAAATATTCCATACAATTTGAGAAAACTTCTTCTTGAACTTAATTAACCCTTAGTGTTCGCGATTATATATATTAGATAATGGATTTGATTTCTTGTCTATTTTCGTACCGATGAAGAAACGACAATGGTGAAGTAAGAAGGGGAAGAAAAGGAAGAAAAAAGAAATTTGATCACTAACGAAAATTTTCATAACAATTACAAATTACTACTGCTAACCCGAAAACATCTTTCGTAAACGTTTCTATTTACTACCAGATTCGATTTGAGAGATGCACTGCGTGGATGTTATCCAGATCTTATCAAATGAAAACTCCAGAAACACTTCGGAACAAATTTCTAAGGATTGTTCCTTAGAAGAAGTGGGTAAATGTTAGGCATCGTAGTACCCCATTCACCAGAACATTGAAAAGTTGAAGAAAAATCGTAAATTATCAACTCCAAACCTGACTAAATACTTCTTAATATGCAACATACAGGGCTCTACTTTAATTACATAAATGTGTTTATACAATTAAAGCTTCACACATGCCACAAAAGTGCAATATAAAAATAGAAAAATAAAATATGCTGCAGTACCAAATAAAAATTTAATTGCGATTCCATTTCTGATATCATGCCAACAAAAGCGCTCACAGTAGCAATAAAAACAAACCAACAAAAACATAACACACAGCAAAACCTGCATGGGCATATATTGACTGGGAGCAAGTGGGGACACTAACCTACTCGAGAATCAAGAAATGTTTGCTTTTCATTTGAATAACTTATCGGTTTCGGATGTGGAAAGTCCTTGGAGATTAAAGAGGATATCTTGAGATGAGCATTGGCGAATTTTTTGCAGATAGATCAGATATTTATCGGGAATTGTTCTCCGAAGAGCTTGACTTTACGGCTCTATAAGTGTATGTTCAATGCGGAAATCCCTACCATTAAAAAGCCTCTCTCTACGCTTCTGTCCACAACCCAACAAATTCAACTAAATACAATAGGAAAATCAGCAGCAGAACCACATTTAGCTACTCTATCCATGGGCATCGTCTCGTAATACAGTGGCACTATTTACGCCGAATAGCAACGACTATGATGCACGATGTACGATTTATGATGACGTCGGTGAATTCGCTTCGGTTTGTGCACTCTCTGGGAAGACATGAAATAGTGGGGTTGGATAGGTAGCATTGGAGCTTTTCATTTGCTCGTATGTTAACGATTGCAATACGATTTCACGAACCACATTACAAATCCACTTTACAAGTTGCATTGATTCTCAAATTGTGTTACGCCACCGCCAGCACCTCGCTATAAGCAATGTTGCATACAACACGTACCACACAGTCTGTCCCTTTTACGATTGCACACTATTTTATACTATTACTGGTAATGTTTTTGTCTATCTAGACAACCTGCAGTCAAAGTAACTGGCTGTAAGGTCCCTGCAGCGAAATCAACTAGTTCAAAACTACATTACAACTAGTTGGTTCACTGGGCCCAACTGGTCAGTGTTTTGTCTTTTTTTCTATATAAGCAACTGGTCTTTTTTACGTGTTGATGTCCTACGAAATGTCAATTGTCAGATTTCGACCAGAACATACCATTCATCCTAGTAGTCTTGATATACTAGAATTATATTAGTCGTAAATACCAGTACCATACTAGTTCAACCTGGACTAGTATGATTTTCATAAAATGAATTAGGTGCCATACTAGTCCAAAGACTATTGTGAAATATACCAGTCTCATACTAGTCTTAAAAGCATTGAACCTGGACTAGCATGATTTCAACCAGAATATTCACGACTTACCCTTTATTTTATCATCTGCCTTTATTTTCATGTTTATTCTTAAGAAATCCGCAACTATTTGTATTTACCCTATCACGAAATAGCATCTGTGAATTATAAGAGAAAAAAGAAGCAAAATTTGTATTTTTTAACTGGTATGATTTCATACAGAAAAATCTAGTTGTATACTAGTATGAAATGGATATTTCCTGTTTAGTATGAATTCTGCCAGAAAATTATAGTAGTATACTAGTATTTTTCTGATTAGTTTGAGGTTTCGTTGCAGGGGTACCACAGAACTAGTATGAAGTTAAAACCAACTAGACAGTAAACTGCAAAAGTGGCACTTTTAACATTGGAATACTCTCCGAGCAGTCTTCGGTTCGCGGGTTAGTATCAAAAATTGCACACTTGTAAATAAAACTGAAAATTGTTCAACTCTGTACCTACAGTATTCTACCAAACTTACAAAATTTATTAGATAAACTTGGTGTTTCTCCTTTTAGTTATGAACTAGTATTGTTTCTAACCACATTATTGTTTCACTGCGAGGCATATACTGCCGATTTTATTGTTGTGGCATATGGTGACCGCAACATTAAGCTCGCAGAACTGAATTTTACAATAGGAAAACAGGTTGCCACAGATGCACTTCAGTGATTCGGTTACTAAAGTTTCTTTAGAGATTGTACTTCGGATACGAATGTGCATGTATGTATGTATCTACAATTTTCTACTCACCACAAAAATATAAATTGTTTTTGGCTTGCAATTTGAAAAGTTTGTCTCGTCTTAAAACCACAACCTGTCAGTAACAAACTTTTTTAAGGAAAAGATAGTTAGGCAATTTACAAAATCTACTATTTCATGCTATTCGTCTGATGTGTTATATTTTTCGAAAAATTTTACTCAAAAACCTTCTAGCTCCTCTCCTGTTCCACGTGTTGATTAATATGTAGAAACCGTGGTCTTATAAGGGGAAAATACTAAAACATGTTAAAATCACTTGTCATCAACTTTCATTTGATACTCATCGAGGGCTCCACCTGGTAGAAATTTTAATCAACATCTCGAAAACGGGGTCTCATATTGGACTGAAAACTACACCATTTTAAAACACTTATCAATACCTTTCAGTTGATGCACACATTTTCAGCGATATCTCCAAAACCTTTGCAAATGCCTTTATTTTTTTGGCGTATAACCATCTCGAGCTCATACAAAATCTACCTTCCAAATTTAATTTTATTATGTCCCACCGTTGTCAAAATACTTAGATGCTAGCATAGATGAAGCAAAGTCCAAATGAAACCTGTGGCCTTACCGTTTCCTTTGATACCAGTTTTATGCTAATATTTCAGAGTTTTTGCGCAACCATATTTCGGCCGATAACTCTGTTATCGATAAATAAATCGTAATGGACCAGAGTGCAAATGGATAATGTGGTCTTCCCCTTTCGTTTGATACCAATTTTGTGCGAATATTCCAAAGTTTACGTAAAACTACAGTGTACGACAAAACTAAAGCACATGGGTAAAGTCGCTCAGCTAAATTTGGTTGAAAAAAGATTCTATGTGCAGGTCTTAAATTTTGCATTTGTATATATTGATGAAGGACATATACTGCCGTCCTTAGCAAGAAGGCAGTAAAATCATTTTATTGCTTTTTATGAATTTTTATACCATTATATTATTTTAATGTCTTACAATCCACTGATAATAAAAATTATCGGTCAGAATGCAATTTCAACGATAAAACAAGGTTTAAGTTAGTGATACATCTAGAATCTCTTGTATCTGTCCAGAACAAAAAAGCAGTATAAATGTATCATAGTGTAAAAAGGCAGTATAAATGAAAATACAGTGTTGTGAGTTCGACTCTCACAATGCCGGGAAGAAAAGTCCTTGAAGAGATGTAACTCCAGTATCATCGAAAAATATGTCGGCTTGTCTGGTTCCTGCAGCGCGTAGGTAAATTTTTCTCAAAAAAAAAAAAAAAAAAAAAAAAAACACATTTTCGAAAATATACTACATTTATACGCAGAAAGATAATGGGGAGAAAAGCAGTAACTTTGTTTCTCTACAAAATATTAAGCGTTTGTTTTACAATCCAAAAAAGCAATAAATAATATTTTACTGCTTTCTGATTTAAAATTTCGTCCATAATCAGATGCAAATGATTCTTCGTGAAGCCTCACTTCAACTTCATTTTTCTCGATAATCAATTTTTATAACATACTGCCTTTATGCTAAGGACGGCAGTATATGTTCTTAGATATATGAAATGGAAACTGTCATCCCTAATTCTTCCTATCAGCCAGTAGCAGCCAATCATCTCATATTTTCGATCTACTATGGGATCAGAGTCGGGTTACCAGCATTAATTAAAGAGTAATGGTTAAGCAGTTTTTGAAAAGTACAAGTATGTATGTACGATATGAATTGAAATTCAATTCTAAAGTGATTTTTTCCTCGTCTTTATTTGTTGAATCAGCTATAACTCTTTCTTTGTGCTGTGTCAAATATTTCGATTGAAATTAATTGTACAGTTAAACACCAAAACCGAATGCAAATTTTAAAACACCTTTCCGGACGATACAAAACGAATATTCGTTCCATAGTTAGACCGTTGATGGTTATAGTACATTTACACTGCACCAAATTTGACGTATTAAAATTAGCCACTTCGACACCGTTTACGTTGGCAAATTTGCATTTGGCTTCACCATCGAAGGCACAAAGCCACCGAAAGAAAATGCATCACCGTGATGATTTAAACACCTGTAGACTAATAATGAAAGAAGATTCAGGAAGGCTTTTGTCTTTCCTGGTAGAATTGGCAAATTTTCTTAAAAAAATCTAGTTGAAATTATTATTCACAGCTGTGCATAGTGCAAAAGTTATCACACATCAATTACCCATTAAGGTTCTTGCTGGGCAATCCTTAATGTGGAACACCCGCAGGGTTCCTATTTTGAGGAACTGTGGATTGTATTAATCGGCAAATGAGGTCAAATGTAATGGAATTCCAAATTGGCAAAATGAGATTTGTATGAAAAAAAGCGCCAAATTTGCCAAATTTGATGCGGTGTAAATGTACTATTAGAATTGTGTAAATTTATTTTAGCTAATGGATTTAAATATGTGATGTTAGGGTCAAAGAAGTATTAAACCCACAACAGTAGTACTAATAAGACATGCAAATACGCTACTGGCTGTGAGCTACTGTCACTGGGCTGGGTATAATTTATAGACATTTAATAAATGAATGAAAAAAATTAATAAATTTTGCAAAAAAGGAAATTCACTAGAATGACAACGACAAAGTCGTTTTTTACATCGTTTTACAGTAAAGCATTATTGTTACTTTGGAAACTCGACTCAGTTTTAAGATCTTCCTTGATCCACTGGATTTACTGTTAATCACACAGGACTTTTGGCATAACTTTTATTTTCTGACTATGCCTAGCTTCCCTCTTCGCAATGAAAAGACAAGCCAGATGGACACACTTAAAGAAATTCGATCCATACTTTAAGATAAACTCATCTCCGTGGAATTCTTCATACTGCTTATGAGCTCTAATACATTTATTCACTTTTTTATTGCTTTAATTGCGTACTAACGTACCTTCGTTCGAAATTCTTAGTGAAAAAATATACCTATTTCATTAAAGTTAAATGTATGTACTTCTCTCATCCCATTAAAGCACAAAAACAGCAACCAGTAAACAATTACTCAAATAGTGCTGAGTATATACATTTTATTACCAAGAGTGCCATTCCTTTTCGCAGCCCCTTTCGCTATTTACCCAACTCGCTTCATGCCATCGCTTGCAACCCACTTCATCCACCTTGCCCCCAATTACCTACATTGCTGCGAATACATTTCATGCTACCTTCACCAATTGCTACTCTGTTATAGTACTTGTTTATAAACACCCCCTCCAACCCCTTCCACTTTCCCTGGCCCCATTGTTTTTAACGCTTATTTCATCGTTCGATTTTCGTTATTTATGGTGCAGCGCTAAAAAATTGTTTAGCGTTAGCGTTAAAGCCAGACGAACGGTGCCTGAACCGACACAGCATTGTCACACTTCAATGCAAAACGTGTCGTCAATTATCACACTTGATTTATTTTGCAATCCAACACCAAATACAATCGAGACAAGTATTCAAGTAGTACGTAAATTGCGATTCAAATCCAAATATAGTTGAAAGGATGGACCGACTTTGCGACTTGATGAGATAATCATGAGCCACATTATTTGGATTATGAATATGCATAGGTACCAATATATTTATACTTACTTGAGTTTCGTAGTAAACAGAGTCGTAAAATTTGTTAATTATTTGAATTTGCATTTGGCAAAAGTTAACGATCAGTGGCTTTGATTTCATTTTCATATTTTATTCAATTTCATTTCATTTCATTCTTTTATTACATTTTGTTATTATTTTTTTAACTTAATTGAATTTAATTTAATTTTGTTTTATTTTATTTCATTTTTTAATTTTATTTTCATTATTTGTTATATTATTTTATTTCACTGTGTTATTAGCTTAATTTTTCGATTTTATTGTATTTTGCTTTATTCTATTTTGTATCACGCGACCGCCGTGGTGTAGCGGTTAAGTGTTCGGCCTTCTACACCAAGTCGTGGCGGTTCGATGCCCGGCAAAAGTAACATCAAAAATTATTTAGAAAAACAATTTTTCTAAACGGGGTCGCCCCTCGGCAGTAGTTTGGCAAACTCTCCGGGTCTATTTCTGCCATGAGAAGCTTCTCAGCAAAAAATTCATTTGCTTTGCAAGTGCCGTTCGGAGTCGGTAAAAAACTGTAGGTCCCGCCAATTTGTAGGAAAACTAAAAAGCAACACACCACAAGTTGGAAAGAGAGCTCGGCTAAAAATCTCGTTAGTGGTTATGATAACCTGTTCGTATATCGACGCCATTAGTTTTTTTTTATTTTTATTTTTTTAATTTTATATATATTTATTTACAACAATGGAAATGTCTTTACATTTACGGCCTTTATTATTGGTTTATTTTTTATTTTCTTTTGTTTTATTTAATAATTTTTTTTTTTTTACTTTTTTCGGTTTATTTTATTTTATTTTGTTTTATTTTATTTAATAAAATTTTTTTTACTTTATTTTTTGCACTTAAAACCGAAATTGGTAAAAAAGCCGACAAAAAACCATATCTACAAAAATAAATTGACCAGAAAATCTTAAATTTTTTTTTTTTTATTTTATTTTATTTTATTTTATTTTTTTTTATTTTATTTTATTTTATTTTACTTTATTTTATTTTATTTTCAATATTTTTTACTGTATATTTTTTTATTTTACTATGTTGTTTGTACAAAATGGGTATCAAATGAAAGGTGTTGATAAGAGTTTTAGCAGAGAATCGTCCTTAGTCCAAATGTGGAGCAGGTGTGGCCCTACAAAGTATTTGAACAATATGGGTACCACATGAAAAAGGTTGTTGAGGGGCTTAACAAGGTGTGGTTCTTAGTTCCATATGCCAACCCGGCTCCGAGATATTGCCCTAAATGTGGACCAGGTGTGACTAAGAGGGTGTTTGTACGATATATGTATCAAATAAAAGGTAGGCTATTAACAAGGAGATGTTTTAAGGCAAATGCACGAACCCATTTCCCAAATATCACCCAAAATGTGGACCAGGTGTGACCCTAGAAACTGTTTGGACAATATGAGTACCACATGAAAGGTGTTGTTTAGGGTTTTAACGGCATGCGCTTCTTAGTTCCATATGCGAACCCGGTCCGAGATATTTGAATAATTTTTACTACTATTTTTTGTGTAATTTTTACTACATTTTTGTGTAATTTTTGTGGTATTTTTCACTACATTTTTTTGTGAAATTTTTACTAACTACATTTTTTGTGTCATTTTTACTACTTTTTTGTGTAATTTTTATCACATTTTTGTGTAATTTTTACAATACTTTTTGCAGTAATTTTTACAAATTTTTTTTTTTTACATTTTTATGTAAATTTGACTAAATTTTTTGTGTTATTTTATCTACATTTTATGTGTAATTTTTACTGCATATTTTGTATAATTTTTAGTGCAATTTGGGGTAATTTTACTAAATTTTTTGTGTAATTTTTACTACATATTTTTTTTTGTGATTTTGACTAAATTTTTCAAATAATTTTTACTACATTTTTTGTGTAACTTTTACCAAATTTCTTGTGTTTAATTTTATAATATTTTTTATGTTACATTTTTTTACTACGTTTTTTGTGTAATTTTTATTAAATTTTTTGTGTAATTTTTATTGCAAAAGTTTTTTCTGTAATTTTTACAACATTTTTTGGGTAATTTTCACTACATTTTTGTGTGTAATTTTTACTAGATTATTGTGTAATTTTTACTGCACAATTTTTTTTTGTAATTTTTACCACATTTTTTGTGTAATTTTCACTACATTTTTTGAGTAATTTTTACTGCATAAACTTTTTTTGTGATTTTTACTACATTTTTTGGGTAATTTAAGGCTGAATATCTCCAAAAATGTTGATCGCAGCTACCTGGGAATGGGTGTGGAGATATACGATATCAATACCGCTCTCACAAAAATAGTACGAGTTAGGGGAAAGGGGACGTGGCACCTTCCTACATTTATCTTATAAATGTGTGTTGCAACTAAAAAATTTCAAGAAAGTTCCATTTTGGCTTTAACTCATGCGAGTAAATTTAGTTTTAAAATTTAGTTTGCTTTCGTCGTTTGTTTGTTTAACCGCTAGTTCATTGAAATCCGTGTCATCACGAATCCTTATTGTTGTAATGCGCTTTGTAATTTGGAAGCTTTAAAAAATCTCATTTTGTCCGCAATTTTCTATCCTCAGCGCCAACTGTAATAAAGCTCTCGAGGCTATGGATGTGACTGTGACTAAATGCAATATAAACACTTGGACGAGTGCTAAAAATGTGCTAGGCGGTGTAGAGTAAATAGAAGCATAAAATTTTACAACGACTGTGGTTTTAATGCCTCGAGCCACAATACATTTCCGCATTTCCCAACAATTTCATTTAATTTCGTCGTTAAACGTTAAAGTGTTGCACATGAGCACGAATTGATTAAAAAAAGTACTGTAGATGGGGCATACATCAAGCGAGGTTTGGGTTAAGGAAACAGAGAAGATATGTGGTCTACTAGCTGGGTTGACAAATAATGATTTGGTTTTTACAGTGGCATTTTACTACGTACTAAATCCACTAATGTATGTTTTTTATATTTTACATGGCTGTATAAGTTCCAGACTAGGTTTAGGTGATTGACATACTGGTTGATAGGAATAATTCCTAAATATTATACCAAAAAAAAAGAAACATCACAAAATTTTGGGGGTAAACGGTGAACCCGATACCCCAATCCTTATCAATAAAAAATACCAACGTCAATGATGGACTACCCGCCGAGCAATCCAAGCTCAGGGTTGCAGAGTTGTATAAGGCAGAAGCTTCGGCCCGGAGGGTTTTCCTAAATTTATTGAGAATGAATAAAGTTATTATTTTTCTAAGCAGATATGTATCAATTTCGCTGTTTTTCAGAAGTGTTTTAGTTGGTTTTGGACCTCAACTGACGATATACTACATATCACATTAACTATATTGAAAAAATACTTTTAGTTTTGAACTCTAAAATATCGTGAGCAGTTGCCATACCTCTTGCTTAAGTAATAAGTTTTAAAACTTTATGGATTTTTAATGAGCTTTCTACTCAGGCATAGCGAATGAGTGAAAATTACTTTCCCACTGACGGTCTGCTGTAACTGAGACACAACTTTGTGAACATAGATATGTGTATATAGTATGTACATTAGACCGTATATAAAAGCACAATCCCCCAATGTAAAGTATTTCCGAAAAGCAGTTCCTTGAATTAGTATATTTACAAGAGTTGTTTGATAAATCTGTAACTTTTGAATTTGTAGACTATACCTTTTCAAGTATATAATGAGAGAATGTAAGTTTATATTGAGAAAACACAAGTTGATAATGAGAAATGTAAGTTCATATTATCATTTTACGTATTCTCAATATCAACTTACACTCTCTCATTATCAATTTACGTTTTCTCAATATCAACTTACAATTCTCGTTATCAACTTGGGTATTCTCAATATCAACTTAAATTTCTCATTGGCAACTTCAGTTTTCTCAATATGAACTTACAATTCTCATTATCAATTTTTGTTAAATTTTTTTACAGAAATAAAAATAAATTGTGTGACGTCATTATGACGTCATGTCGACTATTTCAGTCGAGACGATCGATCGAATTGAGTTACAGAAATGGGGTACCTACTGTTATACAGTGAGTGTCGGCTTATTTGATGCACTAACATTTCTTCGAATTTCGTTAGAAGAACTAGTAAGATAGTATTTTTAATATTTTTAAATTAAAATGTTGCAATTTGTATAATAGAAACCATAAAAAAGGTTCCAAAAAATTTATACAAAGTTCAGGGGAATTTTTCAAAATTTCTGAGTACGCAGTTTTTTCGTAATTTCTTCTATACAAAATTATTTTATTTTTTATTTTGTATGGAAGAAAAAAAATTATTAAAAATTATGCAAAATATTGACCTACTTTTAGCTTGCATATTATTATAGTGAAATTGACTGGCCTACAAAAATGTGTACTCAGAAATTCGGTAGAAATTTTGCCAAAATTTGAAAATTTTGATGGCCGTTTTGCAAAATTTTAAAAAATTCCCCAACCTTTGTGCAAATTTCTTCGGAATTTTTTTTATGGATTCTGTAATAGAATACTATATTATTTTTTTTTCTAACGAAACTGGAAATCAAGAGAAAAATACTCGGATTCTGCATCAAAAATAAAATAATTTTTCTTATTTTTGAACCAAAATTTCGAAAATATGATCAAATATTTTTTCTTCATTATTTATCAAGATTGGGGTACCTATGTGAAGATTATTAAAAAAATACCAACTTTTTAGATATATACTTCTTTTGTCACTCCCGTAGTACCAATTTTTTTCAAACGGTCCAATGTGTCTATCTTACGTACATATATACCACCTATTATTTTTATACCGTGAACAACAGCTTTTACTTCATTATTAATATTCACTTTTTTAAAAAAATTTTCTTTGTTGTAGCCACTATATGCGCATGTTTGTATGAATATGTGTATGTATATCTAACGCTGAACTCATACCAAAACCATAAATGTGCAGTTTTGTTGGTTTTGATCTAAGTGGTTTACTGGCCTAACTATTAAATGTTTCACGTTTATGAAAATTCCGAAAGCGATCCATAAAAGGCAGACATAATACTCCTCAAAAGTGAATGTAGGGAAATGTGCTGATTTTTTGAAGAAAAAGCAAGCTTTCACATTTGATTTTCCAAAACTGAGACTTTTACACATTCGGGGTTTTTGCTGAAGGACGCCACTATGTAGGCGTGCGGTTGATACATAATTCATACATAATAAATGGTGAATGATGTATTGATAAGCAAACAGAATGGCTAACGCAATATTGCTTGTGCTATGTGCAGCGCCGGGATATCGGGTTGACGGGTTGGCGACGTATAGCCGGTGGTCAAACAAAAGCAAACCACGAGGGCGACGCGTGAAGGTTGAATGAGTTGTACGCTTGTTGTGCCACCAATTATTGCCTTGACAACATTCTAGCGTCGAAGGTATGGAATCGATTGTCATCTAGGTATGTATGCATGCTTGTGTCTTTTTTATGTGTACTGTGGAGTGGAGCAACGAAGAAAACAAGGCGAAGGATAAATCGAAGTCAAACTCAAACCACGCACACACAACTACACAGGCATAAAGATACACAGCAGGCGGGCTTGGGTATTAAAAAGGCGTGCGACGTGCTGGGAAAACAAGTGAATTCAATTAGATTTTGATGAGTCGATTGAATGCCTAGAAATTGAGAACAGTGGAAAAGAAAATTGTAACTATTTAGGTGTGTGTGTGAGTTTATGAAGCGAACAGGAAGTGTGGGAAAATGGAGGAGAAGTGGAAGTAAATGATAAATTTTATATGTGCGTTTAATGGCATTTAATTAAGTTTATGTCGGAAAGCGTTGAAGTTGAGAAGGAATAGCAGACAGATTCTTTAAACAAAAAGGGCCCACTTCCTTTACTTTAAGTGCCATATGCTGAGTACTGGTAAATTATTTTAAATTCAATTTAATGTTCCTTTATTTCATTCTATTTTTTTTATTTTTAATTTTTTGCTATTTAGTCCGGTCAATATAGACATTTGAAACAATGAAAATTCCCATTATTTTATTCCATATAAATAACTAAATTTTTTTCCATTTTATTATATTTTATTTGGTTTAGGTATATTAATTTTTTTAAATTTTTTTTTTTTTACTCTATAGATAGGTACCAAAAAAAAATCCAATATGGAACATCTCTACACTCAGAAAAAAGTTTCCTTAACGCAAGTAAAAAGTGCCTTATTTCAAGGAAGAATTTTCCTTATTTGGCTCCAAAGACATGGCTTCCTTAACGGTGGAGCAATATCAATTTTTTTATATAACAAAGTAAAAAAAAATTATTTTTCAGAGTTCTTATATTGCCCTCGCCAAGAATCGAAGTCAGGTGTCTTGAACGCTCAACCCAGGTGTCTACGCTGACGCCATCGTATACTTATACTTGCCAGCGTCTAATTACAGCTTTGTTCTAAATGACACCACACTTTCCCACGTGCCTTGTTGCCTTCACCGAGAATCGAGTTTTGACTGCTTTGAGTGCTGACCGCAGATCTCAACCATTCTGCCATTGAGTACTTATGTTTGTCGGCGTCCAATTGCAGCTTTGTGCTATGACACTAGTAAAAGTACCTTCGCTCTTGGATTTAATGTATTAAGGAAATTATTACTTGTATTGAGGAAATTAAGTTTCTAAAGTTAAGGACAACATTTACTTAAATTGAGAAAACAAGTCTTTGAACTAAGGATATTTTTTCTCATAAATAAGGAAACTGGTTCGTTGTTTCAAGGAAATGCTTTTTCTGAGTGTATGCCACCAAATATAAAAACCAAATTTAAATTATGGTTCCTTGACCCGAGAAAAATTGTTATATTGTTAAAAAAAATTATTTTTACAACTACCGATCTCTTTACAAGCCACCCTCTGGAGAGAAATCAGATTCAGCACACCCAAAAGCTTCAGAAGCCGTTGAGAAACCCGGTGAGATTTAAAAAAGAAGTTAATTTTGTTGTACAGTATTATTAAGATTTGCCCTGAATAAAGCAGGTAGGCAAATGGACAGGCATATACCCACAAACTCTTTCAATATTTAGGCATTTTTGTACTGAAACTTTGTGTTTGAATAACTATTTAATTGTTAGATAAATGAAAACAGATAATTTAACCTTTGTTGCAGAGCCTTAAACTTATTAAACTATTAAAAGAACTTAGGTTCATTTAATAACCTTAAGCTGTTTTTGAGCTACACAACTTTTTACAAACCTTATGGGTTTAAGAAATTAGTAAATATTTTACCTCGAAAACCTTTGTAATGGTCACATAAAAAAAAGGCACGCTTTTCTATTAACAAAAAAACTCATATTTGGTCATTATACTCCATTTATGGCCAGGAAATAGCGAAATCGAATTTATTGACCCACCCTAATGTAAATATTATTAATTATTTTTTTTGTTTTGTTTCTATTATTTTCTTTTATTTTACTTTATTTTGGTTTAACTTATTTTAATTTTTTTATCTTATTTTATGTTATTTTATTTTAATTTATTGTTTTTTATTTAATTCTATTTATTTGTTTTATTTAATTTTTTTTGTTTAATTTTATTTTAGAAAATTCTATTTTAGTTTTCTTTATTTTCTTCTATTTTATTTCAGCTTATTTAATCTTATTTTATTTTATTTTGTTTTATTATTTTAAGTTATTATTATACCTTTCATGAACATGAAATGGTATTATAACTTTGGTCAGATGTTTGTAAATATGAGAAGAAGAAGAGATAGACCCATCAATAAGTATACCGAAATGATCAGGATGACGAGATGAGTTGATTTAGCCATGTCCGTCTGTCCGTCTGTCTGTCTGTCTGTTTGAACGCAAACTAGTCCCTCAGTTTTTGAGATATTTGGCTGAAATTTGGTATGCGGCCACCATTTTCCAATATAGGAATCATTTGTCGGAACCAGCAAGATCGGACCAATATAACATATAGCTCCCATACAACCGATTATTCCGATAAACGGATTTTGGGCTATAACTCCTGTAATTAAACACGAAGGAACGTGAAATTTTATAAGTGTTGCTATTTTTATAAATATTTCACATAGCTCCCATACAATCGATTATTCCGATAAACGGATTTTGGGATTTAACTCCTGTAATTGAACACGTAGGAACGTGAAATTTTGTAAGTATTGCTCTTTTTATATGTGAAATATCGATGTTGAAACTCATTGAGATGGGATAAATATTTCATATAGCTCCCATACAATCGATTATTCCGATAAACGGATTTTGGGCTATAACTCCTGTAATTGAACACGTAGGAACGTGAAATTTTGGACGTACTGCTATTTTTATATGCGAAATATCGATGTTGAAAATCATTGAGATGGCATAAATATTTCACATAGCACCCATACAATCGATTATTCCGATAAGCGGATTTTGGTAGATAACTCCTGTAATTATATCGGTAGGAACGTGAAATTTCGTAAATGTTGCTATTTTAGAATGTGGAATGTCGATGTTATAAATCAATGAAACCAATATAACACATCGTCCCCATATAATCGATAGCTCCGATAATTTCGGTATGAGCTAAAGTTAAATTCACACAGGCTGTACTGGGGATCAAACAGTGAAAATCGTGACGCTTATTCATGAAAGGTATTTAGCCTTCGGCACAGCCGAAGACAGCTTTCCTTACTTGTTTTTTATTTTATTTTATTTCATTACATTTAATTTAATTTAATTTAATTTAATTTAATTTAATTTAATTTAATTTAATTTAATTTAATTTAATTTAATTTAATTTATTTTAATTTAATTTAATTTAATTTAATTTAATTTAATTTAATTTAATTTAATTTAATTTAATTTAATTTAATTTAATTTAATTTAATTTAATTTAATTTAATTTAATTTAATTTAATTTAATTTATTTTCATTTCATTTCATTTCATTTCATTTCATTTCATTTCATTTCATTTCATTTCATTTCATTTCATTTCATTTCATTTCATTTCATTTCATTTCATTTCATTTAATTTAATTTAATTTCATTTCATTTTTTTATTTTATTTTATTTTATTTTATTTTATTTTATTTTATTTTATTTTATTTTATTTTATTTTATTATGAACTTTGAAAATTTTGTGGACTTTTGACCAGTCAAGTAATTTTTTCATCAAATTATTCTTTTGAGTTTTCGGCGAAAACAAGTTGAAAAATGCTACATACAATACCAACTTCGATGATTGCAATTTCGATCTTGTTGAAGGATCTTGTCAAACCGCTTTGTATTGTTGCTTAGAAATTTTTCATCACCTTTACTGGTCATCGAACCAAGGAGAGGAGATTGGGAATTTCTAAACCGCAGTGTGTAACTGGCTTTCGTAAATATAATGACCAATAATAACAAAAACTAAATTGATTTTATTATATATCTTATTTATTTTTTTTGTTTTATTTTATTTTGTTTATTTTCATATCATTTTTTTTTTAATTTTTTTATTTCATTTAATTTACTTTTACATATTATATTTTATTTGGTTTTTTGTTTTATTTGATTTTCTTTTATTTTGCTTTATTTCATTTTATCTCATTTTATTTTATGTTTTTTTTTCTTTTTTACTTTTGTTTTATTCTTTTCTATTTTACCTAACTTTTTACTTACTTTGCTTTTTTTAATTCATCCTATTTGATTTTAATTTATTTGCATTTATTTCATAATATTTTTTTTTTAAATAATTTTATTATTAGTTTTTATTTTCTTTCTTTTATTTTTCCAACAATAACAAAAAACCGGGAAAATTCTCATTGTGGTAGTGCCATTCCTCATACATACATATACCTATCTTGTGAACGAGTTTGTAACTCAGGTGATACCTTTGAATAAATAAATTTGTCACAATCAAGCAGCGTTTTGTAGCATTTTGTACAAGTTAATTTTCATTCACGCATTCACTATAAATAAATTTGTATATATGTATGGTATTCGAAACCCCCACTTAATAACGAAATAAATTTCCGAGGAGTGCCCCCTTGGGGCTATACCATACCAAAAGCCCACATACTCCCATACAAAAACTCACATATTTGGCAGCATATGATACACGCCAAAAATAGCTTCCTGGTTCCGGCATCTGTGCACTTGCAAACTTACATACAATCACCCTTCATGAGCCTTCTGCTTTATGTTTTCTCCACCCACTCACCACTTCCTCACTCTACTTCGCCCATATACGCGTACAACATTGCCTTTTCACTTGCGTCATTTCCATATGTTTCAGGATCATGTTCGAAAGGACACAAGCAGTGTGCACTGTACACCCAGCAGCAATCAATCAAGGGCATAAGCGTACCCGTGGTATGCGTGTAGAGAGCTATTGCTTGAGTGGCTTTTTTTGTGTTTGTTTATAGAAGAGAGGGCACAAGGGTTGAGGGTCGGTTGGAGCTAGAGTGTTGTAGCGCGTGTTGCTGCCACTCAAACTCAACCCTCAGCCGCAAGGTTTGATGTATGAACTGTAAATATGTGCTGGGTAAAAATAATTGTATGTGTGACTAGAGGTACACCGCAAGAAATTGTGTAAGCGATTGTAAGGAATAAGGAACATGGCGGTAGCTCTGCGTATAACTACCTCAAATATTCGAATGAGATATGCCAATAATGGCATCAAAAGGAAGATATTTTTCAGGGTATTGCAACAAGAATATTTTTAGGTATTGTAGTGTTGTCACCTAGTTCTGTTGTATTTTCATCTGTTGGCTGTTTACAGCTTTTACTATATACTATATATAAGGAGGAAGTTTGAAAATTCAGTGTATTTTTGAATAAAAAAAAATGTATCGGCAAAAAAGCTTTTCATGTCCTACCGTTTCTCTTTCTACGTCTAATTGCACACATTTTTTATAATTATGCTATACACCAAACTTAACTCAATTAAGCCTATAAATGGATTGCGAACTTTTCACGAAAGGGATACATCGCATTCCGTTCACTTCAAAATTTAGTTACACAATTTTTTGCAGGGGCGGTATTCATTCATTCGGGGTAGCTGAACACATACAATAAGGACTTTAACATTTTCATTTTATATATATTCCCTTTGCTCTTTCAGCACTCTTTAGTCCACATTGTTCCCTGGTTGTTTTGTTTAATTTCTGTCCTCATTTTATTTGTATTCACTTTCAGCTTATTCCCTGTTGTGCTTTTATACCTTTCATGAACATGGATGATATATTAACCTTCGTGTGATACTATTAGATAATGGTCAAATATTGTCTTCGATTTGAGGAAGCTAGTCTTTAAGTTATTGAGATATGATGTAAGTTTTCATTTTAGAGCGGGTAATTTTAAGGTATATTTTTTTGTCTAGATTCATAAGGGGTCTAAGGCCTTGGACATAGTAGAACACGGTTGTACACGGTTGGACATAGTAGAACACGATTGTACCTTATTTTTATGTTTGTAAGTATGAGAAGAAGAAGAGATGGATCCATCAATAAGTATACCGAAATGATCAGGATGACGAGATGAGTTGATTTAGCCATGTCCGTCTATCTGTTTGAACGCAAACTAGTCCCTCAGTTTTTGAGGTATCTGGCTGAAATTTTGTATGCGGCCACCATTTTCTAATATAGAAATCAATTGTCGGAACCAGCAAGATCGGACCGATATTACATAAAGCTCCCATACAATCGATTCTTCCTATAAACGGATTTTGGTAGATAACTCCTGTAATTATATAGATAGGAACGTGAAATTTCGTAACTATTGCTCTTTTAGAATGTGGAATGGGGTTGTTAAAAATCAATGAGATTGGACCAATTAACACATCGCCCCCATATAATCGATAGTTCCGATAATTTCGGTATGAGCTAAAGTTAAATTCTGGGAATCGTGACGCTTATTCATGAAAGGTATATAGTCTTCGGCACAGCTGATTAAAGTTTTCCTTACTTGTTTTTTGTTACTATTTTATGATGACTTACTGATGGACGGTGTTGGTTGTAAATAAAAAATGTGCTCAAACAACCGGTCTTATACGTATAAATAGGTGCTATATGAGTAGTTCTACGGTCGGCGCGTTGTATTTGGTGTGTGTTCTCCATTTTGTGCTCGGCAAATATTTTGAATACTTGTATAGGTTGCCAGATGCCGTTATACTTCCACTTCTAAACCCATTAAATCCCAGTACCAGATCCGCTTGACAGATAACCTACTTTATGAACATTTTTAACTTATTCTGAGAACATATTGGGCTCATTTTAAGAACATTTTGGGTCAAAGTAAACAAAAAAATCTAAAAAAAAAAGGATTTTTCAGAGTTCTTCTGAATGACAAATTATTTCTCACTGTTTTGTGGTTTGCCTCCACCCGGAGTCGAGCTCACACTGCTTTGACTGTTGAACAGAGGGGTTTACCATCAGGCCATCGCGTCCTTATGTTTGCCGGCGTTTAATTGCAGCTATGTTTTATGATAGCAATGACAGTATCTTCACTGTTGGATTTGGTCTGTTAAAGTTTTTTACAGACTAAAGGCCTAAAAGTATGCAACGATGTTGTAACGTTCTCGTTATGTGTTCTGATGATAACACCGGCCGTTCTATTTTCGACAACATCGTTCTGATGACAACACCGACCGTTCTATTTCCGATAACTTCGTTTGCATTTCAAGAACCGGGTTGTTATTTTGAGACAGGGTGGTATATTTTCAAGACCAAGTGTTCTTTTTTAAGACCGAAAAATCAAGAACACGAAAATCTAAAATTGAGACCTGTGGTGCTGCATTTTAGAACGGTGTTTTGCCTGAGTGTAGATTTTGTGACGAAAAAAAGCAATTCCTCTGCCAACACACCACAAAATTTTTTGGAAAAATTAATTTTTTATTAACAACAATAACTCGGATTCTTTAAAACCCGAATGATATGAGTCACAAGCTTCACTTTTCGTCAATAATCAGCAATCTTGATTCTAGAACTATTTATCCACAACGCGACCCCCCATTAATTCCTAAAAAGTTGATCAATTATTATAGCCTTGATATTTCATTGCTTGCAAACAATCATTTGCAAACTCTGGCCACCTTGGCTGCACGCGACACTTTTATAGTAGCTAATTTAATTTTCAATACCAGCAAAGTGAAAAAAGGGGAATGTTGACAAGTTTTGCTCGCCTTGCCATACTTTACTTTTTTTGCTTATGGCAATGAGTGGCGCATAGCCGGACTGCGAGGACAACCAAACAATGACAGCGACAGCAACAATATTGACAGTGGCAGTGGGTGTGGCAACTGGTATGAGCTTTGTGGCGGCAAAAGTCACCCGCATGCCAAAGTCTACCAGCAGGCAGACACAAACGAAATTACAAACATTTTAACACACACTCGTACAAAAAAATGCAGCTTGGCTATAAATTTAAATAAATTAATTACCCTTCTATATAATTCCAGTTTTTATGGAAAAAGTATACTAATTGGAATTAATTGACGACAGAGAGTCAACACTACCTGGTAGTTAATTATGTGTCTAATTGCTGGGTGATATTAAAAAATTAAAAATATGTAGTGGACCGACTAGTAATGTTCTAAATTTTAAACGAACGGCTATAGTGGAAAGAGCGCTTCCGAAAATACCGAAAATGCATCTCAGATTCAAGTCCTAGGAAAGTAGACGTCTAAAACACTTCAGAACAAATTTTTCAAAATAGAGACGTCAGAAAACCTCCCGAGATTATTCCTGACTAGAAAAGCTTGTCAGCGAAAGGTAGGTCGCAATCGTCATAAAACCTATAGGCACAAAAAACTTCTCGAAACTCTACCTCAAATTCCTTGGTGTTAAAAAGGAGCGGATGTTGAAGTCGCTACATTATCCATCCTTCAAGAGTCTTTCAATCTTCCTGGCAATAGATCAACAGAAGTATAATGCGAAGAAGTTTGAAAACAATATAGGGCGCGCCCTCAGGTGGCGTATAGGGGAAAGCCTACCAGTTATGGGCGGTAGGAGAGAAATCAAATATCTCCCGCGGACCTACACTTCGGCTGCTCTTCTAGAAAGTAGCGGCCTGTTACGAGCAGTCCGTGGACCCATCACTCGCTGATTGAAATCTAAATAATATAAGCATGGATCAAAACCTTAACGGAAACGATTATTTACGGGGTAGCCAGCAATTGCGGCACAATTCAATGTGGGGCTGCCAAGTTCACGCTTAAATATGTATTATGATGAATGAAACCGAATAGACTGAATTAAGGAAGATGATGGTGATGATACTGAAAAACGAACACAGCATATCTTCCCTTATCGGTAAAGGGCTTCACTTTTAAATTGCCTACTCAGTTTAAAGCTAGTTAGCTATGATAGTATGCGGGATCCAAATGCAGCGAAATTTTCGATGCACAGAGGCGCAAAATTAACCACAAATAGTTCGCATGTCCTGGTTGTGGTTCAAGGTTTGCTGTCGATTTCTAAGTGACCGATTCGATTTTGAGTTCAGGAGACTGCTGGTTGGACCTTTTCATGCTGCAACCTGACCCTATAAACGACCATATTTCAGTCATGGTGTAGTTAAGCGGAATAACAATTGTAATAAAGGGATTAATGGAATATCGAATTGAATATGTCGGCTGCACCCATAATAACCTTTGGCAATCTGTTCTATGTAGATGTGCTTTTTTAAAATTACCGATACTTAAATTCTTCTGAAAATAATTTCGGGATAAAAATATCACGAACGGCCTTACATAATGTACATATATCGTATCTCTACGAGAAGATAAAAATAAAGACAATGAGCAGGCACTTCCGTTGCTATTGTACTAACCATTCCTCCATTCATAGATATTTATAACTCACTCATTGTCCTTATGACCTTTTTATGAATGCCAATGACGTTTTCATGATAAGTATTGTTGCTGTTATTGCTTACGCTTGCGGTTGTCATCATTTATCTTTCCACTGTGTGAGAATCGAGCGCCATATTCTCCTTGTTTGTCTATGTGTGTTTGCGTGCGTTTGTATTTCGTCCGTATTGGATTGAAGACATTTGACATTTCCTTGAAATGTCACTTTCGTCTATGCTCGCTCAATGCCTCGAATGAACTCAAGGAAACGAACAAACTAGTACGGGAGACGTCTTTCAAATGTGTATTAGGTATCCTGCACACTATCAAAATCACATAGAGATAAGTATCTGTTAGTTACATACCATTGCCATGTCCCAGTTACGTGTTGGCTCAGTTGGTGGGCATTACGTAAAGCTAATCAGACTTATGGGCTAAACAGAAACAGTACTTTGAGATACGTCGAAATTTAGAGCAAATTCTATTTGCCGCATCCGTCAAATCTGTTGTTACGCATACAAACACCCGCAGTCTACTTTGCTGTCAGTTGTTTCAACGTACTGACGGACTGATTTGCTGAACGCTTTAGTAGGAAGTGGGTGAGCGGATATTTGTTAGAGTTTGAGACATTTGAAGCATTGTGGGCGAAGTGAGTTGTATAAGAGACATATATTACGTGCATGCTTGTATTATGATTAGGGATAACTTTGCGTAACAGAAATTTAAATATATCAGGTGAGGATATGGCAGATTAAAAAAAGTTTCTCTTATAACTAACGAGCTGAATTTGTATATTTGTATATCCAGACTATCTCGGGAACCGCTTGACCAATTTGGATACAGTTTTGAATGTAGGTAGTATGATTGATTCTAAGACTATCCACCTGGGGGTTGCCACCTGGCGCGGTTTACAGGGTTGCCACCTATCTAATTTTTTTTAATTTTGTAGCAAAATATGGCGATATGAGTATCAAATGAAAACTATTTTCAGCGACATGCCTACTAAAATATTTTCAAGAAGGGTTGCCACCTTACCGCAGTATATTTGTATATCCGGACTATCTCGGGAACCGCTTGGTCGATTTGGATGATATTTGGCATATAGATAGTATAATTGATTCTAAGATTATCCACTTGGGGTTGCCACTTGGGGGTGTTCAGGGTTACCACCTATATCAATTTTTTAAATTATGGAGCTAGATATGCCAATATGGCTATCAAATGAAATTTCGCCGACATACCAACTAAAATATTTTCTAGTAATTTTACCGAACTGTATTTGTATTGTATATTTTTGGGATCATATTTGGACTATTTTAGGATCATTTAGAGATCATTTAGTGGTATTTTTGGGATAATTTTGGGTTCAATTTTGGATTAATTTAGGACTATTTTGGGGTCATTTTCCGATCATTTTGGAAACTTTTTGGGATCATTTTGGGATAATTTTTGGGTCATTTTGGGAACATTTGAGGGCATTTATGGGATTATTTTAGGATTATTTTGGGATCATATTTGGATAATTTTGGGGTAATTTTGGGATGATTTTGGGTACATTTAAGGGTGTTTTTGGGGTCATATGGGAATCATTTTTGGATCATTTTGAGATCATTTTACGACCTTTTTGGGATCATTTTTGGGTCGTTTTCGGATCAATTTCGGATCATTTGGGGAACATTTAAGGGTCTTTTTGGGATCATTTTAGGATTATTTTGGAATTATATTAGGGACATTTTGGTATCATTTTGGGTAAGTAAAGTTAGCGCTAAATTGATAGCACCGAGAAAGCTCGGTCACCCAGGTACTATTTATTTATTTACTCAACACTAATCAAAATCCGAGTGACTTTGTTCTGCTACTCGAACATAAGCTCTCCAGTATCGCATGGAAGAACTCGTTTTGGTTTGGAATTTCTTCGAGAGATATTCTTATTCCTGACGGAACTGTTGGTATAGCTCAAATTAAAATTTGGACTTAGCAAGGGACCAATACGACGCGACGCTTCGCTGTGAAAAGTTAGTTCTTTATCGGCAAAGAAATGGCTTGTATAATATGAATTTCAAAATCGAGAAATGTGCTTGCCCGACCATTATGCATGTGAGTTGAATGATGCTTTTCAAGAGCTCTTCACGACTGTCTTTGAATAGCACGGCGGGTGGAGTGTACTCCCTGCATAATTTTAGTAAGTCCAGTACTTTGGTTACCAGGCCATCGTGTAGCCTCTGAAGAAATTCATACACTCCGAATTTCGAAGAATCTGTTGCTAAGAATATGGGCATTCTTGTTAGTCGGTATCTAAAGCTGCACACACTCACACCTTTCAGCCTCACTTTAATTTTCCTATGAGGATATCTCTTCGTTCTTCGTACACGAGCCTGACCCAACTTCGTGGGTTGTGCTCGGCCACAAATTAATCTTTCTTTTCGACTATTTGTTGCAGCTGTATAATACTTGATAAAGAAATCCTTCCTTGAGGAGTCGGAGTGGGCGAAGTGATGAAGAAGTGGAATAGATCGAGGAAGATGTAGAGAAATTGCAGTAAAAAGGGACAGAAGAGACGAAGGATAAAACGAAACTGAGTATAGAAAGAAAAGAGAAGAGGCGTCGAAGCGGGATATTTTCGGATTAAAAATTCGACTTTGGAGTACCATGTTGCTCTTTAGCATGCTCATACATACATATGCACATATGAATGTAGTTTCTTGCGAAACTATTTTGAAACAACAAAAATTTCTTAATAAACGTTTCAGCTCCCACTTGAATACGCCACTACCATACAAAGTATTTACCTTGAGTACGTATTTTCCTCATTCTCTCCCCGCCCAACACAAACCCATATTAATACGAATACATATATCTTTTTTCGATAGATGTGCATATCCTTCAAACACACATTCTTCTCATGTAAATATGAATACACATAAAGTGAATTTTAAAATTCACGCTCTCTCATCACAGCCGAAGTGAACCGAAGTTTTGTATTAAAAAAAAATTCGTGCCTTGAGAGATAATCGTACATACAGTGGTGCTCACACAAATAGCGCATTTTAAAGGTATGGAAAATTAAAAAGTGTTAGATTTTTAAAAATGCAATTCAATTTTTCAGAATTTATCTTAAGAACGACTTCCAAAACGCTCTGGTTCAACGGAAATTTGATACATTTTCAACTGAGATTGGGTGTTGTTGAAAAATATGATGACATGTTTGAAAAAAAAAAAGAAAAAAAAATTTTGTTAGATAAAACGTTTTCAAAAACATTTTACAAAAAGGGCGATTTTGTTCTCAGGTTGTCAGCTGTGGAAATTCAAAAAAATCACAAACAAATTATAAAATTTTAATAGATAAAGCTACATTCAAAAATATTTTTAATAAAAAGTAAAACAATTTTGATAAAAAGTGATTTAAATATTATAAATTTTCTGTGAATTTGGCAATAACTTTGAACTTGGATCTCTATGTCATTGAATAGGGAAAGCAATACTTTTTATTGAACATTTCCAAAAAAGGGTTCACAAAAAACTAATTGTGAACAATGTTTTATTTATATGGATCATTCCATGCCAAATCGACAAATCTTTTTCCTGACGCCCTTCGATTTCGCTAAAAATTTGCTTTCTTTTTCTACCTCTCGAAAGACATTTTTCAGAATTTTTCAAATTTTTTTCCCCAAATCAAAAAAAGTTATGAACTCTTAAAAAACGTTTTTTTTTGTTAAATGCTGTAACTTTTTCAAAAACCTACCGTTTGGGATCATTTTTTTTTAAATTTTTGTTTTTAATGTAGTTTTCGGAAAACAAAATAAAAAAATTTTTTAAAAGCCCAGATATGTAAATTTCTTTTTTTCAAAAAAAAAGTCCGGCTTTTTTTTTTTATTTTTTTTTTTTTAACTCCAACTAATTCTGCAATAAGCCCCGCTAATAACAAGATGTGCCGACAATCGCTTCTATTTTTTTTTTTGATTGAAAAAAAATTTCATTAAAAAGTTATATAAAATGAGAGAAAGTTTAAAAATTTTTTTTTTCATCTTGTGATATAAATGAGCCAAGAGAAAAAATTTATTTTTTTCATTAAAAAAAACATAATTAGAAGCTTATTGCAGAATTAGTTTGAGTTTAAAAAAAAAAATAAAAATAAAAAAGGATCGAACTTTTTTTTCGAAAAAAAAAAATTATATATCTGGACTGATCCCGAACGGTCGATTTTTGAAAAAGTTACAGCAATTAAAAAAAAAATGTTTTTTTTTAAAGTTCATAACTTTTTTTGATTTGGGGAAAAAATTTGAAAAAATTCTGAAAAATGTCTTTCGGGGGTAAAAAAAGATAGCAAATTTTTAGCGAAATCGAAGGGGGTCAGGTACACGGAGGGAAATCTATGGATCGAACATCCATAATTATTGATATCACATTAAACAAAAATTGATATTTCTGTGCCATCAATGAATATGGATGTTTCATCAATGCTTTTTTGATAAATCACTATTGAAATGGTATCCATATAAACTATTGATAAATTCTAAATAGTTTAAAAAAACAAAATTTTATATAATTTGACATCTGGTTTCAGGAGACTCGAACCATGCTCCTCTGGCACGTTAGCCCAGTATTCTACCATTCGGCTACGGCATATTATACAATTTTTAGAAAAATGTTCAATCATAAGAAATTCAAAAAATTTTGAATTTAAAAAAACCGCTCCAACAAGTTGTAATATTGTTAGAAAATCCATAGTAAAAATTGTTGAACTATTATGATTATGCGTCCCAGAAAAATTTACATTTCGTCCATATATATTAATACGCTGTCTCTACCATTATTACTATGTAGTAAATATGGATATGGATATACCGACAATAGAAATTCATATCACGACCATAGATATTGACATGCCGTTCAAACATATTAGTATTCTATCCATAAATATAAAAAATAGTACAACATATCGAAATGGTTGACATGTCATTTTACTTTTTATTGGGAGGAAATAATATTTGATAACTCGCTCATTCTGAATGAATATTGCATCAAACTCGGCGCTATCAATAGTGATATTGTCACAACATTCAATGCATTTCTCTCAGTGTAAAAAATGTCTCGATTTGGCATGGAATGAGCTATATTCAGAGCGTGCTATTCTCTTGCTTACCACTGTATATTGAAGTATTCGCTTTGATAGGGGGTGATTTCATTCTTTTGATTTCCCAATTAGCGCCGCATTTCGTATCATTCTTGTATTTGTTTATTTCCATTTTCCCCCCACACTGCTTCCCACTTCACCACAAACTTTAGCACTTACACTCTCATTGTGTATGCTTCCTGCTATCTCTGCTCTTAGACAAAGTATGCGCGTCGCCCTTGTAAAGTATTCATTGTCATGCAGGAATCCTTATTGAGGTACGAACTAAGTACAAACAAACAAAAAATAAAAATGTTTGGAAAATAAGTATTCGCTAAGTTTGTATGCCCAATGCCAGTAATCATGCGAATTAATGATTGGGTGGCAGGGTGGTTGTTGCGTTGTCCTGATTGCTGGTACTTTTAGTTGAAGACAAAAGCAAAAAAAAAAAAAAAACATTAGCTACCACAGCAACGTCCCAAACAAAAGTGAAACAAAAACAACGCACTTGTCAATTGTTCATACACACTAACAAATATTTAAATCATTGGGGGAATATCCTTGTTACTTTAGTGGATTATGGCAAAAAGCAAACAAAAGATGAAGAATTTGTGGGCCTTACGAAAATTGCAATAAAGCAAAAATGTTCGGTCGGAAATTAGAATTGTAAAACATTTTGTGTAAATAAAAGCAAAAGCTTTGTGGCAACAGTTGGCGTGGCGCATACAGATTGTGGGTTTTTTTATTTACGTAATTTATTCGAAAAGTTAGTGAATATTTTTCTTCGGTTATTACGCAACTCCTCAGGGCCATGGATGAAATTTGTTTGTATGTATTTTGTGTAGTGCGTACATCTAACTTTTTAAGACTTTAAGAATAACTGAATTACGACGCATTAATATTTCTCTGCCTGAAAATTAGGAGTAGGTATAAGGGAAAATTCTAATATAGTTAGCAATTTTAATTAAAAACTTATGCATAAACGCTTTTAGCTAACTTTTGATTTAATTTCTATACCTTTCATGAACATAGGACGGTATGTTAACTTTGATCCGCAGCTAGAGATATCTCTATAAAATATATTGCACAACTGTATTTTCGTGTTGGATCTCATTGGAATTTTGTTTTATATGGTGAGTCGCGAACCCGTTTCCCGGGGAATTGGGATCCAAGACAGACGCCCGCTTGCAGCCGCACCTCATGATGACAGACGCTGCTGTTGGAATCCCCTGGCAAGCCCTTAAACCGATTATGTCGGTAGATGAATCGCTGGCCATTCCCAGTTGAATGGCGGTCAGAAACTTTCCCAGCTTGCGTGGACTTATACACACGATCCCATCCCCCAAGTTATGATGCTGAGCAACATCACCAGCTTGGTCAGAATCTGGAAGGACCTCTCCGAGCCGTTCGAAACTAAGCAAGGTTTCAGGTTGGGCGACCCTCTATCGTGCGATTTCTTTAATTTGATGTTGGAGAAAATAATATAAGCTGCAGAACTTAATCGTGCTGGAACAATATGTTACAAGAGCGTACAGCTGTTGGCGTATGCCGACGACATCGACATTATTGACCTCAACAACCGCGCCGTAACTTCTGCGTACTCCAAATTAGAAAAAGCAGCGGTAAAATGGGTTTGGTGGTGAACGAAGGTAAAACGAAGTACCTGCTGGCATCAAGCAAAGAATCAGCGCGTTCACGTCTTGGCAACCACGCCACTGTTGGCAGCAATAATTTCGAGATAGTAAGGGACCTTGTATACCTGGGAAGCAGCATTAATACCAACAACAATGTAAGCCTGGAAATCCATCGAAGGATAACTCTTGCAAACAAATGCTACTTTGGGCTGAGTAGGCAATTGAGAAGTATGGTCCTCTCTCGACGAACAAAACCAACACTCTATAAGTCACTTATCGTACCCGTCCTGCTATATGGTGCAGAAGCATGAACACTGACAGTATCTGATGAGGCGGCTTTGGGAGTATTCGAGAGAAAAATTCTTCGAAAGATGTATGGCCTCTAAAAGTTGGCGACGGCGAGTACCGAAGAAGATATAATGACTATAATGACAAGACTAACTGTTCTATAAAACTGCGAACTCGAAACGGATTTTTAGAGCTATCGAAGACCTTTGATGCGGTGAGTATAGGGATTCGATCGGATAAGCAGAGCTGGAGATTTTTCGTCAAATACAAAAATGGTGTTCTCTCACTTATTTATAAACGATAACTTTGCGAAATCTCAAAACCTATAGCGAATTTTTGATTTTCCTCTTCAGAATCGGAATCTGCACGTTTTTGCACGTAATAAACGTGTACCAAGTTTACGGCTATCAATGTTTTTAAAATTTTCAAATGCAACGTGCAAGTTCTAAAAGTTATCCAATTCCAGTGAAATTGTGCATAGCTTATTTTTACAGCAAAATCTATCATATTCCGCTCGGCGAAAAATTTTTTTTTCTTAAGGAACAGCTTAATGTACATAATATGTATGACCAAACCAAATTTGGTTTCAAATTAAATCTAGACCAGTTTTCAAGAAAATTTGTTAAAACAATGGGGTTTCAATTTTAAACCAGAAATGTCTTAGTAATTTTTGAAAGAAAAAATAATTTGTCGAACCAAGACTCTTCACATCATGCCCGTTCGCTCTACCACTGAGCTACATGAATAAATGAAAATAAAACAAAAATTGTAGGAAAAGAAAAGAACAGACAAGAAAAGAAAGAAAGAAAGGAAATAAAAGGAAAAGAAAGGAGAGAAAAGGAAAGGAAGGGAAAGGAAAGGAAAAGAACGGAGAGGCAAGAAAAGGAAAGGAAAGAAAAGGGAAGGGCAAGGGAAGGGAAGAAAGGGAAAGAAAAGCAAAATAAATAAAATGAGATGAAAGCAGAGGAAAGGAAAGGAAAGGAAAAGAAAGGAGAGAAAATGAAAGGAAGGGAAAGGAAAGGAAAAGAACGAAGAGGCAAGAAAAGGAAAGGAAAGAAAAGGGAAGGGCAAGGGAAGGGAAGAAAGGGAAAGAAAAGCAAAATAAATAAAATGAGATGAAAGCAGAGGAAAGGAAAGGAAAGGAAAGAAAGGAAAGAAAAGCAATGAAAGCAAAGGAAAGGAAAGGAGAAAAAAAGAAAGGAAAGAAATACGTATAAAGACAACCTAGAATAAATAATTATCAACATGAAAACTATATTACTGAATGGTGTAAAGAAATGTATAGAAACGAAAAATATAAAAAGTAAGGAAGAGAAAGGAAAATTTAAGAAAAAGAAAAAATGTGAGTTTCAACCAAAGGGCAAACTCTAGTTAAACTAAAATACCGATGACGAGATCTTAGCAACGCAAATCGCTTTGCTACAATTGTCACATAGACTCATATACAATTCAAGTCTACATACAAAGCTCATGTTTCCACTTCTTGATCTGTTGATCAAACAGCGAAAAACAAACTTTGATGCCAAACTTGAAACATTTTAGCAACTGCTACTAAATAACGTAAAATCGGAACGACATTTCGCTGACGTGAAATTCGATATTTTAGCGTGGAGTCAAATCTCGACACGACGCCAGTGCGCCTCCGCAAAATTACATTGAATTTCATTTTAGGTTTTGCCTTTCTAGCCAGCAGCCACCACAGCCAGAGCCAACATAATCGTCGTCAACAATTTTTATGTTGCTGCTATTGGACGGATACTTTCGATATTTGGATGCTTTAGAAGGCACTTTAAGTACCTAAAATTGCTACGTAAACACACAAAAAAAAATAAAAAAAGAGACTTGAACAAAGTAACAAATATGAAAAGCCAATGCTTGCTGAAAGTCGTAAAAACCAAAAAAAAAAAAAAAATAAATAAAAAATCGCATAAGAATGGAACCAGTTTTATATGCGAGTTGGAATAAATTTACTCGATTTACCAACACCGAATCACAGTTGGAGGAGTGAGGCGGTGACTTTGAAGACTGGCTGGCTCACTGCCTGACTTGCCGGCAGTCAGTCAACAAACTATCAGCAACCAACTGTTTGCAGTCATTCAGCCGAACACATTTGATGGACGGACAGACAACAAGGCAGCAGATAGGCGGACTAGCCAAATTCACATTCATGCCGACGAGTGAAATTAAAATTACCCAGCGGCAAATTGTGGAGTAGGTTAAAATTTTTTTTTCCGAGCACATTTTTGATTCTTAAAACTCGACTTTTAGGGTTGTTTTTCAAAAAAATATATACCTACATTTGTTGGTACTGGCAATGTCAAATTCAAGGTATCACGTACCTTTTACTATATTTTTTGCGTAATTTAACATTCTACTTTGCTTAACTTTCATTATATTTGTGGGTAACTTTTTAATTTTTTTTTTGTGTAATTTTTTACTATATTATTTTTATAAATTTTACTATGTTTTTTTTTGTAATTTTTACTATATTTTTTGAGTAATTTTTACTATATTTTAACTATATTTTTTATTATATTTTTTGTATAAATTATACTATCTTTTTTGTGTAACTTTTACTAAATTTATTTTGTATTTATTACTAAATTTTTTAAGTAATTTTTACTATATTTTTGGTGTAATTTCACTATATTATTTATGTAATTTTTATTCTATTTATGGGCCATTTGTTACTATGTATATTTTGGTGTCGTTGTTACTATGCTTTTGTGTCATTTTGACTAAATTTTTGTGCAATTTTTAATATATTCTTTGAGTAATTTTTACTATATTTTTTCCTGTATTATTGTGAAAAGTATGACTTTTTGGATCCCAAAGGGTAGGGTTTGAGCCTGAAAACCACTCCCGTGGATCCGCCCCTGATAATGGTATTAGTCGTGAGATCTGTTTCGACTAGTCGAGACTAATCGCATTTTTTGCAGGCTATGTAGTTTTATAGGGCTGATACATTAGACTTAATTCCGAATTAACACCGCTTTTGGGAGTTAACTTGGGCATAATCTTCATTATAAACTCCTAAAAATGAAGAAGATTTGAGCAGATTTCAGAAAATGAGATAACGATTTGATCGCAACTGTCATCAATAAATAAACAAAAATAGCAAGGACAAGTACCAAAATTACGATTTACCGCTACTGGACACTAGGGTCACCAAAAAAAAAAAAAAACAATCCCCAGCGACATCTAGTTTTAAACCGCAAACAAAGCGCAAGATGGCGCCGATTGTTAATCTTCAATTTTGTGTGTGGGTAAAATTTGTATCTGATTAAAGAAGATTTATTGGAGATATTCTCCGTGCGTGTATGTATAGCATTAGGCATACTGCTGCAATTCATTTAGGCCGAACACGAAGTGGAGCTGTTGATGGCATTTGTTTGTGTCAATGTGTGGACGTAGCAGGCGAGGTGCACAGAAAGCGCCGACGTCATCTGAATATTAATGCGCTGCTCCATCGTTTAGCTGTGAATTAAACAGCACACGAAGGCATGTGACAATCTCGACTATTCGTCTGAGACCTTACTACGCTATGAATGCACTGATGAAGGTACCCCATTTGCTAGGTTTTTACATTAGGTTGTATGCCATTTTTGAATGGCTTTATTTGATCTCCGGCCACTAAATTGTCTTACTACTTCTTTATACATTATATCTATGTATCGTCAAATTGAATATGAAATCATTGCAGTACTATACGTCTAATATAAAATCCAAGATATACCTTATTTCGATAACTCGACTGGTTTTGGAGTTATCGACGTATTTGTGGACCAGGGTGACCCAAATGTCTGAGTACAATATGGGTATCAAACGAAAAGTGCTAACAAGTGCTGGAATGGGAGATGAAATTAAATTCAATATCTCAAATGGTTTCGGAGATTTCTCCTAAGGTAAGTAGATGCGCTTAAATTCGAAGGAGTGTTTCTCTAGGTGGAAGAATGTCTGCCGGTTCTGCTAGTAAATTAACAGTTTTGTTAGAGGCTGTATAAACCAATTTGAAAAGCTTGAGAAATAACGAGACAGCCTAATGAACAAATGTATAGCCATGACGTTTTTGCCGAATGGTCACTACAGGAAGACTGTAGCGCCCACTTATATTAAGGATTAAAAATAAATTTATATTTGCATAAAATCATCAACATAAATACGTTTTTATATGCAGGAGTTCGTTTTGATCTGTCTTTCTGTTTGTTGATTTATGTATTTATTTGTTTAAAAAAATTAGCACGTACATACGCAAGTAGAATGTAGCAGATAAACAAATACGTATGCATATATACCTAGAAGTATATTTATCTTCTATATTTTGTAAGATGGAAAACAGAAATCGTACGAGACGCAACTTTAGACCAAACAACTAACCGTGACTGGAAATAATAATATTTACATATTTACCTTTATTCATACTTTTCCTCTAGGCTATACATGTCTTTTGAGCAAGTCATGCGGTGTTGCTCGGTTTTTGAGAATGGATCCTTAACCAGTTTCAAAAGTAGCTCTACAAAAGAGTAAGTTGCTCTTGGTCCCAAGTAGGAATGGTCTGCAGAAGAACAACACATTTACTTGTTTTTAGCTAAGGCACACACGGCAACAATCAGACCTAGTAATTTCTCTAGATCACCAACAACCAAACCACGGTGCGCCAAAACTAGATTAAACCTCGAAGTCAGAGTACAATATTTTGATTCACTTTATAAAATACTAGCAAACCCGACAGACGTTGTCCTGCCAGAACATTAACTTGTTTTCATTTATAAAATGTGACTCGCCCTCCTCATTTCACCTTCTCAACTTCTTCCCTTCCAGCCAACCTTCATGTTGTTGTTGTTGAAGCGAGGCATAGCCCTACCCCAATGTCAGCCAGGGTCACCCCGTGTGTGTTGCTCTTGGCCGGGTCGATATAAGAAAATGGCCCGGGTCGTTTCGGCACGATGGGTACAGCACAAGTACTGGTACCGTTCTCGTAGAACCGGAAATACAAGAAACTAGCCGTGTAGGCCATGTAAGTCATTTAGCGTTACCCAGGGTGCACCAACGGGGAGGCGACCTACTCTTAGACCTTCATCCTTTTCATATGCTTTTCTCTTTTCATATTGTTTTTCTAATTGTCATCCATATCCCTTTATCAATCCAAAAATGACTTAAAATGACTTCCCTTTAAACTCTCATCAACACCTTTCATTTTAAACCCATTTTTTCATAAAAACCTTCAAGCTCCCCTCCTAGTATACGTGTTGATCAATGTCTAGAAACCTTGGTCTTATATAGGAAAAATACTAAAATAAGTTAAATCACTTGTCACCACCTCTCATTTGATACTCGTATCGCACGAATACCATCGAGCGCCCCTCCTGGTTGACATTTTAATCAATATCTCGAAAACGGGGTCTCATATTGGACCGAAAAGTATACCATTTTAAAACACTTATCAATACCTTTCATATGATGCCCATATTGAACGAACACTTAATAAGGTTGCCCTGGTCCACATTTTGAGCGATATCTCCAAAGCCTTTTCAAATGCCTTTATTTTTTTAGCGCATAACCATGTGGAGGCGATACAAAATCTACCTTCCAAATTTAATTTTATTATGTCCAGCCGTTTTCAAAATAGATGCTAGCATAGATGAAGCAAAGTTAAAATGAAACCTGTGGCCTTCCCCTTTCGTTTGATACCAATATTCTGCGAATATTCCAAAATTTACGCGAAACCACATTTTGACCGAAATTAATGGGCGGTGCCGCGCCCACTTTAAACAATTTATCAAGATCCCATAATAGAATGACCGGGGGATTCACCTATAAAATTAAAAATCATTTTAGGCATTTCAGTCACCGAGATATGTCAATTCATGTGATTTTCGAAATTTTCGATATCGAAAAAGGGGGTGTCGTTATCATCCGATTTCGCCCATTTTCAATACCTTGGCCAGAATGTATCCTGTATACAAAATTTCATGCCAATATCTCAATTTTTACTCAAGTTATCGTGTACACGGACAGACTGACGGACGGACAGACGGACGGACATTCCTTAATCAACTCATCTTTTCAACCTAAGAACTTTCATATGTGGAACTCTATATGTATCTATCTCGATTATTTTGTGCTTTACTTAACATTCAAGAAATTTAAAATTGACATTATTTCAATTTTGATTCAAAACATTCAAGAAATTTCAAATTGACATTATTTCAATTTTGATTCAACACGCATGTATGATTCAATCTTCCCCATCAATATTTAATTGAAAAGAGATTAATGTCAAAATAACCAGTTTGCCTTGTTGCTTCATCGTGAAATACATATGTATGTATGCCCAAAACAAATATCGCAGGACTTTTGCTTTGGTCTAACCTACTCATAGAAAATGTAAGATTGACAAATGGTGAACGTCATATACCATGAAAACACTTCAATTTTAAATGAACATTATTATTAAAGATGCAACAATTTTCAAAGTAGGCTGACTATCATTGCTTTTTTTTGTCGATTCGACTTAGTTTTTTATTAAATTTACATATATTTCGTAATAATTTGAGAAAAATTTATACATTTTTTTTTAATAAAATGTTTAATAAATTTTTCAATCAATTTTTTTTTTTTAAATTATATTCGAAAAGAACGGAAAACATACTTTAGAAAACGGTTCCCATGTTCCTTCTCAGCATGTCAGTTACATGTCTTCTAATTTAAAGAAAAAAGTCTTACACACAAAAAGTTGCGAATTCAAACCCGTACCTTTGGTGATATTTTTTTCTTACATAGCATATCATTTTCACCAAATTTCATTCATATCGAATTTTTAGATGGTCCGCTTGAGAAATTTTACCCCATATGTAAATAGCGATAGGGATCGAGATGGAGATACAACGTTCTGCCGGGCCAGCTAGTAATTTAGAAAAATGGTAGGACTTTTGAAGTTCTTCTTTCTCTACAAAAGTTTGGCTCTGTCGCAATTTTTGTTATTTCAAATGTCTAATTTGACCGGAAATCAAAAAATAATATCCCATGAGGTTGGGATTCATATTCCAAATTTTCTCCCTTCCCCTGAATACGCGCCTGCCGATAGAGCTCGTTATGACAAATTATAACATTCTAAGCATCCTAAAGTTCAAGCCAATTAGAAGATGAATGCTAATATCATCGGTAATTTCCGTCTCTCCTAGTTAATGTATTTCCAATGATACCTTAAAAGTGTAAATCCGTTCGGATTCGGCTGAGTTATTAAAGTTTTCCACAAACATACCCCATGATAAAATCTCCGTAAAATCCCGAAAAGCGATACCTACTTAGGTACCTATGTATTAATATCTATTCAGAAGTATTAATCGCTTTAAATATGTTCTTTGCCCACTGCAGGAATTTGCATTTTACAAGCAGATAGTAAAAATGAATATAAACGTATGATAGGCCATAAATAATTTAAATGCCAGAATAATTTCCATGAACATTTCGACCTCCAAATTTCGAACACCCACACTCATAATAAAACATAACAATTTATGTGTTCAATCAAGCAAATAAACAAATGTACATTTATAGGCATATTTCATTTGTATGCCTAGCAAAAAATTTTGTATGTGAAAAATATGAATTCATAATCCATGAGCGACAACTGAGTCTAAATGAAAACACCAGGAAGGTCGTGTTTTTCCATCTCAGTGCGGGGATCTCCTATTTTCCCTCATGCTACAAATATTGTTTATAATTCTGAGCCTAGGAATTTGAGGCCTGAAGAGAGACTTGTTATTTGATATTTTCATCTTTCTCTAGGAACTTTGCATTTCAATGGCTACCCTTTAAAATAAATTTTGATATTTTACTTATTTCTGCATATAACCCTAGGACCTTCAGGCCAGCACACTTCCGGCCAATTTTTTGGCGAATCAAAGTACTTTCATACCAACTCATTTATGTGCGATTACTTTTATAGATTTCCACGTCTATCCGACATTGAGTGCATTGGAAACCTTGATTATCTCTATAAATTTTGTAGCTAGTCCAATGCCTCTTCAATCCTCATCTTTTATGCACATAACTAAATTGTAAATGGAATTATCGCTGATAATAAATCTCGTTTTGCTGGCTTTTCAATTTCCTTTTTTGTAACTTTTTCCCTGATTTTATGTAGTGCGAAAACACCGCCACACGCAATTGCTAAACCAACAACTAAAACACAACAACAACCACAATAACTCTAACATTGCAATAGGTAATACAATCTCTGACTGGGCAAAAAAACAAGACACGCGCAAACTTTGTTGCATGATTGTTGTTGCAAGTCAATGTTGGCGTTGACAGGCTGCGTTTGGCCGTGGCCGCAAACAGTTTCCTGGAAAATTGGCAGAATCGTGGCATGACAAAATAACAACGAAAAACAAACCAAACATTTCCAGCAACACACACCGTACATACATACAATCGATTTCAAAAGCAACTGCAGCTATATGGGCGATTCCGTTCAAATAGTCGTTTTATTTTTCAAACTTTAAGGGCCTCTTGTTAGTCCTAATATTGCCATTCTTCGTTGAACTAGTTCACGAATCGATTGAAGATGAGATAAAAGGTTAGACGGGGAGTTTTTTGTCGTGAGCTTAATGCCCAAAGTTTATGCTGCAATAGGTACTACACCTCTATCGATTGTCTCAAACTATTTCTGAACAATCATCATCTAAGTCTCGTGGCATAGCAATATTGCTGCAAACCTCGCTCTGTAGCTCATAGAAATCCATTTTGATACAAAGATGCATTGACTGACCGGTAAACTCTTTCCAGCTTGGTGCAGGTAAATTGCGTCACACAGGCTTATTCAATCAGAACTGGGAGTCAATTCGTATTCTATGAAGTGATAAAATGAAAAATAAAATTGCATACAACATTTATGAAAAGAAACTTCAAGTTTATACAAATTTACTTTATCACTTCACTTTGACGGCCAAAATCTCCTAGGCGGTTAGATGGCTCTTTGAAGTAAGCCATCACTTCAGGCATAAGTTGCATACTCTTTGCGTCTCGTCCCATTCTCACCTTAGGCTGCTCGAATTTTTACATTGATGTGACTGTTGGCAGAGAATCACTCATATTGAAACGTTGTACCGCGTACAAGCAAGAAATCTTGTGGCTCGTTTAGCCAAATATGTTTCGTTCTCCATGTCCTCTCCTAGATATCTCTACCTACATGCATATACTAATATATACATATATGTGGGTATACATATGAGCCCTTAAAGCACAAGTGGTATAAGTCCACCTTTTATCGAACTGAGATAATCAAGGTTTTGTGTTATCAACAAATTGGGGGTACCCTTGATTTCAGAAGTTAGTTTTGCTATTTATTCGGTTTCTATTGGAGCTTGAATTAATCCCGTTAGTGTGTTATATGGAACACATTTTTCCCTACTTATCATCATGCCTAACTAAAAAAAAAAGAAAACTGGACTTATACCACTTGTGTTTTAAACGGCTCATATATTTGTATGTTTGCATTCAAGTGGATAGCTTTATTGCAACACCAGCCATACGCCCGTCCTGCCAAACGGACCACCCACCCACTCGTATTTCGAAAATAGTTGACGAGGAATCGTTCGTTTATTCGTTCCAGCATTTGTAAATGTAGAAAACGTGCAGGATTTTGCTGGCTTCTTCACTAGTGTATGTATTAGGGTGTATCTCTTACAAGTGAATTCAGTACACAAGAAAATTTCATAAAAAAACTTCAGCCTCCTCGAATAAAATATTCTATACACCTGTACTGAAAAGAAAAGTTAAATAACTATAACGGTCACCAATATTTGTAACTCTAGCATACGAAATTATCATAGATCTGGCTGATCAGAGAGACGATTGGGCACACAAAGACAATCCCACTAGTGTTTAGGGGTACATACTGTATAAACTCGGCCGAAATTACCACCATCGGTGCAAGTTATCGGCCAGAATTGACAGTCAAAATGAGCCGCTTCTTCTTTAACGGATTTGTATTTGATCATCCAGCGTCTTGAAGCAGGTCTGACGGTCGAATAAAGAAGAGCCACAAACAATATCAAGTCCCGTGGAGCTCCTTCCCAATCCTAATTCTCAACAATCATCCGCTGGATCGTGTCCTTGAAAAAACCGGTTCTTATTCACCGCGAACGCATTGCGCAAGAAAGACAGAGTCTGCTAAAAAGCGGAAGGAGATAGCTATTTGAATAAAAGGTCTCAGGATACAATAATAAGCTAAAGTAAATAAAGGGGCCGCCGTGATAATTTTTTTCTGAACGGGGTCGCCCCTCGGCAGTGGTTTGAAAAAACTTTTCGAGTGTACTTCTGCTAGAAAGGTTCTCAACAAAGCTTTGCAGGTGTCGTTCAAAGTCGGCAAAAAACTGGGTCCTGTTGAATTATGCATTAAACAAACTCCCATAAGCATTTTTTGGCTTCATCTCTGTATCTTCAGTAGAGTGTCCACTATGTCCACAAACGTTCAAAAATCTGCTAAACCGAACATTAAATACCCAGCGGAAGTTTTCATATAGTTTTCAAAATATTCCACCTCGGAAGCGGGCGTGGCTGGGAAGCGATTTCGTCCATTTACATCAGGTACACTCCCTATTATACTAGTATACCTTGTACCAATTTCATCGTTCTACCGTAATCAGTTGAAAAGTTTTGACCCGTGAAATTTTCGAATAAGCCTCCCTGAAAAGTGGGCGGTGCCACGCCTACTTTTAAAAATTTATCAAAAAATCACGAAAGAATGACTAGGGGATTCATCCTTATCCATTTCCGTTATCGAATTATGTCAATTTAGGTGATTTTCGAAGTTTTCGATATCGAAAGTGGGAGTGGTTGGAGGGAGATTTTAACTAATTTCATCCGGTAAACTCCCAACGATACTAGTATGCTTGGTGCCAAGTTTCATCATTCTACCGTAATCAGTTTAAATTTAGCGACCAGTCGAATTTTCAAAAATGGCCCCTTCCAAGTAGGCGGTGCCACGCCCGCATAAAACATTTAAGGAAAAATCATTATATAATTACCATGGGGATTCACCTATAAAATTATATCATTTTAGCCATCTCAGCTACCGCCTGGTGCCTTTCATGCAGCTAAGAAAGCTGCCCTTGTTAGAGCCGTCCCTAGGAGGCAGCCGCATAATTTTTTCAACGGAGGCAAAATACCTAGGAGTAACATTGGACAAGATCCTCACATGGAATGCTCATCTGGAAGCTACTATAAATAAAGCAACGAGGGCCTTTTTCGCCTGCACTACACTTTATGGCAAAACATGGGGGATATCTCCCAAAATGACGTATTGGTCATTTAATAAAGTTGTGAAGCCAATAGTCACCTACGCTTCTCTGGTCTGGTGGCCTAAGACTGCTCAGAGAACAGCAGCAACTAAATTAAGTAAGCTGCATCGGCTGGTCTGTGTCGGCATAACAGGTGCAATGAGAACGTGCCCTGCTGATGCTCTAAGTGCCCTTGTAGGAATACCTCCCTTCCCTATTCTGATAGAGCAGAAAGCCACATTCGCTGCATTGAGACTTCAAAATGTTTCTGATCTAAAAATTGGAAATATGACAGGACATATGAAGATAGTCAAGAACTTCATAAACGATTCTATATTGCAAGTAAATGATGCAACAACTCCTACGCTCAGGATCACGCGGAAATTTGAGGTTTCAATCGTTGATCGAGTGCTCTGGGAAACAGGGAACCCATATGCTGAATCTGATTCGGAGATTTGGTAAACGGATGGATCGAAGCTGGAAGATGGTAAAACGGGTGCTGGTATCTATGGACCAAACTACAAAAAATCGATACCAATGGGTAGCTACGCTACTATTTTCCAAGCGGAAATCCATGCAATAGAAATCTGTGGCAGAGAATGCCTCCGAAGAGGACTATCCTTTAAGCGAATTTACATTATGTCGGACAGTCAGGCCGTCCTACGTGCCTTGCAGTCGTACACAATAACTTCGAAGCTTGTTTATGAGTGCGTCATAGTCCTTAGTTATCTGGGGACCAAAACCAAATTTTTGTACATGGACAGACAGACAGACATGCCTTAATAAACTTTTTTTCCAACAAGAACTTTCATATATGGAGCTCTATATCTATCTCGACAATTTTGTGCCGTTACGTGGAACCGTTATGTGGACAAAATTATAATACCCTTGTACTAGTGAGGGATAATTTTTCTTCCAGGAAGTTTACCAGGGCCCGATATCGTCGCTCCTAAGGAAGACTAATACGGTTCAGTTTTCTGCGTCGACGACTAACACACTTCGTTTTCTGCGTCGAAGACTAACACACTTCGCATAGAACTGAACTGTGTTAGTCTTCGACGCAGAGAACGAACCGTGTTAGTCTTCCACGCTAACTGAACCGTATTAGTCTTCGTTGGGAGCGACGATATTTTCTAAACATTCATATTTATGACTCCATGAGCTTGATATTTGGCGTGTAGCTAGCGTTTCACGTATCTTCCGAGATATGGTAAAAATGGTAAAATCTTATTCAGGTGTTTTTCTTTGGCGTAGCAACTCATGCCGGGTATTACTAGTGATTTTTATAAATTTATCGGGTAAAAATAGAAAATTTTTGATTGAGGACGTTCAATAAAACGTGGCTTATAAAGTCAAGAGCAGATCACAATGTTTTTGTGATTGAATCGCCTTTGGTATAGGAGGGCTAACTTGTTTTCGTCCATCGACTTTTTTTTTTTTGATTTTTAAGAGGTTAATGTGAAATAATGCAAAAAATTTAATTTTTTTCAATATTTTTTGAATAGTGGCCAAACTATTGAAGATACTTTTAAAAATTACTACAAAAAATGTTTGACGCATGAAGCAGTGTTTTGAAAAAAATGGGAATTTTCATATTTTTACCGATATCGCGGAAACTAGATCTGTCACAGAAAAATGGATGTCATATTCGGAATCAGAGAAGATTTTACTTTACTAAAATTTACTTTCCTTTCAGCAACTTTATGAAAGCAAAAAAAAAATATTTCTAGCCTCCAACAAACTAGTTGCCTTGAAACAAGCATCGGCGCCCCATAGATCTTAAGATCAGTCAAACAAGTTGGATTCATCACACAGACACGTTGTGCTCTTTGTTTAGCAAATGATTTAGTCGTCGCTGGGCAAGGGGCGAAACCACATCGCGTGGGGGTGTCGCTTGTTTGGTCAGCGAATGTTAAAAATATAGTTCGGTCACAGCGCGTGTATAAGTGTTCTCACTTATACACCTGCATTTACAAATCTGCCGACCCATGCCTTGAAACAATAGCACTTTTTTTGTAATTTTTTCTTTCATTAATTACCTTATATATAACTTTTCGCAATCCTGCATTCACATACATATGTATTATTTACATACATTTAGCTACACATCCAAACTTCCATACTTTTATCCCACATATATACAAACAACCTATGAATTGACGCCGTTGAAAACAAACAAATACCTACCTACACTTGATGAAATATATTGTACAATCATTAGCACTAAGCAACTAAATGCTCCAGCAATACAATTCGTCGTATGATATTGTTACTGTTTTATTGTTTTTCTGGCAATTCATCCAGTCAACCAGCCGGCCATCAAACCATATCAACACATATGATCCAGCCAGTGAGCCCAAGCAAGGTGACGGTCACAATGTTGATGTAGGCGTTTACCTTTTAAAAGCTGACGCTGCAGCTATTGCTGGATATTGGATGCTGGATGGACTGACAAAGCCATTTTAAAATGCCTCACAACAAAATTATTTTGATGTGGGTGCAAATGACGTTGGTTAATAGCGCTCGTACACATCGAGAATCGAGAAAAAGGCCGATTTTATGACACAGGTAGACAGACGCAAACAATCCGCAGGCCAGAGGCAAACCATCCAACATACCTAGCTGTGGAAGAGAATTGGATAAAGCGAATTGAAAGGCAAAAAACGGTTGAGCGTACGTACGTGAATGTGTGTTTTTAAAATGGTTAGCAATGCTGGAATGGTTGAGCTAAGGGTTTTGTGTTGCTAAATCTGTGTTCAGCGTAATTGTATCCCAACCACAGGACGCCGGAAAAAGGGTTTTATTATGGAGATTGGGGATTAAAGTGGATTTTTTTAAGTTTTATTTTTTCTACTCAAACGCTGGTATTTGTGTTTTCTGCAATGAAATTGTGTATTTAATTATATTAAATATCGTGAGTTGTGCTTTAAATTATATATTTTATTTGCATTTTCAACCCTTTCCTTTTTATATTATTTTGAGATAATAATCCTTTTCGGCCGCATACTGAGCTTTTTTTGTTATCCACGGAAAGGATGGCCTCGGGCAAACATTTTTTGATGTTTATATAATTGTATGTAATTTTTATCGACTGCGCCATGTCCTAACAGGCAAAATTAGCACCCCGTTGGTAGTGTGATAATTGTTCTTCCCAGAACCTACTATGGGATATTTGAAATAGATACTTGCCGGTATTAAAATCCAGTAGACCCGACTTTGTTCTGTCTCAAGAAGTCACTTGGAAGCATTTAAAAAATGGCAAATCATGCCTTTTTTATAATTAGTTCCGAAAGAAGCTGCCTATATGCCGCCATGTCTGAATTTGACCTCTTGGAGTATTTGAGAGAAAGGTTCTCTGGAAGATTTATGGTCCTTCCCGTGATGCCAACGCCGAGTATCGAAGGAGATTTAACGATGAGCTTTACGATCTTTACGCAGATCTGACCATAGTCCAGCGAATAAAAGCCCAAAGGTTTCGCTCACTGAGTCATGTCATGCGAATGGACAAAGAAACTCCAGCTCAGAAGATTTTCCTATCGACACCTGAATTCGGCAGTAGAAGAAGGGGGAAGCGTCGACTGAGATGGAAACAACAGGTGGATGATGACTTGAACTTCCTTGGGGCTTCAATTCGCATCAGTTATCGCTAAAAAGGAATGACTGCCGTGCTTTGATAGCCAACGGCCAAATCGTTTAGGCGGTTAAGCGCCAATAAATGTTGATGATGTTCAGGGTCTTTGCCTTTCTCATACTGTAATTTTGTTTTGTCCCTTTCTTTCCTTAAGCTTAAGCCTCTTAAGTTGCTAGTCGATACTATCAGCAGTTACGAGTAGTCTGGGAAATCTGCAGCTGGCACATTGGATGTGGAGGTACCAAATTCATGATGAATGAAATCAAAACGACCGAACAAAATTAAGGCCTAATGCTCCAATAGGAGTTAAAGAAGTTACTGATGACGACTATCATAAAATTAATTCTCTCTCTTCGTCTTTCGCTTCATATTTCTGCGAGTGCATCTCTCCATTTTCTGACTTCCTTTTGGTGACCAATATTCTCTTCATATGACTATCCATTTTGCTTTTCCTGTTCCGTCAAGCCTCCCTATTCCTCTAGCTCTATCTCTATAACCTCCAACTGTACCGCTACCACTACGTGCACCTCCACCGTTACCTACCAGATAACCAAAGTCGGAGCGCTTCGAAATAATAATCTCTAGAGTCCGTAATTTGAGATTTTTTTATGACAATTCGCACAGCCTTGGTAGAACTTAGGAAGAAAGTAGAGCGGAGCTCAATTGCATGAATGATTTTCTGATCTTTTTTGTTTAGACCTAAAACACGGAGAGCTTTAACAACTTATTATGAAAAATCAAAACAATCAAAGTATTATTTCATGGTTGTATTGTTGGACATATTAGAACACTGAGAGAAATGCATTGAATGTTGTGACAATATCGCTATTGATAGCGACGAGTTTGATGCAATATTCATTCAGAATGAGCGAGTTATCAAATATTATTTGCTCCCAATAAAAAGTAAAATGACATGTCAACCATTTCGATATGATGTACTATTTTCTATATTTATCGATAGAATGCTAATATATTTGAACGGCACGTCAATATATATGGTCGTGATATGAATTTCTATTGTCGCTATATCCATATCCATATTTACTGCATAGTAATAATGGTAGAGACAGCGCATTAATATATATTGGCGAAATATAAATTTTTCTGGGACGCATAATCATAATAGTTCAACAATTTTTACTATGGATTTCCTAACAATATTACAACTTGTTGGAGCGTTTTTTTAAATTCAAAATTTTTTGAATTTCTTATGATTGAACATTTTTCTAAAAATTGTATAATATGCCGTAGCCGAATGGTAGAATACTGGGCTAACGTGCCAGAGGAGCAGGGGTCGAATCTTACTGATTACGAATTATATAAAATTTTGTTTTTTTAAACTATTTAGAATTTATCAATAGTTTATATGGATACCATTTCAATAGTGATTTATCAAAAAAGAATTCATGAAACATCCATATTCATTGATGGGACAGGATTATCAATTTTTATTTAATATGATATCAATAATTATGGATGTTCCATCCATAGATTTCCCTCCGTGAAGATATTCTGAGCAAAAACTGAAATCATCGTGGGTGCCCCTGTTCCATGTTTAAACGGGTTTCTCTAATTTTTTCTGTTTTCAAAATGCGGATGTTTACACATGCGTCGTAGAATACTACCCCCAAGTGGTATCGTGCATTTTTAGACTTCGTCCCACGACAAAAACTTCAGCCAGACACCTCAAAGGGGGGACTTTGCTTCGTTCTTACAGCGATTTCACTTGTTAAATTTTTTGTTATAGGACGAAGTCGAAAAATGAATGAAACTACTTAAGGGTAGTGTTCTACGAAATATGTGGAAAGACCCGCCAATTAAAAACAGCCAAAGTTGGAAAAACCCGCTTAAGATGGTAAAATCGCAATAAAAATGAAGAAAAGTCCCCCGCTTTGAGGTTTCTGGCTGAAGTTTTTGTCATAGGACGAAGTCTAAACATGCCTGATGCGACTTAAGGGTATTGTGCTGCTAAGCATGTATATAAAAACAGCCAGAGTTGGGCAAACCCGCTTAACAAGTGGAATCGCAGTAAGAATAAAAGATAATTCCCAAGCTTTGAGGTGTTTGGCTGAAGTTTTGTTTCGTGGGACGAGGTCTTCAAATGTCTGATACTACTTACGGGTAGTGTTCCACGATATATGTTTGAAGATTCACCATTCAAAACGACCAACGTTGGAATTCGTCTAACTTAAACAGTTTTGAGGGCTCTGGCTGAAGTTTTTGTCAAGGAACGAAGTCTAAAAATGCATAATACCACTTAGGGTAGTGTTCTACGACACATGTGTAAAGATCCACCATTTGAAAACAGAAATAATATATTGCTTGTTTTAATTTTTCATAATAAGTTTCTTAAGCTCACCGTGAAAAGGAAGAAAAATTTCCTTTAAACAAGTCTACAAAAAAACTTGAGAAAGGGGTTCATAAAAGAGTCCAAAAATTTTTAAAAAGAAGAAGAAAAAAGAGATGTAGTGTTAAAAGAAAAAAACGCGAGTGATGAGAAGGAATGCTGTCTTGTTTTTTTTATCATTCGATCTAATTTTAGCCAGGACAATGTCTACTGGGCCTGACAGTTTTTTCATAAAAGCTAATGGACGAGCTGTACTTGCCGTTGTACTTTAGTATGTAGCTTAGAAAACACTCCGGTATAGCCCATTTTTGGTTTTAATCTTGATATGTATTTATATTTGTCATAGTCGGCTTGAATTGTGGGCTGCTCGCTTTTCCTCTTAAACAGGGCAGATAAAAGCTCCCTCCACAATTTAAGCACACATCTTTGAACGCGCCCAAATAAAATAATGCCTAAAATACGGTTGATATAGCTCATTTGCTATGAGATACTAAGCAGCTTTTTGAAAAGTTCAATTGAAACAATATTTAATTAAGCTTTAAATGGCACAGCTATTTCAATATTTTGCTTCTTGTTTCTTTATAGTTATATCTTTTATATGCATTATACAAACAGACAAATATGTACCTACATTTGTATACATACATATTTGAGACACTCTACCAACAAGAAAGTATGAAAAGTTTTCACACAGTCTTCCAGAGCTCCACGACCCCCTAACCTTATGTGTACTCGGCTTTTCACTCGTAGTTTGTTTTTAGTTGCTTTAGCAAGCAAACTTTTTTCACACTTGACTGCGCACCCAAGACCGCAAGCGGGTCATGAAGTGGTTTGGGGGAAAGCAGTCAAGTGTGCGCTCGAACCATTTGAGCCGTCAGCAAGTAGTACGTCAATTCGTTTGTTCGTCACTAAGACAGGCAGACAGGTAGGCAGCCAGCCCACCAACCAGCCAGTTGCGGCCGTAAATGGGTAAATGCTTTGGAATGGGAATGCGAAAGATATGTATAAATAGTATCCTAATGGTATTGGAAATGGATATGTACTGAAGTACGGAATACACTAGTGGCTAAATTAATGAAAACGTGAATAAAACTAAAAAAAAATGCATAGGTCACAGGAGAAAGGAAGTAAGTGAAAGAAGAAGTAGAAAAACACATATAAATAAAAAAGATAAAAATAAAAATATTAAAATATAGATAAATATGAAGACCAAGATAAAAAAGGGATACAAATAATGATATAGATAGAGACAAAGGGTATAGAAAAATATAAAGAGAGAAAAAAGATAAAGATAGATGTTAAGATAAAAATACAGATGAATAAAAGGATAGGGATGAAGATAGAGAGAGGGATAAAGATATATATAAAAATTAAGATAAAGATAATGATCACGATTACGATCAAGAGCAAGATCAAGATTAAAATCAAAATCAAGACCAAAATTTAGATATATAGTTATAAAAAAAATAAAGATAAAGATTACTAAGTAGACAAAGATGACGACAAAGAAAAGATGAATAGGAAGATGAACAGAAAGAAAAGTTAATAGAGACAGAGAAGAGAATAAAGGATGGCGAAGAAGGAGATAGCGAAATATAGAGGAAGACTAAAGAAAAACTAATAGGAAGAGGAAGGGACCAGGAATAAAAATAGAAATCGGGATGGCAAGAGCAAAAGGTAAACGAAAAGTGGCACCAAGGGAAAAAAGAAATGAAGGCGGTAATATCAGAGGAAAAGGACGAATAAGAGGGCGAATGTGAAAATAAAAATAGCGAAGAAAGATAAGTAAAGATAAAGATAACGGTAATGGTAAAGATAACGATAACGAAAAACAGGAAAAAATTATGGACAGAGAAAAAGTTATAGATAAAGAGAAAAGACACTAGAATTAGAAGAAGGGCAAAACGAAGATGAGGGTGACGACAAATAGAGCAAGAGTAAAGGACCAGTACCCCGTTTCTGTAAAAAAAAAACGACAAAATTCTCGATTTTGTTGTCGTCGCACTCGACTCGATTGAATATTGAAAAAAAACAAATTAAATTTTTGGCACCACCTCAAAAGCATGTGAGAAAATAAATCGACAATATTTTAAATTTTTACAGAAACAAGAAAAACTGTGTGTAAGGACAACACGACTATTTCAGTCGAGACGATCAATCGAATTGACAGTACAGGAAAATGAATTGGAATCAGAATGGCAGAGCTGCAGAAAAACGGAAAGGGGATAAAAAGAAAGGAAAAATAAATAACGTTTATAGGAGAGCGAAGGGACGGGTAAGAAAGGAAAAAGTAATATTCCAAAAATTCACGAGTTCCAAAAAAATCATTGGTTACAAGAAAAAGTCATCTGTTTCAAAGCAGGCAACGGTTTAAAAAAATATCGTTTCAAAGAAAAAAAACTCTCTGGCTAAAAAAAATCGCAGCTTTCAAAACAGTCATCTGTTCCAAAAAATCATCAATTATGTAAAAAGTCACCTGTTCATCGGTTCCAAAAAAATCGTATGTTCCGAAAACAGTCATCTATTTGAAAAATCGTACATTAAAAGGTGGAAAACAGTCATATATTCGAAAAATAGTTACCTGTTCAAAAAAAATCTTTGTTTCAAAAAAAAATAATATGCTCTGAAAAAGTCACCTTTCCGAAAAACAGAACTGGTTGAAAATAAGTCCCTTCCCCTAAAAGTCATCGGCTCAAAAACAAGTTACAAGTTCCGAAAAAAGAAAACAGTTGCAAAAAACTCACCACTCACCTGTCACGAAAAAAGTCATCGTTTCTAAAAGAAGTCATCGGCTTCAAAAATTCATTGGTTTAAAAAAAAAGTCACATGTTAAAGAATGTCAAGAAAATGTAATCTGTTATGAATAAAGTCACTTGCTCCGCAAAAATTCATCCGATACGCAAAAAATGGCTCAGAAGCTCGCCGTATAATCATCAAAATGCTAACTGGGTTTCTACGTAAACGTACTTCAGCTCTGTGTGTTCGTGTGTGCCTATGTAATTAGTGAAATTGTTGCTGGGAATGTGATTTCGAGTTTGCGGTCTTGAGGTCGCTGTGAAATCACTTAGTTCACTTGTAAAGTCAAGTTACTATTGTTGTTGTAACTCATTATATGTTTTTCTCATTTTGTTGTTGTGCCTATTGTACGTACTGTGTAGTATTTTTTGGCTTTTATCGTTCCCTTTTTGGTTGCTACTCTCAAGAGCAGTGCGTGTTAGCGTATATTTCTGCCTTTTCAATGCTTTACGTTTCGCTGCTGATTTATGTAGTTGCTTATTAAAGTAATTTGGCTTTATGATTTGCCTTGAGTGTTTTTTATGTTGCTGGCGTTATTTGATGAATATGGCAATTGGTTTTTAATTTTGTTGAAAAAACTCTACAAATATTGTTGGAGCGTTCATACCTAATTGGGGAGTCCGATCAAATTGTCCTATTCGCGATGCTAACGCCGAGTATCGAAAGATATTTTTCTCCTGAACATCAACCAGACATATCAAATTATTCTTTTGAGTTTTGGCGAAAACAAGTTGACAAATGCTACAAACAATAACAACTACGACGATTGCAATTTCGATCTTCTTGAAGCATTACCTTTTACTGGTCATCGAACCAAGGAGAGGAGATTAGGAATTTCTAAACCGCAGCGTGCAACCATTACACCAAACACTGATTAGTGTGCCTTCAGGCAAATTGCAGCTATATTTTCGACTACATAGTTTTTTTGTTGTCAATCTATTATTCTTTAACAATGTTATTCTTACCTAAGTGCATATACCCAAAGCGACATTCTGTTGCTATTTACATATGGTTAGGATTTCTTGTTGTTCACATTATCTAAGCCTTAGCTTTATTCATGGCAGTTTGACAAGATCCTTGAACAAGATCGAAACTCAAAAGAATAATTTAATAAAAATTATTCGACTGGACAAAAGTCCACACAATTTCCAAAGTTAAATAAGTAAGACTTTTTGTAAATACCACGTATTATATCTCTGTAACCTTTCAAGTAAAAAACCTAAAATTCGCAACTGAGAGTCTTCTTCTGATGAAAAAAAAATGCAAAATCAATGGTCAATTGGTGACGCCACACACATTTAAACAAACAACTACTAAATCTCCTTAAACATTTTTGGTTCAAAATATTTCAGAGACAATTAGGAACACAGAGCCAAAAGTAGATACCTAGTAAAAAAAAACAAAAATGATATGATATCTCTATGGATTTTCTTAGAGAAAATTTTATTAATGTTTTCAAAGAGAAATCACATATTATTAAAAATATGTCATTTTTAATATTTCAAATTAAAAAAAAAAATTATATTTCAGAGGGGTCTTATATTGACTTCACCGGGAATCGAACTCAGGTGGCTTGAACGCTCAACCCAGGTGTCCACCATGATGCCATCGTAGACTTATGCTTCTAGTTACACCTTTGTTCTTTTTAAGGAATTACACCACACTCACTCACGTTGCCTCACCACAATTGCCATATTGCCTTCACTCCGACTCGAACTAACAATACCTATGATGAATGCTGAACTCAGATGTCTACCATTATGCCATCGTATACTTATACTAGCGATCGTCTAATTACAGCTTTGTTCTAAACAAGGACTGAAACCGAAACTGAAACCGTAACCGTTATTTTGATTTATAGAAAAGATATACAGAAAATAATTCACCGAGATCGGAAAAAAAGTTATGAAAATTCAGACTTATTTTGAAGCTACATACATACTTACTTTTTTAGTAGTACAATTTTTTGTGCTAGTTTTTTTTATTTGGAAACCGAAACCAAAATAAATTATGAAGAACGAAACCGAAACCGGATCGTTATTTTAATCGGTTTCATACTTTTGTTCTAAATGACACTACACTCAAATTAATAAGAAATTTCTTATTAATGTTATCAAAGAGATATAAAATAAGAACTTTATCCTCTTTTACTTTTTTTCTATATTTCTACGGAAATATTGAAAGGAAATGACAAGAGTCTGTGTAGAGTCTGTTTTTTTATTATTGCCATTTGAAGATTTTGTTGGTTACAATCGGTCTTTGGACCATATCCGCAGATAAAGAAGAGCTTAAAATAACAAAAATTTCGTCCTAGCACTTTAATTTACCATAGCTAATCTGTCTATCACTTTTTTTACCAACAAAGAAAATATTCAGAAAAAATTTTTAGCAACATTTTGCTGAAACATGTGGGGACATTTTTGATACCTGCGAGAGAATGTTCAAAATTGATAGAATTTGAAATTACGCCGTTTTGAAATGCTGGTAATAAATGTTTCTCTTTTTATGAGAAACAATATCACGATAGGCGTCCAAGCTGTAACTCCCCAGTGGGAAAAGGTAATGTACAGCAATGCATAAAGTAATGTATAGCTCCTATAGACTATACATGAAAACATGCATGAATTTTTCTACAGCGATGTCATAGGAAAAGTAATGTGTCGCTCGCCTACAAAACTAAAGATATATGTTTACATTACTTTATATATTACTTTTTATAAATGAAAAGATGCATTACTTTTCAAGAATGAAAATATGTACTACAAGGGATACATTATGTCTTACATTGCCTTTCTTGAATGAAAAGATGCTTTAAAAGGGACATATTTAATTTTGCATAACATTTTATAAATTTCCTTGTGGAGTAACAAGGACATTAAGACACAGTGAGGCTCTACAGCGGGGGAAGAGTTAAAGACCTATTTTAAATGTTTGAATGACGAGCTCGTCATGGGCTACGACCAAGATGAGTGCACCCAAAAAAATATAATATAAAAAAAAACTCCAAAACCAAAAAGGCACCGGCATCAGGAGCAAACAGTCCAGTCGACTCTCGACTTCTGAAAGGCCTCACAGCAGCAGAAAAAGCGATGAAGATGTAAGTAACGAGCAGCAGTTTCAAAATGAATTTAAATCGTATTTTTTTTATGTTTGAAAGTTGTGTATTTTTATACCTTTCATGAACATGAAATGGTATTATAACTTTGGTCCGATGTTTGTAAATATGAGAAGAAGAAGAGATAGACCCATCAATAAGTATACCGAAATGATCAGGATGACGAGATGAGTTGATTTAGCCATGTCCGTCTGTCCGTCTGTCCGTCTGTCCGTCTGTTCGTCTGTCTGTCTGTCTGTCTGTCTGTCTGTCTGTCTGTTTGAACGCAAACTAGTCCCTCAGTTTTTGAGATATTTGGCTGAAATTTGGTATGCGGCCACCATTTTCCAATATAGGAATCATTTGTCGGAACCAGCAAGATCGGACCAATATAACATATAGCTCCCATACAACCGATTATTCCGATAAACGGATTTTGGGCTATAACTCCTGTAATTAAACACAAAGGAACATGAAATTTTATAAGTGTTGCTATTTTTATATATGAAATATCGATGCTGAAAATCATAGAGATGGGATAAATATTTCACATAGCTCCCATACAATCGATTATTCCGATAAACGGATTTTGGGCTATAACTCCTGTAATTAAACACGTAGGAACGTGAAATTTTGTAAGTATTGCTATTTTTATATGTAAAATATCGATGTTGAAACTCATTGAGATGGGATAAATATTTCACATAGCTCCCATACAATCGATTATTCCGATAAACGGATTTTGGTAGTTAACTCCTGTAATTAAATAGGTAGGAACGTGAAATTTTGGAAGTATCGCTATTTTTATATGCGAAATATCGATGTTGAAAATCATTGAGATGGCATAAATATTTCACATAGCTCCCATACAATCGATTATTCCGATAAGCGGATTTTGGGCTATAAGTCCTGTAATTAAACACATAGGAACGCGAAATTTTGGAAGCATCGCTATTTTTATATGTAAAATATCGATGTTGAAAATCATTGAAATGGGATAAATATTTCACATAGCCCCCATACAATCGATTGTTCCGATTAACGGATTTTGGTAGATAACTCCTGTAATTATATAGGTAGGAACGTGAAATGTTGCTATTTTAGAATGTGGAATGTCGATGTTAAAAATCAATGAGATTGGACCAATATAACACATCGTCCCCATATAATCGATAGCTCCGATAATTTCGGTATGAGCTAAAGTTAAATTCACACAGGCTGTGGATCAAACAGTGAAAATCGTGACGCTTATTCATGAAAGGTATTTAGCCTTCGGCACAGCCGAAGACAGCTTTCCTTACTTGTTTTTTTTGAAGTTTTCAAACTACAAATAAAAATAGAGTGACACATTACTCCCTTCCTTGCTTTTGGTATGATCTTTTCTAACATCAAAATTCGTACATCTTTTCATATATGAAAAACATTTTTTTTTTAAACTACAAATCAAAGATTGAGCGACACATTACTCCCTTCCTTGCTTTTGGTGTGATCTTTTCTTATAACAAAATTCATACATCTTTTCATGCATCGAAAAAGGTAATGCATTGCCTACTTTCCCACTGGGTCTTCAAGAATCTATTTTATTGACCTCAGAAGCGGGTGGCAGTTTTTAACTTTAATTGATGGCAAAAACAAAACCTAGACGTACTGGATAAAAGGTTTTTTCAGAAAAAATGGGGGGTCAGAATTTCTGAAACGGATCACGTTAAATTGTAAAAATTTGTTTTTGATCAACAGTGGTATTATTGTGTAGCTACTGACCGTACAAATAAATGGCTATCCCTATTTTTTTTTTAAATGTGTATCCTGTTTTATGGCCAGTTGAAAATGTTTGTCCTAGTTTTTTCAAAGTTGAATAACTAGCGATATACTGAACCGATTTTGTTAATTCAAAAACCAATATCTTCGCTTTTATGAAAGTTCAGGTCTACTACTTCTTGAATTCTGTGTCAAAGTATGCTCTGGTTAGCCACTGAATATCGTTTTGTTGATGGACTAACGGACCTGGCAACGCAACTGCGACATTATCGGCTCCTTACGCAAAATGGCATCATCAAAAATTAATTAGACACAAGTTTTAATAAGCGGGGTCATTCCTCAGCAGTAGTTTGGTCATGGAAGGTCTCTTAGCAACTATTCATCTGAATGAATGACTGGCAGCCTTAGCTTGCTCTATACGCTGATAGGCCATTGGAAATGATGTCAAAAAAGCTTTAACTTAATTTAAATGCCTAGCTGCTTAAATTTGACTATGAATGCTCCCCATTGCTTTTAGCTTCCTTTGCATTTTGCAAACCTATCGTAAATTTACTTTCCCGCTGATTCATCTGCAAAGTTTATTTTTAATTTCGTGGCATGTTTAAGATGCTACAGCAGACTTTTGTGAGATTTTTCGAGCTTTCGCAAATTTTGCATTCCTTTATGTGTATATTTGTTGGTATGTATCTATGCAAAAATCTAAGCAAATAAATATACAAATACATTTCCACAAAAGTCTTTTATAATATTTTTCGCTAATTCATTTCCTATTGCCTTAAAGTTTCTAGCCTCGTTTCGCCATTTCTGTTTTCACGCTTAGCTTTTCGTAATTACAGAAAATTTTCCATATTACGTCGCATCATACTCGTAAATTTCGTGTAAAATCTTCGCTATTTCTGTAGTTGGTTTTGTATATTTCTTCGTCATTTAGATATGTACGCTCTTCATAATCCATATATTGTTGTTGGAAATCAAACAGCGCTCCCATACAATTGCATACCCACCTATTCAACCACACTGAAAACTCGCGCGGGCGCATACAGCCACTAGCAAATCCGTACTCTTTCCAACATATGCACATATCCACAGATACAAAACTCACACAAATGCACGCATGGGGAGCATTTGAAAATTGAGAGCTGGTGCTGATTGCGAGCGCTACATTGAATTCGCCGCGCGCCTTTTTCTTCAGCCACCACTACATAAGCAATGAAGCGGCTCATTGACTTGCGTTTGTATAAGTGAGACGTTTGTTTAGTAGTGTTAGTGCAAATGAGTGAGACTTTTGGACCAGAAAGAGCCACCGACCGAAATGCTCAGCTGAAGTGGGTTTCAAAGTAAAATCGAAATTCGGCAATTCTTTGCAATCGGTTGATGTCACGTTAGTTTTGCCGAAGAGCTGCATAGTGGTTAATTTTATTGAAAATGTTTATAAAATATTGTATAAACTACCTGTGTTCCGAAAATCAGCATAATAATGATTTTGTTTGCTCATTAAAAAAAAAAAAAAAAAAAAAAAAAAAGTTCGTTTCCTAAGTCTTTCGTTCAATTGAAAATAAATTAGTTTATTACGCTATCTCTCTTTTAGTTTAAATATTGAGCAAGATGTGCCAATATGGGTAACGAATGAAAGTCATTTTTGGCCATATGGCAGGGTTGCCACCTTGCACCCATTTGATTTATTCCTTCGTATATCGGCCAAAATATCGGGGACGGGTGGAAAAATTTCCATAAAATTTGGCATATATGTATATATTTAGATAGTATGCTTTATTCTAAGGCTTACTAGTAGGGTGTTGCCACATTGGGCTCTTTACAGAGGTACCACCTGTCTACATTTTTTTAAGACATTGAGCCAGATATGGCAATGTGAGTATCAAATGAAAGGAATTTTCGGCCTTATACCAACAAATATATTTTCAGGCACCGTTGCAACCTAGGGTGCCACTTAACACCGTTTTATTTATTCCTTCGCATATCGAAAAATACCTTGGGAACGCGTGCAGGAATTTGCAATATATGTAGATAGTGTGCTTCACTCACAGACTTTCTAATTGGTTGCTGCCATTTCAGCGACTGACAGGGTTGCCTTAATTTTTATTATATATCATAGAAAGGTATTTTCTGTTGTATACCAACGAAAATATATTCAGGCAGGGTTGCCACTTTTTTAATATTTTTCCTAAAATTATTTTATTTTCACCCACAGTGCGCTTGCGGCTCGTAAGTAGGTAAACAAATGGGTGGCGGTGGGCAGAGTGTTCGCAAATTTGCCGCAGCGAATTCACTACTCGCTATACGGGCTAGCTTTTGTTTGGGTAGACAAGTGGGCCATTATTATTGTGGTGGTAAATACATTTGAGCAGGGAACAAACAAACAAACTTCTTCGCTTGTTTTGTTTGTGGAGCTCTCTCTCTCTCTTTTTTCATCGCCGAGCAGCGTTCGCTATTTTGCTTCGTTGGGATTGCAGGTTGAGTTTTTTTTTTTTTGTATTTTTGTATGTTGGCTTTTGCTATCGCATCTATTCGTTTGTCATTTGTTTATTGTTTATTGTTTTTTTTTTTACATATTTCAAATTTACTTATAGATATCTTCGTTCGTACCAACGTTCGTTAATACGAAATTTAGTTCGTTGGCAGTTCGACCGTAACTTTGCTTGACTATTCGCTCGAATTTGGCTAGATAGAGAAAGGTCACACAAATTCGGTAGTTAGACAAAACTACTTTGTTGCTCTAGCTGTCGGCAAAATATGGTATTAGCGTCCTCTGTTGCTACCGTCCCATCCCATCTCTAGCCCCCCATCCAACGAATGAGCGCTGTAACAAACATTTTAAGCAGTGTTGCCACTTTTCAAACACAGTTAGAGACATACATATCTACATAGGTTTGTGTGTATGTATTTTGGTTGGGGTTCGGCGCACAAACTTGTAGATACTTCCGTAGCGCACAAAATGACGTTGATAAAATCGTACAACAACAAAATCCACTACAACAATAGCAACGACAACATAGAAACCCATCTAAATTATGAAGTGAGCCAAACGCCAACCATCAATATCGTTGCACAATGACGCTTTTATCAGCACCGACATCACCATCGGCATCAGCATCAACATCATCATCATCATCATCATTATCTTTATTATGATTGCTTGTGACTTTACGATTTGTAGTTGAGTATTTATTATCTCCCTCCCATTTATCGTCGTAATCGCTGTTATTCAAATCAAATTATCATCGTCATAACCGACTGAGGCGATAATCGCATTTATAGGAATTTAAAGAGTCATCGAGTGTTTGTGGCTTTTCGTTAGGTTTGGCTTAGTTGTATGCCAACTGAGTTGTACTATAGGCGCCATATTGATTAACAAATAAAAATTATATTTTTATCTTATCACAAGTATATTTTGGTTTTGTTCACGCAGTACCGGATTAACCCTAAATCAGAATAGGCAATTGCTTATAGGCCCCGCATAAAACCAGGGCCTCGACCACCCACAAAAAAAATATATTCTAATGAGCGAAAACTTTATTTGAAAACTGGTATGAAATTTCCCAACAAACAATGTTAAAGCAAATCACGATTTGAAAAAACATTTATTTCCACAGAGCCAAAGTACCTGAGACCAAGTTGTAGAACTCTTTACAAATATGGTCCTGACTTTTTTCTCTAAGAGCAACCAGTTGTGAGATATCGCGATTGTCAACTTCGCTGTGGAAAATATATGAAAATATATGCCACGTACAGACTTTTCAGTATTTTTCTCGATAACTTTAGTATGCTTAGAAAAATCTTCTCTTACCCTTTATTTGTCCCAAAGATTCTCATCGACAGTGAAAGTTGTTATTTTTCTAAAGCCCATAGTTTACGAGCTAGATCCACCTCTTCTCCATGAATAGTTTATCTTGTATAACAAAAACTGCAAAAGTCCCCATCGATCCCATTTGGCATAAAAAAGTTATTCGGGACACAAAAACGAGAAAAATCCAAGTAGGAGGTTTTTTTTTAAATAATTTTTCTCGACTTTTTCCCTCAAGAAACTTGTTTATTTTTAAGCTCTCTACAAAAATTTCAGCCTGTGGGAATTTGTGTTATACAAAATAGCTCCATTTTCCCAAACTAGTATTTTTTTTCTTATTTTCTAGCTTCATCGGAATCGAAACCGATACCAAGAAGGGGGTGCAAGAAGGCAGTTTGAAAATTCGGTAACTTATTAAATAAATAAAAATTTCTTTTGCAAAAATTATTTTCTTTTTATACCCAGCGTGGTAGTACCCTTGTACATATTATAATTTTGAACACATAACCGTACTACGTAATGGCACAAAATAATCGAGATAGATATGGAGTTCCATATATGAAAGTTCTTAGGTTGAAAAGAGGAGTTCATTAAGGGATGTCTGTCCGTCTATCCGTCTGACCGTGTAGACGATAACTTGAGTAAAAATTGAGCTATTTGCATGAAATTTTGTATGCAGGTTACTTTCTGGCCAAGGTACTTTGCTATTAAAAATGACGAAATCGGATGATATACACATAAATTGACATATCTCGGTAGCTGAAATAGCTAAACTGATATAATTTTATGGCCCTTGGAGTATTTGAGAGAAAAGTTCTCCGGAAGATTTATGGTCCTTCCCGTGATGCCAACGGCGAGTATAGAAGGAAATTTAACGATGAGCTGTACGAGCTCTACGCAGATCTGACCATAGTCCAGCGAATTAAAGCCCAAAGACTCCGCTGGCTGGGCCATGTTATGCGAATGGACAAAGAAGCTCCAGCACAGAAGGTTTTCCTATCGTCGCCTGAATTCGGCAGCAGAGGAAGGGGGAGGCCTCGACTGAGATGGAAACAACAGGTGGAGGATGACTTGAATTCCCTTGGGGTTTCCACTTGGCGTCAGTTATCGCTAAAAAGGAATGACTGGCGTGCTTTGATACGAAACGGCCAAAATCGCTTAGGCGGTTAAGCGCCAATAAATGATGATGATGATATAATTTTATAGGTGAATCCCCCTGGTTCTCTTATGGTTTTTTCCATAAGTTTTTAATAGTGGGCGTGGCACCGCCAACTTTTAAGTGAGGCATTTTTGAAAGTTCGACCGGTCGTAACTTTTAAACTGATTACGATAGAACGATGAAATTGTACATAGCATACTAGTATCGTTAGGAGTATACCTGATGAAATTGGATAAAATCGCCCTCCAACCAATGCCACTTTCGATATCGAAAATTTCTAAAATCACCTAAATTGACATAATTCGGTAAAGGAAATAGCTAAAACGATATAATTTTATAGGTCACTCCCCTGGTCATAATATAATGATTTTTTGATAATTTTTTTAAAGTGGGCGTGGCACCCACTTTACAGGGAGGCATATTTGAAAATTTCACGTATCGTAACTTTTAAACTGATTACGGCAGAACGATAAAATTGGTACAAGGTATACTAGGAGTATACCTGATGTAATTGGATGAAATCGCTTTCCAACCACGCCCACTTCCGAAATGGAATATTTCGAAAATCATTTGAAAACTAACGCTGTGTATTTAATGTTCGGTTTATCCGAATAAGACTTCCTTACTTGTTAAGGTAGTCGTTGTAAATGAAATGTCGCTAAGTTGCGATGATGCTATATCACTCACTTCCGTTCTTCGGTCTCCTAATATTATTTCATGGATTTTATCCATGATTTCTGGCACAAACAGTCAAAAAATTTTAAAATTTTCTGCAGACTCTCTCCCCTGCGATACTTCCGTTATAGCTCTGATTCCACGCAGTCGCCAAAGTCTAATGTAGTGTTCATGCTGAGTTCTAAAAGCAGCATTTTCCGTTTTCGGTCGTACATTTCAAAGATGCGTTCATGCTGCCTCTTTTGAAAATGCGCATTTAGCAAAAAGTAAGGGATTAGTAGATAGTAACTTCGGGCGTTTCGGTTTACTTCTGGCTTTTTCTGAGTTGTAAAGGATCACAACTAAATTGACACCTTGCAGTGATGCCTGCGCGCCATCTATAGTGCAGATAAGGCACTATTATCATAGCTAGGCGGCTTGTGGAATCGCAAATAAGCGTCGTCTCCTAAAATTCCAAGAGTTCATTTGCTTAAGCATTTTAGCATATCTTAGCATTTACGAGATGGAGATTTCTGGAATTCGCCTGCAGGTGTCTACAATGAAGCCATCAAAGACTTCTGCTTCCCAGCGTCTAATTACACTTTTGTTCTTTTTAATGAATTACACCACACTTACTCACGTTGCCTCACCGCATTTGCCATATTGTTTTTACCCCGTCTCGAACTAACAATGGCTACCATCATGCCATCGTAGACTTATGCTTGCCAACGTCTATTTGCAGCTTTGTTCTAAATGACACCACACTGAAATTAATCTAATCTAATCTTGGTTTGCGGCATAATGACGCTTAACCGCCTAGGCGATTTTTGCCGTTTCGTATCAAAGCACGCCAGTCATTCCTTTTTAGCGATAACTGGCGCCAATTGGAAACCCCAAGGGAGTTCAAGTCATCCTCCACCTGTTGTTTCCATCTCAGTCGAGGTCTCCCCCTTCCTCTGCTGCCGAATTCGGGTGTCGATAGGAAAACTTTCTGTGCTGGTGCTTCTTTGTCCATTCGCATAACATGACCCAGCCAGCGGAGCCTTTGGGCTTTAATCCGCTGAACTATGGTCAGGTCTGCGTAAAGCTCGTACAGCTCATCGTACGCCTACTTAGTCCAAAGTAACACTTGTTGGCAAGGGTGATTATCCGTTAGATTTCTAGACTGATATTATTTTCGGTGTTAATGCTGGTTCCCAAATAGACGAAGTCTCTCACCGTTTCAAACTTGTATCTATCAACGGTGACTTGGCTGCCAAGGCGCAGGTGCGCCGATTCTTTTTTTGATGACAGCAGATACTTCGTCTTGTCCTCGTTCACCGCAAGACCCACTTTTTTCGCTTCCTTATCCAACCCAGAGAAAGCAGCGCTTACGGCGCGGCTTTTAAGGCCAATGATATCAATATCATCGGCATACGCCAGTAATTGCGCGCTCTTGTAAAAGATTGTGCCATTGCGGTTTAGCTCTCCTGCTCGAATTATCTTCTCCAGCATCAGGTTAAAGAAATCGCACGAAAGGGAGTCGCCCTGTCTGAAGCCTCGTTTGGTTTCAAATGGCTCAGAGAGGTCCTTCCCGATTCTGACGGAGCTGTTGGTTTTGCTCAACGTCATTTGGCAAAGCCGTATAAGCTTTGCAGGGAAGTTAAATTCAGACATGGTGGCATACAGGCAACTCCTTTTTGCGCTGTCAAAAGCGGCTTTAAAATCGACAAAGAGATGGTGAGTGTCGATTCTTTTATCATGGGTAAATTCCAATCTGGAGGCATGAACTCATCTGACCATATTCTGCATAAGAGCTGATGCATGCCTTTTAACAGCTCTTCGCCTCCGTGTTTGAACAGCTCGGCGGGTAGTCCGTCTTTCTCAGGCGATTTGTTGTTTTTGAGCCGGGATACAGCTATCCTCACTTCATCATAGTCAGGTGGTGGGACGCCTTTTCCCTGACGATGATTGGGGTATCGGGCTCGACGTCTCCCTCGCAATTTAGCAGTGAGGAGAAGTGTTCCCTCCATAATTTAAGTACATTCTGTCGGTTACCAGGTCGCCGTTATTGTCCTTACAGGAACTTGCCCCGGTCTTTAAACTTTCCGTCATCCGCCGGATCTTTTCATAGAATTTTCGGGCATCATTTCTGTCAGCCAGCATCTCAAGCTCCTCACACTCACGCCTTTCGGCTTCACGTTTCTTTTTTCTGAAAAGGCGCCTCTCTTCCTTCCTCGCCTCACTATAGCGTTGCCATACACTGCGGGTTGCGCCGTTTCGCAACGTCTCCCTGTATGCAGCGTCCTTTTTGTCCGAGACAGTGGTACATTCCTCATCGTACCAGTTGTTCCTGCCGGCTCGCTGAAACCCTATAGCGGTCTCAGCGGCGGTACGTAATGAGTGAGAGATATGCTTCCATTGCTCGGTCACATCGTTAGGTCGAGGATTGCTCTCCGATAGCAGGTGTGAGAGTCGAGTGCAGAAATTATCAGCTGTCTGTGTCATGCGCAGCTTCTCGACGTCAAAGTTTCCTTCCGTTACTGTGCGCACTTTCTTCGCTGCACAGAGGCGTGTGCGTATCTTGGCTGCAACAAGATAATGGTCCGAGTCGATATTGGGACCACGTAGGGTACGCAGGGCGGAGCTGTGTCTGCCGTCGATCATGACATGATCAATCTGGTTTCTAGTTCTTTGATCAGGGGATAGCCATGTGGCTTGGTGTATTCGCTTATGCTGGAACCTGATACTACTGATGACCATATTGCGAGCAGCGGCGAAGTCAATCAACCTAGTGCCGTTGGGGATGTTATATCGTGGAGACTGAATTTTCCAACTGTAGGACCAAAGACTCCTTCCTTGCCCATCTTGGCATTAAAGTCGCCGAGCACGTTTTTGATATCATGCCCGGGGCAGCGATCATAAGTCTGTACAAGTTTATCGTACAAGGAGTCCTTCTCTGCGCCGTCCGTCTCCTCAGTCGGCGCATAGGCGCAGATAAATGTTATGTTGAAAAACCTCGCCTTGATGCGGATCGCAGCGAGACGCTCGTCCACAGGAGCGAACGCTAATACTTGGCGGTGAAGTCTCTTTCCCACCACGAATCCTACACCACGCGCTTTGCCGCGTGCCTGGCCACTATAGTATACGTCACAAGGACCGATGATCGTCTTTCCTTGCCCCGTCCATCGCATTTCCTGCAGGGCGGTGATGTCGGCCTTTGCGCCTACGAGGACATCATCACATTGAAATTAATAAGATATTTTTTATTAATGTTATCAAACAGATAACTTCGAAATATAAGAAGTTGACACTGAAATTAATAAGATTTTTCTATTAATGTTATGCGTATAGTTTTTTTTGACTCCGACGTATCGACTACACCTGAGCCCAAAAGCTGCTCATAAAACAATCTTGTAAATTTTATTAAGCACTTTTGGCTCTGTGTTTGCTAAGCCTTATAGACTTGGAGCAGAAACTTTGAAGATTTATTTAAGAAACTATAAGGGTATGAGAAAACTCGTTAAGTGACATTTTTTTCTCCCAGCCAAGACGCTAGGTAGCTAAATTACCGATTTTCGGCAATTTTTTGATATAAAAAAATTAATTAAATTCAATAAGCTACAAAACTGCATAATCGATCAAAATCTAAAAATTCTTAGTAAAAAGTTCAATTTTTTCTGAAAATTCCAGCAGTTTTTCCATGAATGGAGAATCAGCATGTTTAGATTCTAAATCATCTTTTGAGACAACGAAAAGGAGCTTTAGCTACACAATTTTTTTCTGCAGTTTCATAACCATTGGCAAGATACTCTCTCTCCAAAACCATTAGATAACGTTGCTTCTGCATATCTGGTCTTTATCGAACTAGTTTTATTTGAGTCAGAAAATACTAGCTGTGTACTATTTTTTCTGACTAGTTGATATTTCGGTACTGGGTTAGTTTTATTGTCGGCTACACATTCACATGCAAGGAATTTTATTGGCGCTTAACTCTTTATTGTTGTTTGCTGCTGATTTTGCCTATTATCGTCGGCGCGTTTTGTTCATTGTCTCATTGTTGTTGCCATTTTACTACGTGTTTAATGTTTCGGCATATTTATGTTGGCTATAAAAAATTCACATCAAAGCAAAAACACAATCGAAAGCGCAAAAAAAATCAATAATTTTTAAAATCAAGTTATTTATTCTTATGTGTTATTAGTTATAAGTATGTATGTATGTAGCTTTTTGTAGCATATTTCAGTAGATATATAGGCTCTATATCATAAAGCGCGGAAAAAGCCTGACTCGTTTCAAAGCTCTCATATGCTTCTATTGTTTGATACCCATTTGTTGAGAATACATTAGTTTGGGTGATATCGAAGAGGAAGATCACGGCATTTCTGAATATTTTTAAGGAACGCCCTGTTTCAGGATTTTTCTCTCTCAAAACGTCCTATTTTGGAATTCATATCAAGATTGCCATATCAGAATTTTGTTCAAAAACGGGATATGGAGCTGAAAGTACTGTTGCCAGAATCGGGAATTTCTGCAAAATACAGGATTTTTCGAAATCAGGGCTTATAAGAATCTCAAACTTTTCGTCAATTAAATTCTGTTAGGTGCAAAATTCTCCTAAATGATGGTTTTCAATTTTCGACTCTAGAAGTGTGGCGGAATACTACCATGCTTGCCTCTGTAATATAAATGACATTTTATCTAACAATCTTGCTATACTTTCCCTCGCGAATTCCCATTAGGAACAAGCGTTGTAAACTATATCGTCAGTGTCAGGCCCATGACTTCCCCAGTAATCGTATGACGTCACGACTGCGCTGCTCAGTCTGCCATCTTGAATTCGTCCATGGTTGCCCCCACAACACAGTGTTTTTAAATCACAACAGCGGTAAAAGTAGAGTAAGGTGGCAATTCTGTGTCAACTCATGACATAGCAATCAGCTGATTCTGTCAAAACAGGCAAATTCATTTTAACGGTTTCGCTTTTGGCACAATCTTCTCTCTTTGGTTCATGGTCGGCTTTGACGCTCTATTGCATAAAACCATATTTTTTTACTAGTGAATGAGCCGCGTAACCAGAGGCCCTGGTAAACAAATCTCAGTTTTACCTAAAGTTTCCTTTACGTGGCTTACGATATAAAGCTTCCAGCGGTGTGTCATAACTTTCTAATTATATAGGTACTTTTTTTGTTTGAAAAAAAAAAAAAAATTACAAACCAAATTTTTTAGGAAATCCTAAATACATACATATACCCCATATCTAAAGGGAGCTAACTCAAAAGTCTGACCGAGCTATCCGAATCAATACGTAGGTATCGACGGAGTTTATGCAAAACAACGTAACTAACTAATGCAAAACCACGCACGTAAGTGCTGTCCCTCAAATTTTACAGCAGAGACAAAAACCTGTTTAACTTTGCAAGAACCGTTATATAGTGAAACAAATTCCAACAAAGATATGTGTTTAGAATATTTTTCTACTCCAACAAAAAGTTTTGGTGAGAAGAGCGCAAGAGCAGTTAAGCCTCACAAACCATCCGACACAGAATATCTCAAAAAAACGGAGGATAAGATGACATAAATTCCGAAATTTGACTTGTTTTCGATCGACTCTTGTTTCGACAATCAGAATAAGGTCGATTACATAATAAAATATTGTGTTGCTCATTCTCAGACAATTTAAATAGTGTAAAAAACCTCATTTCACTGATCAATTACCATCATACCGTGCCCCTTGTCCCAGGGCCGGATTAACACCTTCGGTGGCCGTTGCGAAAATCCTGTCGGGGCCCCTAGACAATGCATTTTTTTGAAGAAACCATATGGATGAAAATGGTTTATTTAACAGCAAAGTAACATTTTGGCATTTAGATATTTCGACAGTCAATCGTCGAAAATGTTTGTCACGAAGTTCCCCATCGACAGTGAAAATAGTTATTTTGTAAAGCCTATAGTTCTCGAGCTAGAGCCACCTTTTCTCCATCCATAATATCCAAAAATACTAGTTTGGGAAATCGAGTTATCTTGTATAACAAAAATTCCCACAAGTTTTTGTAGAGAGCTTAAAAATTAAAAAGTTATTTGGGGGCAAAAGTAGAGAAAAATTAAAAAAAAACCCCTCCTACTTGGATTTTTCTCGTCTTTTGTCCCCGAATAACTTTTTTATGCCAAATGGGATCAATGGGGACTTCTGTGGTTTTCTTCCTGGAGGTGAAACTAGGCTCCTGACAAAAATTGGCTCTGTGGGAGTTTTTTATACAAGATAAACTAAATTTACCAGACTAGTATTTTTTTATGTTATTCATGTAGAAAAGGTGGATCTAGCTCGAAAACTAGGGGCTTTACAAAAATAACAATTTTCACTGTCGATGAGAATTTTGGGACAAATAAACGGTAAGAGAAGATTTTTCTCAGCATACTAAAGTTTTCGAGAAAAATACTGAAAAGTCTGTACGTAGCATATATTTTCGTATATTTTCCAAAACGAACTTTACGATCGGCATATCTCAGAACTGGTGCTCCTAGAGAAACAATTTCAGGACCATATTTGTAGAGTGTTCTACAACTTGGTCTCAGGAAATTTTTCGCAAAAACTTACCGTTTTCGACAAACATCTTTAGAACCTCAAATTTTGACTTTGACCCCGAATAACTTTTTTAGCACACATGGGATCGCTGGGGACTGTTGAAGTTTTCTTTCTGACGGCGAATCTCTCTGCCAAAATTTGGCTCTGTGGAAAATAATAATCTTTCAATTGTTTATTTTGACCGGAAACATTTTGGGAAATTCCATACCAGTGTTCAAATAAATTTTTCGTTCATTATAATATATATTTTTTTTGTGGTTGTTCGTGGCTCCAGGTCTATGCGGGGCCTATAGGGAGTTGCCTATTCCGCCTTAGGGTTAATCCGGCACTGCATTGTCCCCACGTAAGCATGAAGCCGCTGGCAGCCAGACTTTCGTTAGAATATTATTTTCCAATGTATGTAGATGTTTATACGACTTTATTGTGGTTGGGTAGACTGTTTCGATGTCGAGGGCTCTCGCAGATTTAAATAAAAAAAGTTTAGTAGTGATCTGGACTTCGCATGTCCGTTTTGGTTCGTAACTTACCTACTGCATATACATGGAATTTACTTAAGCTTAAGATTTAGATCGACCTTTCAAGGCACTGAGTGCGTAGGTATCTCTAACTTATTAATTTACCTTTTAAACCTTTTCTTATCATTTGCTGAGCAGAAGATCTAACTATCTCTGCTGCCATTTGGAAGAATCTCTATCTAAACAAGCAATATTCAGCTGGGATAGTTAGATAATCAACCCCGTCGACTGGGTATATGGGATATGTAAATATAAAAATTAAAATAATTTTAATTTATAAGAAGCATCTAGTAACATAAAAAGATACATACATACATATCTACACAAACATTCATCAATCAAAACATATTAAGTAATTAAAGTCAAACTCTAGAGTTATAAAATTTTAACTGCGTAGCTTCCGGGTTACGGCTATTATTTACTTTATCTACATATTCTCTTCCGCCATTGTTTATACGCACAGTGACCTCCACGAACACAAATCCCTACTTAAACAATAATAAAATTCCAACAGTCTTTAATTTATCATGTGTCTGCATATACGCATGGGCGTAGCCAGTCACAAAAATTAGGGTGAGCAAATTTGGGGCCTGAAAAATATTAATTTTAGAAATATTATTTTGCAGGGAAAATATTGAGCCCACTCCAATTGCATTTTTCTATTTGACTTCTTTTTTAAATTTAATTTAATTTTCCTTTTTATTTGATTAAAATTATTTCTGTAACTAGTTCAAGAGTTATGATAATTGCACGCGGTTTTTGGAAAGTTTGAAGCTTCAGCTTTCAGACTATGTAAATGGTGCCTGAAAAAAGTCTCATAAGTTACACGAAAATTTACTTTGAAAAAAAAAAAAAATTATATTGCTTTAGGGGATCCATCAGCAGAGACCCTTAGTATAAAAATAACAAAAGAAAATGTTCAGGTATTACAAGCTAAAACTCAGGTCTGGATTCCATGAGAAATTCGTATTTTTATCTCTTGAGAAACGTGTCTGTTTTAGAGCCGATTTTTTAAAACTTACAAATTTCGAGTTAACAATTTATCTATAAGGAGTGAGTTTTTTTTGGCCGATGGATGGGTTAGTTTCTTTTAGAATATGTGCCCTTTAGTTCTAAAAAATTGAGTGGCTACTTAAAACAGTGGAGACGCCAGAGCCAGCTACCAGGTACTCCCTATATGATTTACTATTTACTTTTAAACAAACTACTCTCTTTTACCTTCAAAATGCCATATCGAATGTAATGATATCTCTAATAGAAACATTTTTACAGCTATACTAGGGTAAGCCTAAAAATTACGTTTTAATAAAAAAAAAAAATATAATATGATATCAAAATATGATCATAAAAGATTATATTCAAATGTGATACTAATCAAATTCAATCATAAAATTATTACAAAATGGAATAGAAACTGATTATATTTATAGATCATAAATGAGTATTTATGAATAATCAGATTTATGGTACACTTTTCTCCCGACAATACGATCATATTCGATTGAAAAATAAACTTAAATTTGATCTTTTTTAATCATCTGGAGAATGATATTAGAATACTTTTTGTTCAAAATTTTCAAAAATGCTGGCTGGGTAGGTATCTTATATCATTCGAGTTATTTTTTATTTTTTCCTCATCTTATATTCTAAAATTTTATAAAAATAAAACGGAAAGTGCAATTTTTAGCTTGGGTGATACCCTAATGTAGAACTTTCATACGACTTTTCATAAATGTAGCAACTTTCCTAAATAAGATAATTCATTGCTATGTTACTAATTTTTACCCGCAACTGCACAGATTTCATACACAACAAAAATATTTAATGCAGTGCTGTCATGTGACAAAAAACATTAAAATTGAAATTAATTTTTATTTCCAATTCACGCGACTGGCAATGTTTATTAAGGTTTTCTCATTTTCTTTCATCATTGCTTGTCGTTGGTGCTTCTGTGTTGCTGTGTGCGTATGAATGTGTGCTCGAAACGATAGCAAACGAACACAAAAATGAAATGTGGCAACGTTGCATTAAATTTTATACGAGAATCAGATTGAATTGAACAGCAAACGTAAATTGGAATGGATGCAGACATATGGGTGTGTGTGTGTGTGTTTTTGTACGATTAGAGAATGGTGCGAGAGGGGTGGCACATGCATACGTAACTGTGTACTGTTGTAGATTAGTTCATTGCTGATAGCGCAATTTATTCGTTCGTCTTTTGGCTTCGGTTGGTTCGTTCATTTCTTTTCGTTCGTGGTTAATCGTATGACTTGTCGGTAATTTTGTGCAATTATCCGTGGTTAGTTGGGGCGAAACTTCACAATAAGCAGAGTTTGCAGCGGGAAGCCTAGCCCTACTTACATATGTACATTTTAAATGAAATATGCGGGCCAATTATTTCAGAAGTGGAATCAGAGTTGGAGGTAGTTAGGAAAATCTCTACTACATAATTACATTTTTAACAGTTTAACTGCTATAAGTAACTGTTTTTAATTTAAGAGTGAAGACTTTTAGTGGATTTTCTCATCCGTTTTATAGTGTACTAGGTGAGTATGCAAGGTCTTTTCCTTCTGCCTTTGTAACAGAGAAATTTTATTATGTAGGTATCTACCTACTTACCGAAAATTGTGTTGAATTCTGGATAGCTTTGGACAAATACCAGTGGTGTATCTAAGAGAGAGGAGCGGGAGGGGTACCAAAACGATAAGTGCTGTTGTACATATGTATGTATACAATATTATTTTTTTACGAGTACACTCCCATTAATCAGCGCTACTGCTGCTCGTGGTTTGGGTTTTGCGCTCTCGGACCGTAAAGCAACCAGCCAACCTAGAGGGAAGTGATATTGCTCTAGTATTTCTTCGCAGACCATACACAGTCCTTAAATAAATAATTCGTATTATTTAGAACTTGTTTCTTAGAATCTAAGAACTTTTTGGTATGATGTTTTGGTGTGTTCATACAATTAAGGAAAATTTCTTCAGAATATAAGAAGTAGCTTCTCCTGAGGGGAAGTCTGAAATCCCTATGGGAATTCCTCCCCTATATGGGTGGTAGGAGATAAATCAATCAATCTCTCGCGGACCATACAGACCGCACAGTAACACCTAGGCAATAAACCAACGTACCAACATATTATCGTATAAATGTTTGGGAACCGAGCGGCAGGCAGGCGGGCGTCTCTTCTCCACGTAAGAAGCAGCCTTCTAGCATATATTAAAACCTTACCGCACAAATTTCTCCCTGAGGTACCAGCATTTACTGTGCAATCACTCTGGAAAAAACTCCAAAACAGAAAATGGAAGAAAAGCTCGGTATAAAAATCTAAAAATTTCTTTAGAGGTTATAATGTCCACATGTTTTTTATAGATAGCCACCCCAGACGGTATGTTTATGTACTGTGGATGCTCCATCACAATGGATTTTTATTAGAAAAAGACGAAAAATAATTGAATTTTTATGTGAGTTTTATACATTCCTGTACTTGTGAAGATAAGTTAAGTATGGTACTTATTTTAACTCTACCAGGTGTTGATATTTTTGCATTTTCGAACTTTGTGCCCCTTCCCCCTCCAAATTTTATTAATGAACATAAAATGGTGTTATAACTTTGGTCGGATGTTTGTAAGTATGAGAAGAAGAAGAGATAGACCCATCAATAAGTACACCGAAATGATCAGGAGGACGAGATGAGTTGATTTAGCCATCTCCGTCTGTCTGTCTGTTTGAACGCAAAGTAGTAGATATATATAGGAATCATTTGTCGGAACCAGCAAGATCGGACCGATATTACATATAGCTCCCATACAATCGATTGTTCCGATAAACGGATTTTGGGCTATAACTCCTGTAATTAAATAGGTAGGAACGTGAAATTTTGTAAGTATTGCTATTTTTATATGTGAAATATCGATGTTGAAAATCATAGAGATGGGATAAATATTTCATATAGCCCCCATACAATCGATTGTTCCGATAAACGGATTTTGGTAGATAACTCCTGTATTTATATAGGTAGGAACGTTAAATTTCGTAACTATTGCTATTTTAGAATGTGGAATGTCGATGTTAAAAATCAATATAACACATCGCCCCCATATAATCGATATTTCCGATCATTTCGGTAAGAGCTTAAGTTAAATTCACACAGGCTGTACTGGGATCAAACAGTGAAAATCGTGACGCTTATTCATGAAAGGTATTTATCCTTCAGCACAGCCGAAGACAGCTTTCCTTACTTGTTTTTGTGTTATTTTATTACTATATTATTTGTATAAATTTTACAATATTTTTTGGGTAATTTAATACATTTTTTGTGCAAATTTTTACTATAGTTTTTGTATAAATTTTACTGTATTTTTGTGTAGTTTTTACTATAGTTTTTGAGTAATTTTTTATATTTTTGGTGTAATTTTTTGTATATTTATGGGTTTTACTATATTTTTGTGTCATTTTCACTATATTTTTGTCCAACTTTTACTATATTTTTTTCAATTTTGACTATATTTTTTGCTGTACTAGTTATTGTGAAAAGTATAACTTTTTTGGTGCCGAAGAAGATGGTTTGAACCTGGAAACCACCCCGTGGATCCGCCCCTGGTACTAATCTAATCTTGGCTTGCGGCATTTATTGACGCTTAACCGCCTGGGCGATTTTAGCCATTTCGTATCAAATTCCTTTTTAGCGATAACTGACGCCAATTGCTAACCCCTAGGGAGCTCAAGTCATCCTCCACTTGTTGTTTCCATCTCCTTTATCTCAGTCGAGGTCTCCTCCTTCCTCTGATGCCGAATTCGATAGGGAAACCTTCTGTGCTGGAGCTTCTTTGTCCATTCGCATAACATGTCCTAACCAGCGGAGCCTTTGGGCTTTAATCCGCTGAACTATGGCTTGCGGGAAGGACCATAAATCTTCATACGCCAACAATCGCACGATCTTGTAAAAGATTGTGCCATTGCGGTTAAGCTCTGCTGCTCGAATTATCTTCTCCAGTTCTCCACCATCAGGTTATAGAAATCACACGAAAGAGAGTCGCCCTGTATGAAGCCTCGTTTGGTTTCAAAGAGGTCATTCCCGACTCTGACGGAGCTGTTGGTATTGCTCAACGTCATTTGACAAAGCCGTATAAGCTTTGCAGGGCAGTCAAATTCAGACATGGCGGCATACAGGCACTTCCTTTCTCGCTGGCAAAAGCGGCTTTGAAATTGACAAAGAGATGGTGTGTGCCTATTCTTTTATCACTGGTCTTCTCCAGAATTTGGCGTATCGTGAAAATCTGGTCGATGGTAGACATACCAGGTCTAAAGCCACACTCATAATGTCCAATTAGTTTGTCTACGACGGGCTTCAGTCTTTCACACAATACGCTAGAAAGAACCTTATATGCGATATTAAGAAGACTGATTCCGCGGTAGTTGGTGAGATTAGCGGGATCGCCTTTCTTGTGCATTGGGCAGAGCACACTTAAATTCCAATAGCAGCTTTTCGCCTCCGTGTTTGCACTGCTCGACGGGTAGTCCGTCTTTTCCAGGCGCTTTGTTGTTTTTGAGCCGGGATATAGCTGTCCTCAGTTCATAATAGTAGGGTGGTTGGACGATTTTCTTATCGTCAGGGATGGGAGCATCGGGTTCAATGTCTCCCTCGCAATTTAGCAATGACGAGAAATGTTCCCTCCGTAACTTAAGTACACTCTGTACGTCGGTTACCCTGTCGCTATTATTGTCGTTGCAGGAATTCGCCCGGTCTTTAAACCTTCCGTCAACCGACGTATATTTTCGTAGAATTTTCCGGCATCATTGCAGGCAGCCAAGCTCATATTGTACTACGCAACACATTTTTGGACACCCATGGTCCACATATTGGTCGATAACTCTGAAACCTGAAAAGTTATCGAAAAAGGGATATCTTAAATTTTAAGTTTCCTTATCGAATTGTTAAATTTAGCCCCGTAATATTCGCTTTTTCCATACAATGTACTGCTTTCCTTTCCAACAAAAGCCATTTTCATTATTCGTTGAGTTTCATTTTGGTGCGCTGTTCAGAACAAAAAAAAGTAGGTACATAAAAACTCAAGCAAGGAATGCTTTCAAAAGGGACGCATGAAAAAAAAAAAATGGTGCACAAGCAGACGTCGCGCAGTGTTTGCTTCTACCAGCAAGCCATTCAATGCCAACGCCCTTCTCGAATTGTTGCCGCCACCGTCGGTAATCAAATAAACGGGGCAACATACGAAAGAATGCGCCACTCCGCAGCTCACAGCGATGCGCCAGCAACCAACGCGCTTCATGCACTAAATTTAGCTTGGTTTACTGTACTTTTACTAACTCCGTTCATGGGCTGGTTAAATGGCTGCTACATTTTGTTGTTTTATGTTGCATTTTCTGTTATGTTTCGTCGTCAAAGGCGGACTTATGCAGAAAAGACTCGTGCATAGCCGAATACAATGATTGGTTAACAGTTCGGCTTGATTAGTCGTTTATTAACGAAGTTGGTTGAAGCGTTTGTGATTGGCTTAAAGGAGTGGTTAGCTGGAAACGAATGCATGACGTGGTGGAGTGTGTTACTTGCAGGCAAATTGGTTAAGTGATGCCGTTGTTGCCACCCCAAGCACGTAATGAATATTCACACGTATATATGTACTCACACACTCGCATATATGCTCTGTAGTTCAATGTATGATTACTTGGAGTCATGTATGTAAATGCGATGCGTTCGGTTGTGGATATCAAACGGGATTTGGTAAGTTCTGCGTAGTAAAATCAAGAAAGAAAATGAAGTAAAACCTTGCTTCTTTTATACTAAAATTGAAGCAATTAGGGGACGATTATTGCAAGAACAAGTTTTTTTTTTACTTTCACATCATATGGTAACAAATGCCACAAAACCACGTAAAGGGCACTTTGGTCAAAAATGAGATTTGCTCACCCGGACCTCTGGCTGCCCTGATCCATTCATTAGTAACAAAAAAATAAGATTTGTGCAATAGAATGTCAAAAACACGACATTTGAATCGGACCCACCACAATAGTGGCTCGAGCTATAGTGAAACAGTTTGCCTCTTCTGTAAAATTTGAATGAAAGTTTATACATATGTAAGTTGTCTTGCATTTGTCCGTTACGTTGTTGTGCACACTGCCGGATGAACACTAAGGCAGAATAGGGAACTGCCTATAGGCCCCGCATAACCCCGGCCCTCGTCCACCCACAAAAAGATATACCTATATGGCCAAAAGCGCGGACTGTTACTCACTTTCCAATACAAACTACTACAAAAAGAGATGGATTTGGACACTTCGAATATTTTTGGCCTATGCATCTTAAAGTGCACTTCTGAAGTAACATTTTCTATTGATATGAAAATTTTTGTAGGTCTTCTTATTTAGGAGTTATGGACCACTTTGTATGGATTGTTTCGTTATATATTTTGGAAGTAGGTTTGGAAGTTGCTTCACATTATTGAAAAAGTCTGCTCTTCTGTCAGATTATTTTCAACATGTAGTATACAGTTTTAACCTTTAAAACTCGTATGTAATAGATGGAAAAAAAATTACACTGAAAAAAATTTGTCTGTGCTTTTAGACACACAACTGCTCGGACTGTTACTTTACAAAAAAGTCTGTTACGTTACACGTGCGATTTGCGTTTAGATAAAACGCGCATTTAAGCATTATTTATAGCTTGGCTCTGAATTTCGTTGTAAGTAACATAAATTTAATTGTATTAGGATCAGACATCCAAAAATTTCTTGATCTAAATCTCCCACTAGTGGACATAAAAGGGTAAAAAAAATTTAAAAATATGCAGAGCATTCTTTTCTGTAGCCATTCAAGTGCATTTTTTTGGTTTCTTTTAACATCTGTCAAAAAATTTTCTTCTACAGTTTTCTGGTGAGGTGAAGCGCTCCATCAAAAGTATGTTATTAGTTTTTCTTGTAAATGCTATAGTCTTCCCGCTATAATCACTTTTTCCCAGTGCATATTACAAAAAAGACGATGCATTTTGTACACTCAGAGAAAAAACAAGAATTTTGTACTTAAATCAAGCCCAAATCAAGAATTTTGGTCACGAAAGTAGGGTAATTCCGGATATTCTTATACGAAGTACAAAATTCTTATATCAAGAATTGTTTTCTTACTTCGAAAATTCTACTTTCAAGAATAATTTTGAACGCCCGGGGTTGTTTCAAGAACAATATATTCTTAGGGTTAGTTTTTTATTCTTAATTTTAAACTGAACAAATCTTTTTTTAATCCCAATTGTTTCTTAAACTAATACTAAAATTCTTAAGGGGTTGTGAGTTCGATTATCGGTGAATCAATATACTTTTTTTATATATAAAAAAAAAAAATATTTTTTCAGAGTTCTTGCATTGACTTCATTGAGAATCGAACTCAGGTCCCTCGAACGCTTAACTAGGGTGTTTACTATGCCATCGTTAACTTTTTCTTGCCACTTTCTAAATACATGTTTGTTCTAAATGACACGTTGCTTTTTGTTGCCTCCACCGGGAATCGAGCTCACACGCTTTGACTGCTGCATGGACGTCTCTACCACGAGGCTATCGCGTATTTATGTTTGCTGCCGTCTCATTGCAGCTGTGTTCTATTGTTATTTTGAGACAGTGTAGTATATTTTCAAGAAAAATTGTTCTTGTTTTAAGACTATAAAGTGTTTGATTATTTCGTTCATTTCATATCATCTGCATTACTAACCAATGTAATTCGCAGATAGTTTATGGAATTTTCTTAATATAAGTAAATTTTTCTAATTTATTGATTTGAGTATGTAATAGTTTTGTTTTAAGAACATTAAAACTTTTTGCATCTTATTTATTGATTTGAGTACGTAATGGTTTTGTTTTAAGAACACTTTTTCTTAATTTAAGTACTTTATACTTATTTGAAGCTTTTTGCATCCCAATTTCAAAAACAAGAACGAAAAATTCGTATTCTAAGAATATGTAAGTATGAAAAATTCTTGAAATTTTAAGAATGGAAAAAGATAAATTTAATTCCGGTCAGACTTAATTTTAGAATTCCATTTTTCTCTGAGTGTATGAGGTAAATTTTTTTTTTTGCAAATAAAATATTTTTTTTTGCAGATTTCCGAAGAATGTTTAATGGATATTAATGTTTGTTCTAGCGATTTTTTGTGACAACAAACAACTTTTGGCTCTGAACAAAGACATAACTACAAACTCTACTAATATTGCAGATTATTTGAAAAATAGACTGGGAATGCTCTAAGACAGGTGATTTTTGTTAACGAGCTAGATTTTGCACAAAAAAACTATTTTGAATTTTGGACTGTTACGTTACATGAAAAAATGCTCCCGAATTCATTGTGATCCAAAATGCTCCCAACATTTGTCTCCTCGATATATTTTATAAAATTACTTTCAATTAACCTAAATCCGTCTGAAAAAAGTAAATAAAGCGTTAAAAATAATATTACTGAAATGCAACGTAATTTTTCGTTAGATAATGTAAATTAAAAAAAAAAAAAAATTCATTTAGAAACACCACAGAAACTATTGTATATTTTCGAAGAAAGTAAAAGGTTGTGCGTTGTCTTCGAACATAGGATTCTTTGGCATGTGTGTAACCCCAAAACAATCAAAAGCACGCAAACTTTAAACAAAAAATTTTTTTGTGGTTTTGTTTCTGGCGAACTTGGACATACTCTAAATTAGAATTTCTAATGAACGAAAACTTTATTTGAAATTTCTCAACAACAATATTAAAACCAGGCCCATGTACAGGAATTTTCTATAGGGGGCAGTTTGAACTTTTGGATGCGAAGTCTGTGACTTTTGATAGTTTTTATGAAAAAATTTAGTCGTTGAGAGCCGATAGGGGCTAGAGTCAACACCTGATAGAGATAAATTAAGTATCATACTTAGTTTATCTACACAACAGTACATAAAAATACCGTTGTATAGGTGTTTCCGCCACTGACAGCAGTGGGCAGGGAAACCTAATCATGTTTATTTAATTAATTGAGTGGAGAAAGGCTTGGTATTTCTAACTGGCGTCTATTAGAGACGAAGTTCTTGGGGAAAGGTCAAGTTAACTACGAGGAGGACGCTATCTCTCGAACTCACAACTCAACCGACAAAGCCTATTAATTTCAAGAAGTAGGTACTAACTCTGGCCCGAATTGGCAAATATATACATATGTATGTCTCATTTCAATGGCAGTAAGATACATATGTTTTCTAAAACTCGGCTTAAAACTTTTAGTAAGGTAATGTTGTTGTTGTTGTTAACAATGCATTGCCCTGTCTAGAGTGTATGATCATTCCGAAGATCTTCATCAAGCTCTTCTAAAGGGAGTCCAAGGAAACGGTAAGGTAATCAACATACATTTTGTACCTACATACCTAAGTACATACATACATAGGTCGTTGAAAAATCTCTTGGTTTTTGTTTTTTTGTACTCCTGTAAAATATTGAAGAACTACACTAAGGTTATATACATACATACATATCTACATACTAGACTTAGGTGTCTAGGTAATTAGAAGTTGAAACTTTTAGTTATTGATTTTTAATTAAACTTTTCATATAAAATTTTACGGCGAATATTAATTTTTCATATTTTTTTGTATGTACCTACATTTTGTTTAACAACTGGAAGTCACATTATTTCCAACGCCCTTAAATATGTTCATTTTCTCCCTGGTTGAGCTATTGGAAGGGTGGGTTTCTGCGCAGCAAATTCAACCCCTATGAAGAGAGCGGTGTTGCCATATGGTAGGGAAACTAAAGAAGTTTATTTTTATTTTTAAAAGAATGCTAATACGAATACACTTTTCTGCCTACATATGTATGCATGCATATCGTCAGTAAAATTGCAAAACAGAATATGTATCTTCGGCAAAAATGCAAAACCGTAAAAACATTTTTCTAAAAAAATGTCTTAGGTACAAATTTCAGATATTTAAGCCATAATCGAAATTCATTGAAGCAATACATATCAGAAATTATTTTTATTTTGTGCCATCCGTCTTTTCATGTCAAAATTTTTAATTATCATAAAGTTAAGTTCTGTCTAGAAATTGAAAATTCTTTTTTCAAAAGTTACAAAATTTCACTTTTTTCTCTCCTTTTATTAGAGTTCTTCTTTCTTAATTTTTTTCTTAAAAAACACAGGAATTTCGCACATTATTGTCAGAAATTTTCTAGACATTTGTCAACAGTTTTGGATTTTGGGATTTGGCCAAAGTGTCAGTAAATAATAATTTCCTGTAAATATACACATGTTTATATTTTTACATATTACATATTTATACTTTTATTAATTTGAAATTTATCTTTTTTTCTACAAAAGAATATTAATTTTTCTTGGTTGTTTTGCCATTTTGTTTAGGATTTCTTCAGGAGTTACTTCAATAGTAGGGTGTATTTTGAGTAGAGCCAGCGCATTCATCCTCTCCTGGCCCATTGTAGTTCTTAGATAAGTTTTTAACATTCGAAGGGAAGAGAAAGAGCGTTCGCTAGGAGCAACGGAAACTGGAAGCGTCGCAGCAAGTTTTATATATCGATGTACCGTAGGGAAAAAAGACACGGAACAATTATTTAATGCATCAATGAACGTGCTTGCTCGCTCCTCCTTTGCGACTGTCAAACAATGCCTGAAAAAGTTTTGCTATGTTTTTTATTATGGCTTTATACAAAAAATATTTTTGATCATATTTTCATTTGATTTACTTGATGAGAGATGATTATACGGACTTTTACTAAAATACATTTTTATGTGACAAGTTTTCTACTTTGAGAATTCGCCTTTCTAAAATTTTTAACCTTTTTTTCTATTTTCTATTTGTTAGATTTTGTATTTTTAGGAGGCAAAAATTGTTAGATTGAATTTTCAAAGTGGAAAATGTGTTTTTCATACAAAAAAGTAGAGTTAGTCAGAAAAAATTATATTTTAGTAAAAGTCCGTATAATCATCCCATTTTTTAAATGCATTGATCTTGTAGAGAAATTAACAAGGAATCTGATGATGTAGTTTAGAATTTAAAAAGTGGTGGGCAACACTGTCGAATTTGAATTCCAAAAACGAATTGTTTAAAAAAATAGTAAATAATAGCGAAAAACAAAATATATACCAGAAGATGCAAAGCTCGATCATTACCTTCCATATGATGTAAAGATGAAATCTGTGCGACCAGTATAAGCCGAGATATGATTATTTTAGGAAGTATATATTTTCCTGAGTTTACAAAAACCCCAAACTTTGACAGATCATATCTGCAAAGAAAAAACAAAAACAAACAAAAGGAAAAATACGTGTCCAATTATTTTAAGTAAGGAACGGATAAACTGAGTTTGACCCAAATCGGAGGAGTGAAGTAATATTTTTTACAAAATCCGTGCGAGTTGAAAAAGAATAGCTCATCAGGGATTTTATCATAGGGGCAGATGGTGCCGTTTATTCTCCGCAAATTGATACCACAAGCATCCTAGACCCGGATAAGATATTATGGGCCATTAAGTCATTCCAAACGTTCAAATCGTTTTTTCGGCAGTCGGGCGGAGGTAGAGAAGGTAGATCTTTCGCTCCTACTAAAGTTTATAATGGAAAGCAAATAGTTTGTCGAAGACTAATTAGGTAGTGAATTGGTAGGACGAATGTGTCCCACCCAGCCCTCATCGAGCGCATTCAAATGGTTATTTGAGTTGTACAAACAAAACATATATGAAAAAAAAATTTAAATATCTAATTTTGATTTTCTTTAGTACTGTCTTCAATTTAGCATGACCCGAAAAAAGTTTAACTCTTTTTGTTTTTTAATTCTAAAATATATGGGGCATATTCATAGTCGAGATAAAGTGAGCACTAAAGTAAGCGTCATCTTTTTGACACCGTTTCCAACGGCCTATCTGTCAAAAAAGGTGACGCTAACTTTAGTGCATACTTTATCTCGACTATGAATATGCCCCTATATTTTTGAATCATACATAGAACACCCTTCTGAAGGTTGAAGGTTTGAAAAAACTACATATGTATCTAATTATAATAAATTAAAAAAAAAAAAAAACTAATGGCGGCGATATACCAACAGGTTATCATAACCTCTAACGAGATTTTTAGCCGAGCTTCTCTTTCCAACTTGTGGTGTGTTGCTTTTTGAGTTTTCCTACAAGTTGGCGGGACCTACAGTTTTTTGCCGACTCCGAACGGCACTTGCAAAGCAAATGAATTTTTTGCTGAGAAGCTTCTCATGGCAGAAATACACCCGGAGAGTTTGTCAAACTACTGCCGAGGGGCGACCCCGTTTTTCTAAATAATTTTTGATGTTACTTTTGTCGGGCATCGAACCTCCACGACTTGGTGTAGAAGGCCGAACACTTAACCGCTACACCACGGCGGCCGCCAAGTATAATTAATTATGTAACACTAATTGTGAAAATAGTTCTAATATTTTTTTTTCCAAATTCCAAAGTACCTATATATTTAAAAAAAAAAAAAGCCAAAGAACACCCTCCTGAAGGTGAAGGCGTACAAATGAAAAAATGCGAAATATCTAATTTTAGATATTTTTTTTGGTCCAATCGATTTTTTCTAATACTTTCCAAATGGCGTAATTGACGCTTTCTGAAATGCAACTTGAAATGGTGTAGTTTAGCTCAACCCGAAAAAAATACCAATTTTTTTTTTTTTAAATCCAAAATTTATATTTTCAAAAGACATTGAAACAACCTCCTGAAAAATTCCATATATCGCTAGACGTACATATGTATGCATGCATCGGATGAATAATGAAAAAATTATAATGATGCAAGGACGTAACTTAATTTTTACGATTTTGAAATTTTTTTTAATATTTTTCTTGTTTACCACAGTGTGCTCTTTAAAAGCGCCGAGCATATTTTCGTAGTGCAGTATGCTCAGAAATATTAAAAAAAATAAACTTTACAAAACATAAAAAAGGAAAGAAAGTGAACTTCTGAGATTGCATTACATTAAAAAAAAAAAAAAAAAAAATTATTTTATTTCAAAAGTTTGTTTCATCCTGATTTTCAAGCTCAGTTTGTTTCATCTCCGTGGTAGGCCACGTTGAAAGAAAAACACTGATTTCACTTGGGCCTTTTTAAATTTTTGCATCTGGCAGCACTGCACTTGGGCGACATCTGCTGTTTATTTTTGAAAGCTTTATTCTCACTATTAGATGGCGCTAGCATGTGAGGAGCTGTTCATGGGTATGTAATACACGCAACGCACGACAGACACTGCCTTGCACACACTTCCAGTGTAGTTGTCTATTTTCACACCAGAGGCGCTGCATATTTTTATAGACAGACGACATAAACAGTTCGTCATTTTCGCCACGACTATTTTGATAAACAAAGTTCTTTCATCCCTTGTTTATATTTCCCCTTTTAAGAAAAGCAATTTGCTGTGATATCAATTCGTCAGCTTGTACCCTTATTAGCGACCGATAACCAATGATTGTAACACCAGCTGCATAAATTCAAACAAACAATCAACGGCAGAGCCATTTTATGTGCCACAAAACCCAAATGTGCAACAAACAAAGAAATCTGTTGTAAGCTGAAACAATTCGAAATGGAGGCAACCGGATGCTGTTCACTCAGTTCAATATATGTATGTACATATGTAGATAACACTTGTTGATTTCCATTTGAGTTTTTGGGCTGATATGGGGTCCTATCAACTATTCCGATTGAACTTCCACGTGGATTAATTGTAATAGAATTCATAGGCATCACATCGACGTTATCGAAATTCTCTGCCGAATTTCGTTGAAATCTATTGAATTCTTCCACGATCTATGTATTATATTTTCTCCCGTCGGTAGCCCCGACTATTCACTCACTGAGAGAAATGCCTTGAATGTTGTGACAATATCACTATTGATAACATGTTTAGGATTTTTTGTTTTTTAAACGAAGTATTTAGAATTTATCAATAGTTTATATGGATACCACTTCAATAGTGATTTATCAAAAATGTATTGATGGAACATCCATATTGATTGATGGGACAGGATTATCAATTTTTATTTAATGTAATATCAATAAATATGGATGTTCCATCCATAGATTTCCCTCCGTGGAATCGTTGAGGCAAATTTGGGCCAAAATGGCCTAAATTTGGCACAAATTCCAACTGCTCGAAAATACCTTTCAAATGATACACTTCTGGGTATCTATCTAGGGTAGGGAAGTCAAAACAGTTAAGTCCAAATAAGGATATTACACGATAGCGAATAACCGTGTCTATAGCAGGGCTGCACAACGATATAGTAAACGAAATAATTTCGTTTTGTTAATTATCAAAAAAATATTTCGTTTCAATAATTATCAGAAAAAATTTTTTTTCGTTGATGATCAAATCAAAAAATAACAAAATTTTTTTTTTTCGTTAACGTCAATTCATTTTGCTTAGATATGTACACTAGGCTGGGTCGGAAAATAATAAGTTAAAGAATAAAAAAAAAGTTTTTGGTAGTTACTAAGTACTAAATGGAATTGGAAGTCGGCACTCAGGGCTGTACCCAGTTTCCTTAAAAAATCTACAAAAGTCTCGATTTTAATGTCGCCACACTCGCCTCGATCCATTTAAAAAAAAAAAAATTGTCACTACGTCAAAAGCAAGTGAGAAAATATATAAATCGACAAAATTCAAATTTTTTACAGGAACAAAAAAAAAGAGTGTGACGTCAATATGACGTCAAATCGACAATTTCAGTCGAGACGATCGATCGAAATGAGTTACAGAAACGCAGTACTGATCTGAAATACACCCGGAGAGTTTGTCAAACCACTGCCGAGGGTTCAGTTTTAGGTCCAGTTTTAGGTTTCTGGCAACTGCTAGCTCCCATAGCAACAGAATAAATAGCAGAACTAGTTTGTGAAATCAAGGGTACCCCCTAAGTTGAAACACAAAAGCTTTAATATCTCAGTTCAATAAAAGGTGGCGCTTTAAGCCCAGTAAATTTATGTTTAAGTTAAAAGTTCCATAGAAATGTTAACTGTTTTTTTTTGCATCATCATTGAATACGTCAGTTTTACCAGATACCTAGTTGAAAAAGGAAGGAGTAGCAAGCCATTACGGAAACTCTGTTCCATGTTCGTTATTCGTTACATGAAATGGAAATGGGTTATGTGAGGATTCCGCTTCACATCGTCGGTGACCCTGCAAAACCAAGCATCATAAAAGATATTCTTTACTTGGTTTTGCACTTTCTTCGACGATAAATGCGCCATTGTACATGAAGTGCTATCGTAATTTTGATTTCCGCAAAATGTATTGTCATCGTGTCCTAAACTATGTATGTGCTAAGTTTCATGTCCCTAGGTTACCAGAAAGTTAGTGAATTCCCGAATTCAAACGAATTTTTGAAATAGCACGATCCGTACTCTACCGGAGTTGTTTTGATGGGGAATTGCATTGGGACCGCTGCGGGAACGTGCCTTATGCTTATATCAGCAGCAAAGCATTATCGCACTATTTCGCCCTCTCTTTTGCGACCTGGAATAATATTGAATTCATTCAAATATTCAATTGTTTTTTTTTTTTTTTTTTTTTTTAATAAATAACGAAAAGAAATTTGTTCTGATAATTTTTTATTGTTTTCAAAAATAACGTTAAATTTTTTCGTTGAACAAATAACGTTAATTTTATTGATAAACGAAACGAAATCAAAAGTTTTTTTTTGTTTTTTTGATAAATTTAACGTTAATTTTCAGCCCTGGTCTAAAGCCCCTTTTGGTTTGGAATGTTTCGAAGAGATTCTTACTGATTCTGAATACTTTGTCTTTTTATAATATTTAACCCTTATTTCAACTCTATCCACCCACTGTGCATTCGTTAAATTGCATCTTTAACGTTACGCCCCTAATTGATTATAATTACAATTATTATTTATTGTAACCACTATTTTCACGCTTTAATTACTATAGTGGTTGTTAATTTAAATATTATGATGTGACATCACATATCTATCTAACAACAATCACATACATTCCTGTGTATGAATGTATGCATTTATTTAAGTTTCTCCAAGCCATAACAAATGCAACTGCATAAATTTACTAAAAACAAACCACTACCTTCATATTCTCAATCATTCAATAACTCATTAAAAAGTAACCTATTCAGATTAACATGAAATAAAAAATGTATTTGTTAAAATCAATCGTTATTCTTTGCCTAAAGCAAATTTATATAAATAGTCGTTAAGGGGTACACGAGGAATGTAAAGAAAATTGTTAACAAATAAACAAGTGGTGATGTGATGGGTGGGTGGAGATTTGTGGCGGGTTGTGTGACACTTACATTGGTAGTGGTATATGATGTATGACATATTTCAATATATAGGTATGACCGAACCCAACAAAAAACAAGTAAGGAAAGCTGTCTTCGGCTATGCCGAAGGCTAAATACCTTTCATGAATAAGCGTCACGATTTTCACCGTTTGATCCCAGTACAGCCTGTGTGAATTTAACTTAAGCTCATACCGAAATTATCGGAACTATCGATTATATAGGGGCGATGTGTTATATTGGTCCAATCTCATTGAATATTAACATCGACATTCCACATTCTAAAATAGTAATAGGTACGAAATTTCACGTTCCTACCTATATAATTACAGGAGCTATCTACCAAAATCCGTTTATCGTAACAATCGATTGTATGGGGGCTATGTGAAATATTTATCCCATCTCGATGATTTTCAACATCGATATTTCACATATAAAAATAGCGATACCTCCAAAACTTCACGTTGCTACCTCTTTAATTACAGGAGTTATAGCCCAAAATCCGTTTATCGGAATAATCGGTTGTATGGGAGCTATATGTTATATTGGTCCGATCTTGCTGGTTCCGACAAATGATTCCTATATTGGAAAATGGTGGCCGCATACCAAATTTCAGCCAAATATCTCAAAAACTGAGGGACTAGTTTGCGTTCAAACAGACAGACAGACAGAGAGACAGACGGACAGACGGACAGACGGACAGACGGACATGGCTAAATCAACTCATCTCGTCATAATGATCATTTCGGTATACTTATTGATGGGTCTATCTCTTCTACCATTTCATGTTCATGAAAGGTATAATGAATAAATTGACAGCAAGGAATATGGTCGAGAAACCTCAGTTGTTAAATTACAAGACTTATATAAGCATTACCATATATATAGGTTTTGCTTTCTGGTGCCTTTTACAAATGGCGGGTCTCGTGTTAGAAGTTTGATCTTTAAAAATAAGCCTTATATAAGGTTAATATACTTATTTGCTGTAAGTTACAAAGAATCTTCCATTATTGTTAGAGTTTTCTCTTTATTATGTTGTTATCTTTTTATTGTTACTGTTTCATAACATTTTGATTGGCCAACGTGTGTGCTGGTGACATATTCACAAAACCAAAGCCTCTTCACTAACAATGCTTGTCACAGGGTCCTTATGACCAATATGCACTCAGCGGCGCTTGAATAAGATCAACGTGTTATTCTTATAAGTGTGTATCTCTGAACGCATATTGTCACAACATTGCATCTCATAAAAAATCACATCACTTCATTGCATAAGATATCAGATCACTTGGAAAATAATCACATGATCGCATCTATGATTTGAGATAGATGTAGTGATATAATAAGTGATTCCATATCCGATGATCTTTATAAAAAAACACATTTTCATACAATCCCGAAAATTGCTTCACAATACCGTTGGTATTTACAGCAATAGACTACGAGTCAAAAAGCATGCCAAAAGTAGCGTTGTCAGTTACTGGTACACACTATATATAAAGGCAAAATTTGCTCAGAAACCCCAAATATTTTGGTGACATTAAAAGTCAGAGTTCGCGTCGATAACGCACTTCACCAGCGCCTTAAATTTTAGTTAACCTTGTCAAAGAGGAGTTCTGGACAATATAAGAGATATCTATGCTTTGAGTCATGCAGATGGACTGTAGACCATATCAAAATCAGCCCAACTCTCTTTCAACACTAAATATGAGTAGGTGGCACTATTAAAGTGACGTGAAATGTATCAATGAAAGTTATGCATGTAAAACAAAGTTTAAATCCTTCACTAGGGTGCCCGTTAATATTGGTTTGCTACTCTCGGTTTGTAAATGTAAGGCCTTTGCTATGAAAAGAAGCAATATAAAGCTACATTTACACTGCACCAAATGCGTCACTTTTGGCCAAGTTTTTTCGAGACCGTTCATCCGCAGATTGAATTTAATCACCAAATTAAGTCAAATTAAATTAAATTCGTCTAATTTGGCAAACAAATTCATTCTGCGGACAAATATTCTCGAAATAAATTTGCCAAAAGCGACGCTTTTGGTGCAGTGAAAATGTATCATAAAAATGTTTCAATAATGTTTCCCCTTCAACACTAGAGTAATAGCGTACAATCTAATATTACATACAAAATTAAAAATAAGTGTTTTGGATTTTCCTCTTAATAGAATGGTCAAGTGTCTGATGCATGTTGGAGTTTATCAACTAGTTTGCATGTACATATGTGTGTATGTAGGGTCCTCTTTCGGTTTTGTCTGGAGGGTTAAATGCGAGTAGCCTAGATAAATATTTGTTTATTTTGTTTCGTTTGTGTTTGCTTTGAAAGGCTCGTTGATGCCTCCAGCAGAAAGCAATATCCAATGAAGTGACAAAATCATATACATACCTTCCTATATAGGTAACTTGACAAGTGTGTATGTAAATCATATATGGTTAAAGCAATAACAAGAGTAATGATTTGTGAGAGTTACAATAACCATGATAATAAACAATTGTTTGAATGTGTTTTTCGTTTAGTTAGTCGTTTGATTTTGATTGAAATTGAAATTTTGATATTAGTTAAGGAAAAGCAACTAATACAAAAGATTTAAATGCTTATATTTATAACTTTAATGAAATGTTTGCCAAGACTTTATTTCATCAAACTTTATTATGTAAACAAGATAGCTTCAGTTTACTTGATGTCACATCCTTGCATCTGATATAAGAGATAGGTCCTTTTTGATAAATATTTTATAATATTTTATCTCAGCCGTCGATATGTTTATTCTTATTGTTACTTTAAACGAGCTAAACTTGTATCTTTGCATATTTGTATATCCGGACTATCTCGGGAACCGCTTGACCGATATGGATGAAATTTTGAATATAGATAGTATGGTTGATTCTAAGACTATCCACTTGATGGGTGTAAAGGGTTGCCACATATCTAAATTTTCTTTAATTATGGAGCTAGATATGCCAATATGGGTATCAAATGAAAGGTATTTTCGCCGACATACCAAATAAAATATTTTCAAGTAGGGTTGCCGCCTAGAGTTACCATTTCGCCGTATTGTATTTGTATTGTATATTTTTGGGATCATATTTGGATTATTTTACGATCATTTTGAGATTAATTAGGTGTCAGTTTGGGATAATTTTGGGGATATTTTGAGATTATTTTGGGTTCAATTTTGGATCATTTTGGGATAATTTCTGGCTTATTTTGGGAACATGTGATGGTCTTTTTGGGGTCGGTTTGGGGTTATTGCTGAAGCGTGTAACCAAAGATGACTTGATCTGAAACTTATTGCTCTCTGAGAATGCTCTAATTGTGTAATTTTTTATAACAGTGTTCAGTGGTGCCAGTATTGCGAAGATAATATTTGGGCATTTTGATTTAAACTTTGGTTATTTTGCCTTTTTCACATTAAGTCATGTAAAGAATGTTTTTCTTACAACGCACTATTTCATAGTTTTTTTTCTTAATAAATGTTGATATTTGAAGCAAGTAACCAATTTACCATCGAAATCCCTGCTCAATTTCAAAACGATATTACTCGCGCTAATAGGAAAATTAAAGTAAACTTTGGCCATCAGCAAATCCTACGACACATTTCCTTATGATTATCATTTTATACTCTTATTTATTACGTTCTTACAGCCTTTTTAACTAAAATCCCAAATCACAAATAAAAAACCTTCTGTTTTCTGTCAATATATTTCAGCTGGTAACCAGATTTTTCGCTGCTTCTGCTGGCAGATGTTCCTCGATTATGCAGTGTTGCCAAGTCGCAACACATAATCAGTACCCCCGATAGGTGGCGCGCAAGACAGTTTCACATCAAGTCATCTTTGCGCGTAACAAGGTTTTTTCAGTATTGCAGAAAAGAGACTACAATATTTTAATCAAAAGACAATTCATCCAAAAGCTTTGATTCTCTGAATTGACTCTAAATTCAGTAATCGATTATAATTATAATTATAGAGTCCTGGGAAAACATTTGACTACAATGTTGGTTACACAATTTTACCATTTTGATAAGCGGTTTAGTATTTTCGCCGACGACATGAACATTTTTATACATACAAGCATACATTCTATGTATATGTATATTAGGGTGATTCAAATGAAAAAAATTGTGTTGTTTCGGTCTTACCCCTGAAACTTTAGGTATTGATGAGAAAATAAGCCTTGTAATATATTAGCGCAGTAACTTAACCCTTAGGGGTGACTATTTTGTATGGGGGAAAATGGCATTTTTTTTTTTCAAAGTGAATTCTTTTTCAATTTTTGAAACTTTTTTCAAAATATTTTTACATACTCTCAAAGCTGAAGCCTTGACACCAAATTTTTTTATTTGAATCACCCTAATGTACATATATATATATACAGAAATGCAATTATAATAAAGAAATTAACTCACCTGTCGAATGTTGTAAAAATAAATGTTTGCAATTATTTTCCAATGCAACACATTGTCAACAGCAAAAACTAAGCTTAGTTGCTGCCAATTAGAGATATGTTGAAAGCCACAAGCAAAATACACAAAACCACAAATGTGAAAAAGCTTAAATGCATAATGAAGCCAAGTAAGTAAATTTATTTATGCAGTCAAGAAAATATGTAAAATTTTGCGGGAAATAAATGAACGCAAAGCTACCCAACTGAAAAGCATGATGGCTTAGAATCAAAATCTTATCTTCAGATTACTTAGAAATATATATTTAAACATGGTGAGCTGAAACGCATACGCAGGCATATCTAATTATGTTTTCAGTTTAAAAATTAAATGGAACTTAAAAAAGCACACTAAATTTAATTTCAATGCAAACATTTCTCTTGAACATTCATCACAGCTTGAATTCTACGAATAGCCACGTTCAAGTGAATTGCGATTTTCTTTGGCTTTTTGTATAACATTTTTTATCGCTTTTCATTTTCCTGTTTAGAATTTTTTCTTTTTATTGCAGTCACTTTTTTGTGTTTTGCTTTTATTTATTAAACGCTGCCACTAAATACTCATAACCTGCGGCGCAGTGCTTCAATAGCAAGCAACAATTGCCAGGATATGCTAGTGAAACTGGAATTTTTTTATGTATGTATGCGCGATTGTTGTTATTGGCAGTAGTGTATTGTTGAATGAATGACTTGTGTGCGGACTTGTCTTGAGCATTTACAAACGGAAACCGGAAACAGGAAGCACAAGTAAAATGAGCGAGAGAAAAGAAAAAAGTTGTAGTAATACAATTGGGTGTGTACTAACATACATACGTGTATGAACGAAAAACTCATAAGTGAAATGGACGTTAGTTGAGAAATGTTAGTGCTTATATTGAGACAAAAATTAGATTTTTAGTAGATGTTTAAGTTAAAATGTCAAATTGGATTTTAGTTTAAGTTTCTTTATGCTACTCCTGATAAATATATACAATATGGTGGCATATGGTGATGGTATGTAGAAAAAAAAATTCTGACCAATTTTTGCGCTTAATACTCTAGTTTTGAGTTGAAGTTTAAAAAAAAAAAGGTATTTTTTTAAGTTTATTGCAGCTATTTTAGTATTTGAAAACGTTAAAAAAAAAAAATAGTACATTATTTAAAGCAATTTTTTTCTACCGGTAATAATTTTATTCGCCTATTTTAGTAGGTTTTCTTGCCCTTTTAAAAAAAAACTGTGTTTTGGTCGAACTATACACGAAACACCGGTTAAAAGATTTGTAACAAACCCAAAAACTGGTTTTACGGGCAAAAAAATGTTTTTTTTTTATTTTTTCATAAAAAAAACATTAAAACCCCAATTTTCAACCTAGGTATTTCGAAATTCTCAACGGTTTTGGATAGAGAAATGTTGACACTTTCGAACTATATATAGTATGATTCCGCTGGACGTTTAATATAAAGCGCCAAAAATGGTGATTTTTTTATATTTTTGTGTGGGGAACCCCCCCTAGGAGGTGTTTCTGGGAGTGTGCCACTGGCATGGGTGGGTGGGCCCTTCAAAGACGTCATAACTTTGGACATGATTGGGGCAATCCAAGTTTGTCAACGTAGGATTTTTCAAAACTTTAAGGCTCAAAGTTCAAACTACAAATTTGGGACATCAGAGTTCGTTTAAGAGGTATCCTTCCTTCGGCAAAGTATCCCTTTTATCCCTTAAATGCGATTTTCCTTGTCAGTTGGGTGACTTTGAAATCGATTCGCCTTATTACACACAGTGTCCCTGTTAGGGCGCTTGAGACCAAAATATTAGATGTTGGATTATGCTGCATAACTTGAAAACTTGAAGTCCTTTCAAAAAAAAAAAAAAAAAAAATTGGTACAGTTAAGTAGTAAATACCCCACGACACATACCAAAAAATATCACTCATTGCCAATTAGTGCCATAAAAATTAGGTCAAACCCGGAAAAACCAAAAAATTTGTAAAAAAATTCAACTTCTCGCGTTAAAAACATGTCATACTCTTTTCAAATAAACAAAACTCTACACATATGTTGAAAGTTACAGCATTTCTCTATCCAAAACCGTGGAGAATTTTGAAATCGACACAATCGAAGACACTGAAAACACGTTTTTTGACTCTAAACCTAGATTTTGGGGATGTTAAAATCTTTTGAAGGGCGTTTCGTGTATAGTTCGACCAGATGAACAATCTCTACCAGGTCGCTTTAAAAGTGTATTTTTATACCTTTCATGAAGATGAAATGGTATTATAACTTTGGTCCGATGTTTGTAAGTATGAGAAATATGTATACCAAAATGATGAGGATGACGAGATAGGTTGATTTAGCCATGTCCGTCTGTCCGTCTACCTGTTTGATCGCAAACTAGTTTCCCAGTTTTTAAGATATTTGGCTGAAATTTGGTATGCAGCCACCATTTTCTAATATAAAAATCATTTGCCGGAACCAGCAAGATCGGACCGATATTACATATAGCTCCCATGCAATCGAGTGTTCCGATAAACGGATTTTGGTAGATAACTCCTGTAATTAGATAGGTAGGAACGTGAAATTTCGTTACTATTGCTCTCTTAGAAGGTGGTATGTCGATGTTAAAAATCAATGACATTGGACCAATATAACACATCGCCCCCATATAACCGATAGTTCCGATAATTTCGGTATGAGCTAAAATTAAATTAACGCAGGCAGTACTGGGGATCGAACAATGAAAATCGTGACACTTATTCATGAAAGGTATGTAGACAGCTTTCCTTACTTGTTTTTTGTAACACTGGGTAATTGTAATTTTGAAAGTTTGTAATTATAGTACATTTTTCATAGGACATACACGGCGTATGAGTAACATTTCGTTATTCGAGTAAGAAAAGTTCAAATAAATTGTTTTCTTCATAATTACCAGAGATAGTGTGGATAGATTTCTGTGTTATTCTTAGAATAACATTCACAGAATAAAAGGTATTTATAGAGTTCAAAATAAACAAATTTACGTAACTATTTAATGTCTTTCATTCAAATTTTTCATTTTTATTTGCTTGGCCTATATACTACAGCCTCCTCCGCATTGCGTATTTGCATAATTTACATACATACATCAATGCCAACACAAAATTTCATTTCTATTTTGATATTTATTTTCGCAAGTAAAGTCGCTGGGTGGCCGTTCCGTCAAACATTTAAAGTTGCATGCAATATTTTCTATGTATGCAGATCTGTATTCACCCGGCAGAGCAATCGATAACTAGTGTATAAGCGAGGTAGTTCCGAACTAGGACTGGCGAACGGTCGGCACATTGGATCAAGAATCAGTGGACTTTGAAATATACAGAGCGACAACTTTGGTTAATATCACCATTAGAACAGCCAGAGCCTGAGACCATAAACAAATTACAAAAATCTTTCCTGGTTTTGTTTAAACACAGAAACAGAATTACTTCAAGTTTATATTCGATTCGATTGGGACAACCCCCAGCTCCTTGGCATATTTCAATTTCAGCCGGTAGTATTTGAAACCTAATACTTTTTCTCACTAACCGTGTGTGACCGCTGCGTATATGCATAAGTGTGTGTGAGCATCTGTCGCCACTTGACCATTGGCCTAGTTTTTTGAATACATTTTAGCAATTTTGTTTTGCTTTACTTTGTTTGCAATTTGCATTTTTTACAACGGATTTATTTTGGCAGCTAAAGTAGTGCAGCGGTACGATACAAAAAAAAAAAAAAAAAAACACAAAAAAGGGTGAAAATGTAATAAAATGTGAATTTGATGAAAAGTCGTATGTGAAACTAGCGGTGAGTATTTAAATATTTTTGTGTGTGTTACTTTTTAGATGCTTGACTAATTTGAGTGACGTGGATAGAGGGATGACCAGCGTGAAAAATGGGCTAAAGGAAAATTCGCAATATGTCGGCAATAACTGTGAAAACTGACAGTTTGCACATTCTGCAAAAACAAAAAGCACACATCGGAAAAACTAACATAAATCCAATGGAAGTCAAACATCCTAAGCCTTAACATAGTCTGCGTGCTTTTGTCTGGCTTGGGGGTTCAAAGTAACACCACACAAAAACTGCTCACTAATTTGCTCACTCAAATGGCAGTTTTATATAATTTAAATAAATTTTTGTTGCTTTTTCTTCAATTTATATGACAAAGCGGAAGCTGGGTACATACGCAAAGCTTAGTTGAACTACACACTCGTCTTGCAAGGGTGCGTGAATGCATGAGAGTTATAGGGATGTGTGTGTTGGCATGTGTTTCATTATGTGGAGCGTGTTTGGTTTGCTTGCTCATACGCCTCGGGGTATTTGAGCAGTGCGTGCAGTTAGTTTTTCAAATTATGCTAATCAAATCAACTTTTGCAAAACGAGACGGAAATAAAACCAGTAAGGAAGTCTAAGTTCGGGTAAACTGGACATTAAATACCCAGCAGTAGTTTTCATATGATTTTTCGAAATATTCCATTTCGGAAGTGGGCGTGGTTGGGCAGCGATTTCGTCCAATTACATGAGGTATACTCCCTATTATGCTAGTATACTTGTACCAATTTCATCGTTCTACCGTAATTAGTTTAAAAGTTACGACCAGTCGAATTTTCAAAAATATCTCCCTTGAAAGTGGGCGGTGCCACGCCTACTTTTAAAAATTTATCCAAAAATCATAATAGAATGACCAGGGGGATTCACTTATAAAATTATATCATTTTAGCCATTTCAGCTACCGAGATATGTCAATTTATGTGATTTTCGTAATTTTTTCGATATCGAAAAGGGGCGTGGTTATCATCCGATTTGGCTAATTTTCAATAGCAACCTGCCTTTGGCAGAAAGTAACCGTTATTCAAAATTTCATGCAAATATCTCAATTTTTACTCAAGTAATCGTGTACACGGACAGACAGACGGACATGCCTTAATGAACTTTTCAAACTAAGAACTTTCATATATGGAACTCTATATTTATCTCGATTATTTTGTGCCGTTACGTAGTACCGTTATGTGGACTAGTACTTTGTACTAGTATTAGTACGCTGGGTATAAAAATTAATTTTTACCCATACACAAATTACACAATTACTAACTTTTGAGGGGAAAGATATAGAAGACAAATTTTTGAATCATCCTAATCTACATACCCTCATCTACATACCGCTTATCGAGTTTATCGAAAAGACATACATAGCTTAGATCTCAGAAAATATAAAATACTGGCACAAACTTTTATATTTCCTAAAACATATGTTGTTAGTCCATTTTGTAGAATGTGTACTTACTCCCTTTTCAGAATATTGAAAGCGCGACATTACACATTTCACCCACCATATATGAAACTTATGCTAAAGCTAACGAGCAAATTGGTAGATTTGGTATTAAGCACGTTCGTTCGCCCATACATATATATCTCACACCCTTTGTGCAGTAGTTCATTGCAGAACAGGATCTAAACAGTCAGTCGCAGTCGAATGAATCCTTAAACTTTCAGAATACATTGACGACTGAGTGAAAGGTCAACCTATTTCGAAATGTGTTTCAAAAATGTCCTACCTCAGAGTTTTTGTTTGAAGTATGCATACATACATATATGTAGAGCGGTTTTGGTTTAAACACGGTCTATTTAAAAATTTGGTACAAGAGCGCACTATCGCAACTTCAATATGTTTTCAGCGGAGATGAGGCGTTATTTTGTAGCGCATATCTCTAAAAGTATTCATAGTAGTGAAAACTGATAAATAGCTAAATAAGATTAAACTCTTAGTAGGGAGCGAGGCACCTTCTATACAAATGCGATATTTCTTACAGAATATTTTGACCGGTACTCATGGTAGAATACTAAAAATTGGTAAAGAGTTTAATAAGATCAATCTCTAATCACCTTATGAAAGCTAAGGTGTGAAGGAAAAGGGGGCGTGATACCTCTCATACAGATGGAATTTCATGGTTTAATCCTGAAAATTGGGTAAAAACTAAATATGTAAGTTTAATCTCTAATACGTCAAGAAAAAACTAAGGGGGGGGGTGTTCACCTCCCATACAAATTATATTTTTTTGTACTGTAGATATATAAGTATGTAATAGAATATTGAAAATAGATGCGCATAGAAGATTTCATACTTTATATCTCTGGGACTACTTATGGTTAAGAACTGGGAATCGGCAAAAACTCAAACGAAGTTGATCTCAAACACAGAAAAGCTTAAACTCGATAACTCTGCCCAACTATTTATACGGGCTGTAGTATTTGGATCAAAAATAGTGATAGGGATATAAATGGAGATAGTCATAGAAATAGGAAAAGTAATAGGGATATGTATAGTAAAAAAGGGAGAAAAAGTTAAAAGCGATATAAAAGATAAAGAAAGGAAAGGCGGAGATGAACATAATAATGATTTTTTTTTTCAAATAGTGGAGAGTAGAGATCTTCAGCAAGAAGATCTCAAAGTTTTTAATATAGATTTTTCACTTGTTTAGTAAACTTCAAAGCTGATATTGTATCCTTGTTTTCAAGGAGGCAGTACCATTTTAAGCCTGAGTAACTGTTCAAATGTGTTAATATGTTTAGCTTTTGAATTTGGCTACAAAGTACGCTTTTACTTGCATGTATATGTATTTAGAGCTATGTATATATGTTTGGTTAAATGTGACATGGTGGCAATTGCTGATTAAAATTCGTACACTATAACTGACTGTCGTTAGCTGGTCTATTGACGCAATTCGACAAATTTAGCAAATTCAAATGCAATAAAGTGTAACACAAGTGACAGTATAATGACGACCATTGACATACGCGCACACATGTTGACTACATAGTATATGCAACATATCTCAGATGGGCGTTTTTATGTTAGTTGGTGGGGGGAAGGCTTGAGTGGCATGTGTGGCATGAGCGACGCGTGCCATTTTTAGCACATACTTATACACATGCATGCGAGTGGTGGCATTAAAAGTGCTTTGTTGCAGCTCTGGCGGGGGTGGTGGCGCCTGGCCCAACTATCGCTGAATGACAGGCAGCCGGGAAACGTGCAAGTAACCGCCTACCACCCAGCGCAATGTACTTTTTTTCGTTTGGTAGAGGGCAGGCGAGGGTGTTTCGTAGAACTGCAGGAATTTGCAATAATCGCACAATAAGCTGCATCGATTGAAGTGAAGCTTGAGTGAGTGAGTGTATGAGGCAGGGAAGTGACATATTAACTGCATGAAATGCCTAATAAGCAACGGATTTTCGAATACAAAATATTTATTTGTAAACGCACACTCATACATGAACTCAGATCGGAATTACTTACCCAGTGAGTTGAAGAACAAGCTCGGTTACACGGCTGCTGCAGAGGTCAATCATACCTTTTTTCGGAACTGAAAGCTGTATGGTTATGGTTATGCCTATGACCAGTAAGTTTAACCATAATCATAACAATATGTATCTTCATGTGCATAAAAGTTATTGACCTAACTATAACCATAACCTTATAATAACCATAACCATAACTACCATAACCATAACTACCATAACCATAACTACCATAACCATAACTACCATAACGATAACTACCATAACCATAACTACCATAACCATAACTACCATAGCCATAACTACCATAACCATAACTACCATAACCATAACTACCATAACCATAACTACCATAGCCATAACTACCATAACCATAACTACCATAACCATAACTACCATAACCATAACTACCATAACCATAACTACCATAACCATAACTACCATAACCATAACTACCATAACCATAACTACCATAACCATAACTACCATAACCATAACTACCATAACCATAACCGTAACTATAGCTACAACCAAAACTATTACCATAAGCATCATCATCATAACTACAACCATAACCGTAAGCATCATCGTAACCACAACCATAGCCGTAAACATAAACAAAGCCATAACCATAACCAAAACCACGGCCATTGCCATAGCCATGACCAAACCCATAACCATAACCATAGCCGTAACCATAACCATAAAGCTCCGAAAGAGAGAAATCTGTCCCTTAAGCTGTTGCAAATAAATTTCAATTGCACTTTGTGAACGACTAAGTAGTGTATTTTGAAGCCTTTTCTATATGAAAAGTAGAGCAGAAAGATGTGGGAAAAGCTTGAGCTGCTAGCTCATAAGAAAAACTTACGAAAATTCTGTAAAAAATGCTGCCATTGACGGAAACCTTCAAGCCAAACGTGAACTTCTTTTTGCCATCATTCACGTCCTCACTTTGTTACACTGGGCTAAAATGTTAATTTGTGAAATACACAACAAAATCGACATTATTTGACAATGGAAATGTGAAATTTTGACATTTTGTTCTTGTTTTTTGTTTGATTTGTTCGATTTCGTGTCGTTTTCACCCGCATTCAACAGAATAAATTAATAAAAAAATGAAATCCCTTTGCTGTCAATCGCTTTTTTTGTTGTTTTGCTGTAATACAATTTCAGTTTGAGTAAATGTATCGATTTTCAACCCCGTCGATCTGCCACAATCATTGCGAGGATATTTTATAGTTCCATGCCCTTTGCACTTTCACTTTGAATGAATGTATGTAAGAGTGCAAGTGTTTGTTGTTTGTGACATGTTGCTGCTTGTTGTTGTAAGCTCGTGAATGCACACAGCGGGATGACACGCTATTTTAATACTTTGTAGCAGAAATATAGCAAACTTAGGGAAACAAACCAAAACACCTAACCAAAAAAACTTGAAAAACCCTATGGTTTTGCAAAAGGAAAATAGAACATTCTTAAAATTTTAAACCGTTTTATTTTTCGAAGTCAGAACCGAAACGGTTTACGAAATCAAAAACAAACTTTTACATTTTTCAAAACCAAATCTACAAATTGCCACATTTTTCGAAACCATAAATTAATCAAACCAAACTGTTTAATTTCTTTAAAACCAGAGCCAACCCCAACAAATCCTCAACCGTTTCATTTTTCAAAACCAAAAACAAACAGTTTTATTTTTCGTAACCAAGCACAAATTATTTCAGTTTTCGTTTTTCAAATTTAAAACTAATGCGTTCCAATGTTTCAAAACCAAAAACCTGCTTAGTGGGAGTAAGAGGTAAGCATATAAACAAACTAATATCACAAAACTCGGGATGGAAAGCATAAACCACGATTAGGCGTCTTTCTGCATGGAAAACCGGATATAAAATTATTTTTTTTTTTTGTAATTTCAAACCCCATCTGAAACCGTAACATAGACTGAGCCCTTAACGTTATTTTTATTCGGTTTCTTTCATTGATTAGGAAAATTATTTAAAAACGAATATATGTATGAGTAATTGAAAAAGCACAAAGGCTCGGCAGTAATGATTTCCTAAAACTTTTACAAAAAAGCAAATAGAAATCGTTAAACACCATGCTTTCCCCCTTTTTTAAATTTTATACTCATCTGCGCTTGAATTAAATAGTTGAACTTTCCCAATATATGTAATTATAGCTGGTACTCTTCTGTGAATTGCAATTTTGAGGGTAAAAAACGAAGTAAGATCTTTATTGAAAACAATTAAGAAAGTCTAAATTCGGGTAAACCGAACATTAAATACCCAGGGGTGCCGAATTTCATCATTCTTCTATAATCAGTTGGAAAGTTATGACCAGTCAAATTTTTAAAAATGTGCCCCTTAAAAATACGCGGCCAGCGCACTTTTAAAATTTAACAGAAAATCACAATAGATTCACCAGGAGGATTTACCTACCTATTTTTGCTGTTTTCCCTTACCGAATTATGTCAATTTAAGCGATCTTCGAAATATTCTATATAAAAAAAGGGAGTGGTTATCATCCGATCTCGTCCGTTTTCAATAGCAACCTACCGTGGCCAGAAAGTAGTCTGTATATCAAAATTCTTGCAAATGTCACAATTTTTACGCAAGTTGTCGTGTACACGGACAGACGGACGGACATGCCCTTATGAACTCCTCTTTTAAACCTTAGAACTTTCATATATGGAACCTTACATCTTACTTACTTACTTAAAATAGCATTTAACCACCTAGGCGATTATGGCCGTCTAACATGTTTCGCCAGTCGGTTCCTTGTTGGGCCAACTGGCGCTAATTGGAGACACCTCCTGTTCTCAGATCTGCCTCCACTTGGTCCTCTCATCAGAGTGGTCGCTTCCTCTTCCTCTACTTCCACCGGCGGGTGCCGATAAGAACACTTTCTGGGCCGGAGCCGAAGCCGCTGGGTTTTAATTCGCTGAACTAAGTCGACGTCTGCGCAAAGATCATACAGCTCATCGTTATATATTCTTCGGTACTCACCGTCGCCTCTTTCTAGGGGTCCATAAATCTTTCGTAGAATTTTTCTCTCGAATACTCCCAAAGCCGCTTCGTGAGATGCTGTCAGTGTCCATGCTTCTGCACCATATAGTAGGACAGGTACGATAAGTGACTTATAGAGTGTTGTTTTTGTTCGTCGAGAAAAGAATTTACTTCTCAATTGCCTACTCAGCCCAAAGTAGCATTTGTTTGAAAGAGTTATCTTTCGATGGATTTCCAGGCTTACATTGTTGTTGGTATTAATGCTGCTTCCCAGGTATACAACGTCCCTTACTATCTCGATATTATGGCTCCCAACAGTGGCGTGGTAGCCAAGACGCGAATGCGGTGACTCTTTCCTTGACACTAGCAGGTACTTCGTTTTACCTTCGTTCACCACCAAACCCATTTTACCGCTTCTTTTTCTAATTTGGAGTTACGGCGCGGTTGTTGAGGCCAATGTTGTCGAACAGTTGTATGCTCTTGTAATATATTTTTCCAGCGCGATTAAGTTCTGCAGCTTGTATTATTTTCTCCAACATCAAATTAAAGAAATCGCACGATAGGAGGTCGGCTTTACTGAAGCCTCGCTTAGTTGCGAACGGATCGAAGAGGTCCTTCTCGATTCTGACCGAGCTGGTGGTGTTGCTCAGCGTCATTTGGCACAGCCGTATAAGTTTTACATATCTCGATAATTCTGTGCAGTTACGTAGTAGGTACCGTTATGTGGACATAATCATAATACCCTTGTACAAAAATCGATAAACGCTCCAAAAAGACTTTATTCGATACAAAACGAAAAAAGAGTTGGTTTCAAGTGATGCCTTATCGACACAACTTTGTATATAAAGTTCGAATCCAACGGAAACTTGTTATATACCTATTAAATTTATTTTATTTATTTAATTTTTTTCCAATCTACCACCCGCAGCTGACATGAGCAGCTGTTGTTTTTCTTACCAGCTAGTTGCTGGGAGCAGCGCACAGTTTGATGCTACGCGGTTGCTGTCAAAGCAGCAAGTGCAAAACAACAAAGTAAAAAAAAAAATAAAAATAAAAAATTGGGAAAAATGGCGCACGCTTCCACTCCATTGCTGCTGCTTTGGCTGTCTTCGACGCCTCCAAAGCTGTTTGAGTGACAGCCATACAGCTAGAAAGGCGTTTAGAGCTGCTGCCTGTTTGTTGCTTTTTCCGTTGCCGCTTTTAGCATTGGGTGAATGCACTGAGTTTCCAGCTGTTTGACAGCTTGGAAACTAGAGCGTACTCTACGCGAATGTGGGTGATGATGGGTGCTGGCAGGCAGACTGATGCCGAGGATATCGCGTGGGTCGCAAACGGAAGTAGCAATTTCGTCGCGCAACATGAGTTACTTGCTTTTTGATTCTACACAAACGAAGAAACATAAGTTAGATTCGATGTTCGAGACACTATTTGGGTTGTTTGGAGCTTAAGTTTATTGCAATTTGTGATATTTTTAATTTTTCAAATGATTTCATGCATATACGACCAATCCATATTTCAATCAACATATTTGGTCCACCTCTTGAAAACCAATGGATTCAAAAGGAAAACGATCACAAATATTTCATCCAATATGATGTTGATGGATATCTGAGAACCTTTCCACGGAGATAGCGGACTCGGACAAATTTCCGACCGCTTTCAAAAGAGCATCGTTCTTTTATAAATATCTAATAGGTCTTCCCCGGCAACGGAGCAAAAAAAGACTTACTTTTTTCAGTCATGCGAGCGATTTCTATATCTGACTTGCTGTCAGCCACTTCTTCGCTATGCCGCTTCTCATGTATCCATTTGGTTTTTCTACTAGACTATCCCTCTCTCTGACAGCTCCCAATATGCACTGTTCTTCACAAAATCACGGTCAATTCTTTTCCATTATTCAATGCTGTTGATTCAACTTCATTGAAACTGTTAACAGTTAAGTTGTTGTTTTAACAGACAATTTTGTTGTTTTAGGTGTTCTGAGTTCGATTCTCGGTGAAGTCAATATCATTTTTTTATATATAACTAAACTAAGTGTTATTTTAACACCAAAATAAGTAAAAAAAAAAACAAATAAAAAAAATTAATTTCTAGAGTTCTTATATTGTTACTTCACCGATAATCGAACTCAGGGCTCTTGAACGCTCAACCCAGATGTCTACTGTCCAACCATGATGCCATCGCTCACTTATGCTAGCCAGCGTCTAATTACAGCTTTGTTCTAAATGACACTTTCCCACGTTGCTTTGTTGCCTCCACCGAGAATCGAGCTCACACTGTTTTCACTGCTGAACGGAGGTGTTCGCCATCAGGCCATGGCGTACTTATGCTTGATGGCGTCGAATTGTTCTATGACAGTATCTTCGCTGTTGGATTCACTGTAGAAATTTGTTGTTTTTTAAATATCTTTAGTACGATCTATTGTGACCTATCAGCTTATTGCTGTATGTGTAAAATTGATCACCTCCTCAGGTTTTTTATTCAATATAACGAACGGATTGAGAGTGACCCCACCTATGTAGCAAATTCTCTTTCTTGCTAACGCAATGCATTTGTAGATGCATGAACCGGCGTTTCATCGTCCTGTTCGCAAACCCGACAAATTGTTGTATCTGACAGTTGTAATTTACTTAGGTGATAAAGGTGACTACAATGTCCCGTATAATACCCAGTTGCTTATGGTGTTCCTTACATGGGCCTTGGTGAGCCCCAGGGTTTAGGACCATAAAATGCTGTTAGAGCACCGTGTTTTGCAAGGTGGTCCGCTTTTTGGTTGCTGTCATGTCCTTCATGCCTCGAAGTTATTGTGTAAGACTGCAAGACACGTAGGGCGGTCTGACTGTCGGACATAATGTAGATTCGTTGTGAGGATAGTCCTCTACGGAGGCATTCTATGCTACAGATTTCTATTGCATGGATTTCCGCTTGGAAGATAGTGGAGTAGCTACCCATTGGTACCGATTTTGAATTAACTAGAGGAAGTTGTTGTTTTAACACAAAGTTTAGTTTGATCAACAACAACTGACAGAGTTTTATCAAATCTATGACTGTTCAATCAACAGTTGAATTGAGTTACTTCAACAAATAATTCAGTTCAAATAACCAAAATTTGGTCAATTAAACATAATTTGGTCAACAGTACGAGATTGTTGATTTTACCAGTGCCATTTTTTTCTGTGTTCGGATTTGTGACGTCCCTCTGTTACTGCCTTGTAGGTTTAAAATTGGGCTGATAGTTTTTGGTGGAATCACTTTTTCCGGTCCCCGTGATGTAGCGTTCTTTGCCTACCAAGCAGTAGGTAGTTTGAAACATGATTAATTTGCTTAAAACTTGTAGGTGCAGGCAGTTTGTGAGATACAAATTAAAGGCAACACAACACAAATTGGTAGAGAAACAAGGTCTCAGTCTCCATTTAGATTTATCGGCCATTGAAATCTGAATTGAGAAAAGTCTTAAAATTCAAGTCCTTCCTTAACGAACGAAGATTCCGCTCTATAAGCCTTACATCATGCCTGTCCTGAGCTGCTTCCCGCTTCCTCTGATCTAGCACGGTTAGGCTTTAATTCACTGTACTATGACAGGCTTATCTGATCCTAATATTTCCTACGATACTAGCCATTGTCTTCGCGGAAGGAACCACAAATCTTCCGAAATACTTTTTTTCGAATACTTCAAGGGCCACGCATCTTTTTTCGATATTGTCCAGATTGAAATAGAAAAGTAGCAGCAAGATGGGGGTAGCTGGCTCTCCCTTAGTGCTTCAAATGGTCCTCAGCTATCGCTTAAAATTGATGCCAAAATTGCTTGCTGTTGAGAGCACGGGAGAGCACGGATCGGAGTCCCGCCACTCATGGCGGCACTGCCATTTATACTGATGGCTCGAAGTTAGACGGCAGAGTTGGAGGAGGGGTTTATTCAAAGGATCTGAACCGTGAGCTCTCCTTCAGACTACCTGATCACTGCAGTGTCCTCCAGGCTGAAGTTTCAGCAATCATGGACTTGGATAGGCCAACACACTATCAGACAGGACATTTTCGCGTGAACCTTACATGGGTCCCGGGGCATAGGGACATTGAGGGAAATTGTAGGGCAGACGAACTTGCGAGGCAGGGCACGACCAAGCAGGTTCTTCGGGATAAAGAGCGCTTAGGTATGACGTTTGCCACATGCAAGCTTATGCTGAAGGAGTACACACTCCGCCAAGCCAACGAAAGATGGCTGCAATCTCCAGGATGCCGGATATCCAAAGAAACCTGGCCGAAATGGGATCATAAAAGGTCAAGACAAATTTATGCCCTAAGGAGAAGAGAAATCTCCATATTAATAGGCGTATTTACTGGGCACTGCCTCATTGGTAGGCACGCAGAAAGACTAGGTGTGCCCTACCGACGATGCTGTAGGAGTTGTAAGGATGATGAGGAGGTGGAAACGGTGGAGCACCTCATCTGCAACTGCCCGGCTTTAAGTGGCGCGAGAATGCGCTTTTTGGGAGTTCCCTTCCTGGTTAGCCTACGCCAGGTCACGGAGCTGGACATAAAGGACCTGATGGCCTTCATCAAGTCATCTAAATGGTTCGAGGAGGAGTAACGGTGTCGGTATAGGAACGTCAGTGCCGCTATCCTGCTATGTGGAGAATTTCGTTAATACCGGGATTTTCCATATGGCAGGGTCCTGGAACTGACTTTCCTAGTGTTTGTGGTATCACAACGGGCCTTTTAATACTGGCCTGGGTGTGCCTCTGCGGCAGCCACTTGAACCTAACATAACCTTGCTGTTTAGCTGCAGTGTGTTTTATACGACTCGGGCTAATATCCTACAGCTTGCCGTCTGGTCCCCCTGCTGCTTATCAGAAACCTGTCATTAGCAGCTTATTGCAGATCGTGGTAGGTAGCCCGCCAGTCCCACACAAATTCTCTTAACATTGTTGTTGTTCTTGCTTTTTATTTTGGAGTTGAACAAATTCCTTTAGAGTTCACTTAAGTTGCTGTGCGTTAACGAAATTGCTTTCCAGACGCAAAATAGTAAACATGCCAAAACCAAGTGCAATAGACGCGAGCGACATGCGTTGGCGACAAAGGAGCAATAAATGACAGCAATTGAAACAACAAGCACTATATCCTGTGTATATAGTAAACAACAACAACAATACGCAAGCAGTGACGACGATAAATGTCTCAACACGATTAACGGTAATATTGCCTGTAGCGTATAATCTGTTTTCTTGTTGTGTTGTGTTGTACTGTTGCTCCTAAAGTTGTTGTTGTTGCTGTTTTTGTTGCACTTACTGTTGCTGTCATTGGCGTCGCCAACTAATGACGCATTGTAAGTTTAATGTCAATTTGGCGGCTTCAACACACTTCGTTGAACTGTAAGCTTGGTGTGTTGGTCGTCGTTGTTGTTTGTTGTTTCTGTTGCTCTGTTAATTGCTGATTTAATGGCCGTTTAATTAAATCGCACCATTTCCTCTCGTGCGGCACTCTTGTCTCCTTTTAATGTGCCCTGCTGTGTGTGTGTGTGTGTTTGCGAGACACATTCAACCCTCTAATGGCGGTGCGTAAAATGTTGTTGATTTGTTGTTGTTGTTGCTGCTCTGGGGTTATTGGTTTATTGTTGCATAGCGCTTTTTGTTGTTTCGTTTAATTTATTTGTTTTTTTTTGTTTGCTGTTTACATTTCTTTTCCAAGCCCGCTGGTTTATAAGGCAATACACACACACGAGTAAACACATTGCGTATATTTGTATGCGGATGCGTGCTTTTGTTGTACTTGCTCTCCCACCCTCTTTTTCAACGCCATTTTTTCCATCGCTTTGACTTGTGCATTATTAGATTTTTACCCCGCCTCTTCTGTTTTCTTTTTGACATTGTATGCTTAGCTCTTGAGCAGCATCTGAGCGCAGCAGGAATCGTTTGTCGGTAGCAAGATTGTTTGAAAAATTCCTATACAACTTCTTTGTTGTTCTTTACTTCAATTTCGTATGTTTTTCTTCTAAATACCAATTTGCTATTTAAGTTTTCTTCTTTTTTCCCATCGTCATTTGAGTTCTATTAAATTGGATACCCAGTTGTTCTAATTGATATTTTGATGCGTTGGTGGATCGATTTAGGGGAAAAGTGCTGAGCTAGACACCAAAAAGAAACTCTTAGCCCGACATTAAATAATTTCCCCCTCTTCAGTACATCCACCGCTGGTAATCAGAGCTTACATATGTCTCTTCTACGAGCGTGGGTGTCTATTAGGCAGTGTCCGATGAAACCCTTCAGAAGAGACGGTGGTCATACCGTTCATTCAGCTTCTAGGACGTATTTGTGAATCATTTCTCATATAGCTACATGCCAAGTTCGTCATTATGTCTCTCACTTGGAAATACTTGACTTATTTATGTAGGTCCGGGCATATTTACTATCGTTCGTTTGAGTTCGAGAACGTGAACATTAAAAAATTTTCTGAAAAAGTTCCCACATTTTCCCTAACATGAGTATACAAAACAAGTAAGGAAGTTTAAGTTCGGGTAAACCGAACATTAAATACACAGCAATTTCTGCTATTCCCATCAGGAATATTTCCTATACCACCATGAAACTTGCTAACGTAAATTTATGACCAGTCGAATTTTCAAAAATGCCCCGCTTAAAAACACGTGGCCACGCCCACTTCTAAAGTTTAACAGAAAATCACAGTAGAATGAGCAGGAGGATTTACCTACCAAATTATACTTACGGAATTATGTAAATTTATGTGATTTTCGAAATTTTCCATATCGAAAGTGGGAGTGGTCGGGAAGCAATTTCGTCCAACTTCATTAGGTATACTCTATTAAATGGTAGTATACTTTGCGCCATATTTCATGATTCTAACGTAATCAGTTTAAAAGTTACGACCAGTCGAATTTACAAAAATGCCTCCCGTAAAATTTGGCGGTGCCCACTTAACAAAATTTATCAATAAATCATAAGAGAATGACCAGGGGGATTCACCTATAAAATAATATCATTTAGCCATTTCAGCTACCGTGATATGTCAATTTATGTGATTTTCGAAATTTTCGATATCGAAAAAGGTGGCGTGTTTATCATCTGATTTCGTCCATTTTCAATATCAACCTACCTAAGAACCTTCATATATGGAACTCTATATCTATCTCTATTATTTTGTACCGTTACGTATTACCGATATGTGGACAAAATTATAATACCCTTGCACTAGTACTAGTACGCTGGGTATACAAATTCATAAAGTCCCGAAAACCATCTCAAATTGAAATGATCCCTAAAACACTTAAAAAACGCTGCGGAAAAATTCAGAAATAACCCAAAAATAATTCCACACTAAAACAAGGAGGCCTTGAAAAAATCCCAAAATGATCCCGCAAACAATAACGAAAAAGTCTACAAAGCGCTAACTCGTCTGGTCTGCAGTTGCCTTCAGTATCCTGGAGTCCCATATAAACTTGATACTGAAGTGGGGGTCATCTCTGTCGATGCATGAGAGCAAGGTCTTAAGTGCGGACTAGCTAGAAAATAAAAACCCCTTTCTTATCGTTAGATATACATACATAGATGGCCGGAAAGGTACAAATAAATCTCTAGTTCAAGGTTTGGTGAAAAGATAGTGCCTCCTATTTGTTTTTGGAGCCAGCATGGTTTCTTAGACGGTTGAGATATGATTTAACTAGTTCATATATTTGCCTGTATGTTTTCATCTGTCACCCAGCCATTTGCTCCGTCCAACTGTCCGTTCTTCATCCATCCAACTTAAGGGTCGCACACTCTCGCATCGCCTTGCTATTATACGCGGCCACAAAATTGCGCTTTTGACTCAGTATGACCCATAACAGTATCATTTGGCTCCTTTGGGCTCCCAACAAAAGCACAAAACACCAACAAAAATCACTTGCCCTTCCTTTTTTTCATAGCATTATAAACTATATGTCGTCCACTCTGCGCTGTGTGCCTCCGTCTGTTAGGGCCCAAATAGTTTTTTTTGCGTGTACTTAACTTAACTTAAGCCAAAAGTAAGTAAAGACTAATTGGGCCCTTAATCTTTTCCATATTCCATCTGTCGTCTGCCATCAAGCAATTCCTCCGATTGTGTTCCAAGGCTCGGTGCTTTGTAGACAATTATCAGTAAAATATTATGTGAGTATATGCATAAACCAAATAGGAAGTTAATGCTGGGTGGTTTGGAACTGGGCGGTTTGGAACTCAGCCTACTACACCAAGTCGTGTCGTATCAATGCCCGGCAAAAACCAAAATAAAAAATTATTTAGAAAAAGAATTGTTCTAAACGGGGTCGCCCCCCAGCAGTAGTTAGGCAAATACTCCGGGTGTATTTCTGCCATGAGAAGCTTCTCATCAAAAACTCATTTGCTTTGCAAGTGCCGTTCAAAGTCGGCAAAAAACTGTAGATGCCGCCAACTTGTAGGAAAAAAATCAAAGCAGCACACTACAAGTTGGAAGAGAAACTCGGAAAAAATCTCCTTAGAGGTTATGATACCCTATTGGTATATCGCCGCCATTAGTTTTTTTAGAAAAAAATTTTAAGATATTCTCTTATGTTTCAATCAGTGACCTATTGTGCCTTTAAAAATGCTCTTATGGCTCTTAAAGTCAAAACCCTCGAGTAGGTGATATGGGTTGCCGTATATGAGGGATATTACGGTGACGACTAGACCGTTTGATGAAACAATAAAAAGAAAATCACAATTATGACCAGAAAAAAGAAAGGTGAACCGGAACTCCTGCTAAAAGTGCTAAAAGCTGGGATTGTGCTTGAACCCAACACTGGTTATAGAAATTTGCTTTACTTGTTTTTCTTACTTTTATTTTCCTTTTATTTATTTGTACTTTGTAGGTTCCCCCTCCTCTTCTCAAGTTACAGCTATTACGCTTCGGTTCGCCGGTTGTCAACACTTACATTCCTTTGGTTGTTCATCCATCTCCACCTAAACCAATTTGTTTTCACCTGCTGCGTTTCTCTCGCTTTTAGCTCTTAATGAACGACGTTCGCCCGCTGTGTGCTTTTATAGCAATTTTTTCTTTTGTTCTCAGTGTTACAAGTTGGCGTTGTCTCCAAGTTGGCGTAAATTTTTAATTATTTCATTAGTTCGTTTGGCGCCACATTCCGGTTATATCCATGTACTACTTACAAACTGAAGCAAATCAAAAACAAAGTACTAGATTTTCGTTTGCAATTTAAAAACTTTGCAACTTTATAAATTTACTTACGCGTTAGTTACTGTCCACACTTCCAGCTTACGCTCACACCACCACAGTTAACGAGCTCGAATTTCAATCACTTTTCTGCTGTTGCATCACTGTGAGCTGTTTCTTATATTGGTTTATTTATTCGAGCTTGAAGCTTTGCACTTCAGTGCATTTTTGACCCGCTTTGCCCAGATTTTTGGATTGGTCGCCTGCCTACATACCCCGAACACAATATTGTTAGTGATCATAAAAGGTCCTCTCAAATAGCCCAAATGGCCTAACACTGAAATAAAAAAGGTTAAAAGTGCACATTGAAAGTAACATATCAAAACCACTTTCAAAGCGATTATGGTAATACTGTAAATATTACAGTATTTCCTGTAAAACTGGCAGTAAAAGCATGTGATTTTTGAAAAATATCAATTAATGATATGAGTAAACTTTCAAATTTACAGTAATTCATGTCAATATGATAGGATATTCGAAGAATGATAGGGGTCACTTTCAAAATTGATATTACCGACTGTTGGACGAAAAATTACAGGGTTTAGTGTTAATTTGACGGCCGTTTCTTGTAGATTTTTTTTCAGTGAAGCTGCATACAAGTAGAGCCCCAACGAAAACTGGAAACCATAGTGGTTTTGGACGTTTAGCATATACCCTCGGTAATATATACCTGTTCTAAAAAATGAATGCAATCCACGACCCGAAGATTCTATGTGCCAAACAAATGCTTCCCTCTTCAGAAGGTACCCAAGCATCTCGGAAGCCATTCCGTCAAACCATTGGCCATATCCTTCACATTTCCTTAACAACAACAACGGCAACTGGGACTCATTCAGCCTCCAGCCGTATAAATTTTCGCTCGGAACAAAAATAGTGCAACTTTTTGATCAGTTCAAATAAGCTTTATCTAAGGTTCACATTTTTGTTGTTTTAGTTGACTACAAATACCAATTTTGGAGTGTGGTCTGTAAAGTTACGCCTGCCATGCATTGGAATGTGCCAACTATGCTGGTCATGTCAATGTTTGCGTTTAATCAAATGTAAAATTCATGCCAATCATCCAAAATATTTATGTTTGTGTACATATGTACGTTGTCTTTACAATCAGATATTTCAATGTGATTTTAAATAGTCTGCATCGTGTTGAAAGTATCAAACATTTTTAAGCAATTACATGTATGATGTGGATACAGAGGCATTGACGTGTTGGGAGGGTGAGCTTTCGGCAGCGTTGAAAACCTAGTATTAAATAACTTGGAATAGTAAGGCTGGGAATAGGGTGAGGAAGGCACAGGCTATATCTAAGGGCTTCGACGTTCTCGTAGTTCCTAGTAAAATCGTTATTAATGCCGTGCTGAGCATTTTTATCAATACATTTCGACAACCTGCCACCAGGGTTGCCACTTTCAAAATAAATTTAAAACATGGCTGGCTTCAAAGTAGGTCCATACTTATTAAAGCGGATTAAAATCTTGACTTACTATTAGCGCATCTATCAAAATCAACATGGCAAAAAATTACTCTTGAATTCGTCCTTGACCCAGATTTTGAAAAAAAAAAAACTAGTTTGCATCACAACTGATCCTAACAAGCCAGACGGTGAACAACAACAATAAACATCTATGCACTAACTATGCAATAACTTCCTAAGTAAAACCCGTCATTTATGATACGAATATCCAGATCAAAAGTGATCATACGTATTTGCTATGAAAGTCCCTTCTTCCAAACACAGAAGAATGATACTTGACCTTGAAGAGTTCGACTTTGCAGAAAGACAGTGATGTTACTCGAACGAAGGTAAAAATCTACCAAAATTAAAATCGTCCTACCATCCTATCAACAGGAAAAAAACCTACCACTTATCGCATTCCTGCAACCTGCGGCACATTTCAGTTTGAATTTGTTTAACAAAAATCAATCAAGCACTGTTGTGCGCCTAAAAGTTGACTATAACATTAAAAAAAAGAAACACATTATGAACATATACACAAATCATTGCACATTAAATACACAAGCAATTTGTTTACATTTATAAATGGCAAATTGTTGAGATTTATGTACAAAGCCTTACGGCCATTGTTGTCTTCATTATATTTACTTGGAACGATGACTTCATTTATTTAGTTACAAACTGTTGAATTGTATTTTTGTGTTTACCCTGTAGGAAATCATAAGTAGACCTGCATAAAAATGCGGTTAATTCTAAAGTGAACTATCCGCCGTTAACATCTTTTAGACACAGTGGACTTTAATTGATCCCAACTAGTTTCATATGGATATAGTGGCATACACGGAGAAAAATATTTTTCTCAAATCTAGAAAAATATTTCCTCAATCTGAAATTATATAGTAAAAAATTTGTGAAATTTTCAAAATTTACTTGAGCTTCATTAAAATTAATAAAAAAAGTTTACTTTAAACAAGCAAGCTATCTTCTTATTAAGAATCAAAAACAGAAACTATAAACAAACAATTTTCAACAACAATTTTTAATAAATAATATTTCTTGAAGTTTACTTTATTCAGGAAATATTTTCTTATTTACTTAATTTTTTTATTTCAGTCGCTATTGTTTACGCAACATTAGCTACACTGAACCAAAAAAGTTCATTTTTCCAAAGAAAATGGATTTTAAGAATTGTTCATTAAAGCCCCTAATTTGAATTTACTATACTAGCTGACCAGGCAGACGTTGCCCTGTCACAAATTTATTTCCCTGCATGTTTCTCTAATACGATCCCTATATCTATTTTAATATCCCTATCTCCTTCGTATAGGAGGAACCACGCCCCCTTTTTCGTTATCCCCAATTTGTTTGGAGGTGGTAGGAAACGATCTCGTACAACCCCTCACCAAATTTCAGTGGTCTAACCCGAATACTTCCAGATATACGGACAATGAAAAATTCCTTTTATATGGGAGGTGGCACGCCCCCTATATACAGCTATGGTCAGAGATTTAGCGCACTTTCCATTGTACTGAAAAATAGTACAGTAACTTTCAAGATAATACGAATTGCACAAAAAAATTTGAGGTTTAACAATAGTATTGTATTGCTCTCTTCAAATGACAAAAGAATTTCCGTTATAATTCTTTGATATTTGTTTTTGCTAAGTTTTTCCTTACATCCGTCTAAAGTGCATTGGACATCGATTTAGCACACTTACGTTTGTTTTGCTATTACTTGCGATTGGTTGAAAAAGTTTATAGTTTTTTGGTTAATATTTAATAAATAACCTCTTCTCTGATAATTTTGTTAAATTTTCTGGAAGAAAATACTGGTCGGTTTGACAAAAAAGAACCTTTTTTAATCAGGGAGCGATCAAGGGCAAAATTTCATGAATTTTGGTATGTTTTCGAGAAAAATGGTGTACAATGCCATCAGAGATGTGAGTTCGGATCCGAATTTGTCAAAGCATCACAAAAAAAGTAAAGATACTCGTTGTAAAACTTGTCCCCAAGGGGATAAAATGTTCGGAAAAAAGAGTAAAAATCATCCTTTTAAGTCCTTACCATTGAAAGTGGTTGAAATAATTTCGGAATTGTGCTCAACTGTGTCCAGAAAACTTATACGAAGACTCTTAAATGAAAATAAAAAGAATGGGTGCATAAACATGAAAACGCCGCTCCTGTCAAACAAGAACATTAAAGCACCTTTTTCATTCTCAAGAATCCACATACTCAAAGGTGTAGAATTTTGAGAAATTGTACTTTTTTCGGATGCAACCAAATTAAGCCTTGTCTATCCTGGCGAGAAAAGTGTGTGCAACATGAAAAAAATCAAGAAACCAATCCACGGAACTCCGAAAACATAGTAGTGAGAACATGGAAGTTTTAGGGAGCGGCCTAGTGTAGTGTTCTTGTTTTGGCAGGAGGCGCTTTTTCTTGGTTATGCGCCCATACTTTTTATTTTCATTTAGGGGTCTTCGTATAAGTTTTCTGGACACAGTTGAGCACAATTTCGAAATTATTTCAACCACTTTCAATGGTAAGGACTTAAAAGGATAATTTTTACTCTTTCTTCCGAACATTTTATCCCCTTGGGGAAAAGTTTTACTAGGGGAATCTTTACGTTTCTTGTTATGCTTTGACAAATTCGGATCCGAACTCACATCTCTGATGGCATTGTATACAATTTTTTTCGAAAACATACCAAAATTCTTGAAATTTTGCCCTTGATTGCTCCCTGATTAAAAAAAGTACTTTTTTGTCAAAGCGACCAGTATTTTCTTCCAGAAAATTTAACAAAATTATCAGAGAAGAGGTTATTTATTAAATATTAACCAAAAAACTATAAACTTTTTCAACCAATCGCAAGTAATAGCAAAACAAACGTAAGTGCGCTAAATCGATGTCCAATGCACTTTAGACGGATGTAAGGAAAAACTTAGCAAAAACAAATATCAAAGAATTATAACGGAAATTCTTTTGTCATTTGAAGAGAGCAATACAATACTATTGTTAAACCTCAAATTTTTTTGTGCAATTCGTATTATCTTGAAAGTTACTGTACTATTTTTCAGTACAATGGAAAGTGCGCTAAATCTCTGACCATAGCTGTATATCAAAATATTTTTTAGCCTGTGACCATCCCTGAAAGATATCCAGTGCGTGTGTAAAATTTGGTTACGATCGGCTTATTCGTTTAGAAGCCAAGTTCGTCTATAGGTACATATTTTGAGTTTTATATATATATATATATATATATATAGATATATAGATAGATAGATTTCGATACATTTTTTTTTAAAATTAGGTGATCAACCTAATTTTGAAACAGAATGATGTTTTGAAAAAAGTTCTGGAATGGATCATTGAACATATGTATATTTATGACAAACTTCATAGTATGGATTCCAAATGCACTAAAAGAGCGCCATTTAATAACTGGAGCCTTTTCCTGCACGATATTTCCCAATTTAAGAGTTTCAATAAACTTTTCTGAATCGAGAGTGGGTGGAGTTGTGATTGGGCGTATGTAGGTATGTAGCTATTTGTGTTCGAAAAAAGGTTGTAAGCTGAATATTTCACTGATTTATGTTAAGTTAACAGCTTACAAACTTACATACATTCATTTGTATGAAAAGCATTTAAATAAATGCGGTTAAACTGGAATGAATCCAGCATGTGACTAATGCCAGTTTCGTCTTTTTATATACATAGGTAGGGCTGATCCCCTTGTTGTAGTAAGCCCATGAAGATACTAATTGCAGACTTTTAGACTTCACAGGGTGCTGGGCTACTTTTAACCCCAATACGTATGCGACTATGTCCATAATAGACTAATTAAAGTCAATTAAAGCTCGCTTTAGAAAAAGGAACTAATCGCTGGTCACCCTTTTTAAAGACTACTTGCTACATTTTTTTGCAGATTGTGAATGAATATTTTTGTAAGTATGTATGTACCCAACGAAAAATATGTATGTTGATATCAAAAGTGCAGAAGTTAATCGAAGAAAGAATTTGAGAATATTGATTTCCTGGTCATAGGCCAACGGCAAAATATTTTACGGTCAAATGTTTCGGTTTGATAAATTGCCAACTGTACGAATGATGAATATTTGGAAACAATTAAGGAGATATGTTTGTGTATGCAAACAAATAGATACATTTGTTCTTTTCTGGAACAATAAAATGCCTAATTGCATTTTGAATAGTATTTATTTTAGACAATATTTGAAAAATATTGAATATCTACCTATGTACGAACATATGTAAATTTCTTACCTACAATTGCGTTGTATGTGCGTAGCCATGCGCAAAATTCAATCAGGAATGCTTTTTATTCCAAGTCGCAACTTCTAATGAGTAGAATTTATGCATTCGTCAAGATAGGCACTGCAGACCCAAAGAATGCAGAGGGTTAAAGGATGGAATAACCTAAAAAGCGGTCACAGGCATTTCGGGCTAGTACCTGGATGTGTTTTGAAACAGAGTGAGCCAGTCAAAGTAATTCTTTTCTATCCAGGTGTTGCTTCAACTCGGCCTAAGGTAGAAAAATTTCTCATCAAGTTCGAAGATATTCTTCCAACTCATCGTTTTTATAAAAATAAATGTGTATACCGTGCTGACAGGGGCTCCTGGAATTTCTTGAGAAAAATGCTGTTTAGTGACATTCGTTTGTCAAAGATTTGTTTATATTAGGGATGTTCTAGAGCTGAGATTCTGGTTTAAGATCCATGTATTTGGCATAGGTGTTATAACGAGAGGGTAAAAGAGCCTGCCTAAATACATAGTAGATAGCAAAATACCTCGGATAGGATGTTTGGTCATGAATCCATTGCGATTCCGGCTATAATAAACTCACCTTCGTAAAATACTTACTTCATAAACATATACGTATATCAATTATTTGGTTAGTTAGTTTTTGTAAATAAAACTCTTTGGCTTTTTTCTTGGTAAAGGAACAAAATATCAATTATTTATTCATTTCGTACATTCAAACATTTTTCATTTTATTTCTTTCGTAAAATTTTTTTTATTTATTTTTACAGTTCTTTATTTTGTCTGTGTTTAGTATTTTTCCATTTGTTGCTTCTTTTGTTGCTATGGACATCATTAGCATTTGTATTAGATAGATATACATTTTCGTATCGTTTGTTTGCATTTTGTTTTAAAATTTTATTTTCATTTAATTTGATTAAGTTTTTTTTTGTTTATTGCAATTTTGGTAATTTGCAAATATTTATTGCATTTTTGGTTTGTTGATGTACTTGTGTGTTGGTTTATAGTTTTCACTCCTTTTTGCAGCACCGAGTGTTATATATAGACATTTGGGTATGTAGGTATGTGTTGGGTTTAGGCTTAGCTGGAAATTAGTTTTCAACAATAAATTAGTTTTATGCTGATTTATTGTGTACCTATTTAATTTGGAAAATTTCATTAACTTCTTTTGTGATGCAAAATTAAGTTTTGGAAATGAAGTACAGAGTAAAAAGTTTTGTAGAGCTACATGAGAAAAAATAATTATGTTGATCAAGTTTTAAAACGAGTTTATTAAATTTTGGCAGAGTTCCGGAAGGCTATACAAAAAATTCTATCTACTTTGTCGAAATAGTCGAACAAATATCACCTTAAGGAAATTAGCCTTTAAGGAGTGATCTTTGTTGTTCTTGAATTCTATTTAGAATAATGCTATCTCGAAAGTGAAAGGCTGAAAAATATCTTTCGATCTTAACCGTTCAAAAAATGCGATTATTCTAGGAACAATCCGGGATGACTCGCAAAGGAGCATGCAACCCGTACCAGTTCTGATCTCTTTATATGGGTTGAAGTGACGCCTTTTGTTTGAGCATGTAATATGAAGAGACCAATTACCGAATATATTTCCTTTGAAGCCTCACTGGTACGGTGGAACAAGTTTATCCAAAACACGTATAAGTATGCTACACATATTAAATTGAGTTATACCAACAATGCCTATAAGAAAATAGTTGTGCTAAATTATAGCGACATGTGGACGAAAGGTATTATCGCGACCAATTGAACGATTTTTTGCTGAGAAATCTATCAAATAGCGATAACGATTACGAAGGTCGCACTGCATTCGTCTTAACTTTAGACCATAAAGAAAGAGACGGGGATGCTTATATATTTATGAGTGAAATAAAGAGAGATAATATTATGACCTGGAAAGAAGCTGTAGAATTTGAAGAAGATAGAAACTATTAATGAATTAAAGAGAAGAATGGAGATAACGATAAAGAAAGTTAGAGATATCCTGAGAGGGAAAGATTAAAATAAGGTTCGACTATAAAAAGCGAATATTTATTCATTTTCGATAAGGAGAACATTGAATAAGATATTTATGCAGGCATTTTCCTCAGTTCTGATAAAGGTCCTATAACATAGAGATATAAAAGTGTGAAGACTTCGTTGCGAATATCATCGAAAATTTAAACGCTTTGTTGAAAATATCATCAGCTTGTCAGTGAAAAATTCGCCTCATTTTGTGATTTGGAAACAACAAGTTTACTTCAAGTTTCATGCCTTTTTAAATTAATTCAGGAAGTTCTCTATAAATTTGTGTGCTGTATTTCGTTGGATCAGAGGAAGATCAGCGCTATGTAATTGTTAATGCAACAGAACTTCGACGTTCCTGACCAGCATTAAATAAGGTGCCACTGATATAACAATCTCTGTCGAATTGAGAGTCATTAAAAACCTAATTCAATTTACATTAAAACAAAATTTGAGAATGTTTGGATACTACGATTTTCCCGTTTTGAGAATTATACCTCATTTTATTAGAAGACGCTCTATTATTATTATGGAACAACTGTAATTTTCTATTACTAGATACTATGGGGCATATTCTTAGTCGAAATAAAGTAGGCACTGAAGAGAGCGTCAGCATTTTTGACAGATATGCCATTAGAAGTGGTGTCAAAAAACTGTCGCTAACTTTAGTGCCTACTTTATTACGATTATAAATATGCGCCTATATTTTCATTTATTTTTTGAAAGAAAAGACTCCTGACAAATAATTCGGTCGAAAAACGAACTATACTATAGATACTGGAAAATCACTTGTGAAGAGAATTGGCTTAAGAAATGCTTCTGCTCAACGTAAAACCACTCAATTTTTCTCTGATAAAGGAGTTTTCGACCATGTAATGAATAATTTTTCACATTGCAAGTTAGAGCAAAATCAGTTCAAATTGAAATAACTAATAATTTTGGTAATATTTTTTCCCGTTTATTTTCAACACAAAGCCTTATATCTTATGTATATAGTAAGTTAGTGAGAAGAACTTTCAGTTCATGTCGCTTAAATTTGTTTTACTTAGAACTACTTAGATGCTTTAGAACTATTTGGGCATACTCATAAATAAAATTAAGCAGGTATTAACAACTTCCCTGTCTCCATACAAAGCGCTTTGAGAATACCCCACGCCCAGTTTTTTGTATTGCTTAACTGAGTAATATGAGAAATGAGTCACATGTGACTCATGAACTTACTTCAATACGCTCTCGTGAGTCACATATCACTCATTGGACAGGAAAGTGGTTAAAGTTAGCTGGGACTCTTTGACACAGCTTCCAATGGCATATCTGTCAAAAAAGCTGACGCTTAGTTTAGTACCTACTATATTTCGAATAAGAATATGCTCTATTTAGTTTGTTTATCTGCTTCATACATATTTTCAAGGACGACAATGAGTTTCTTTTCTTTTACATTGAAACTACATCTAGAGTTGGTTTTTTGTTCTTAGAAAATTTTTTGCAGTGGTTTATCAGTGAGTTTGTTTTTCGTTTATCTTTTTTTCTTGCATTTTGAGGATGGCTTTTTTAAAAATAGTTCAGTATGTACTTAATTTTAGTGAGATGACTGATTGAGTGAGTGATTGAGCTTTTGAATGAATGAGTGATTTTTTGGATTTGCTGAGCTATTGTAGTATACATTTACAAAGTACAGTTAGAATTTACAGTTAATTAGTTACGTATACAGTTACATACAAATACAGAGTTACGTATACAAGTACAATTATAAGGTATGAATTTATGTAAGAGTGTTTTGCATGAATGTGTTTATGGAGTTTGTTTTTTGGTTTTATGGACAAAGAACACTTAGAGCGAAATGAAAACATACATTTACAAGTACAGTTATACAGACACAATCATAGAAGGTGTGGCATTTCTCGTATGCAAGTTTTGAGTTTTTGTTTGTTTCGTTTTTTATTATTTTTTTTTTGTTGTTATTGTTTTCTGTTTTTAACTTTGCTATATTTTTTCTTTATTTCCTATGAATTTACTTAGCTTGCAATTTAAGTAGATTTAATTTAATAAATTAATTAAAATACAAATAGTTTTAACATTGACACAATCACAAATCGTTTTCATTTTCATTTTTCATTTGTATAACAGTTATATTTTTCTGTTTTGTTTGGTTTATCTACTATGTTGTTTCGCTTTGAAATAGTTTTCTGGTTTGTTTGAGTTTCTCTTTTTTCAAGTGTGGTTGGGGTTAAAGGTGTCCTTTTTATATGGGGGTTTTACTGCTGTGCTTTTGACTTCATGCTTTTGTGCTTACTTGTCTAATCATGATCATATTACATATTTTTGTATATTTTGTGATGGATAAGAATTGACAGTGATTTGGTCATGTCAATCAAAATATAGTTATACCAACAAAAATATCTGTTGACTCAACCAAAATCACGGTTAATTCTTATTCATTCCCAGCTCATTTTTCTCTGTGTATATTAGGTTTCAATGAATTTAGTGTCATATGTTTCAAAACAATAAGGGTCGCTGCCTGATATAGCCTTTAATTTTAAAGTATATTGTAAACTCATTTGGTACTTCATTCTCCCTTTAAATTAAAGGACATATAAAATTGCGAGTAAATTTTAAATTTAAGAATCTTTGAAATTTAAGGTTAGGTGAGAAAACGGCAATAAGTTTGTAAAATTTTTGATGTTAGAACCAACGTTCTTTTCCGCAATCTCAAACCTAAGGAGAGTGACATATCGACGTAATATGCGAAAACTAACAGTTTTAAAATTCTATACGAAAACAAACACTTTCGACGTGTGTCTGGCGAAAAGTAACACTTTTAATTCAACACAAAAAAACTGATGTTAGTTTTGATATGGTACGTCGATATGAGAAAACTTTACTTTCATTGGACATTTTGTTTTCGGCTATGTAGATGGACTCGTTAAAAATTGCTGGTTTAAATTGTAACTAAAAGTTATCTGGTTGAATATAAGATTATGATGAAAGCGAATCCGTAATAGATGCCATTTGGACTGTCAGTAGACCATTGATTTGAGATTAAAACACGACACTGAAAGCAGTCGAAGCAACTAGTTAGGAAGTGAATAGCATTTATATGGGGTCTTCTTGAGTAATGGCAAAGAACGACTCAAAATTAAGAAATTTACCTTTGAACTCTCTTCAAGAGATGGTCCAACAGAAACGCGCGATGGAGCACCTCATCTGCAACTTCATAAAGTCATCTAAGTGGTTCGAGGAGGAGTAACAGTGTCGGTTGAGGAGTATCAGTCCCGGGATTCTGCAATTCCAACAACTCAGGGATTTTTCTATGGCAGGGTCCCGGGACTGACTTTCCTAGTGTTGGTGGTATCACAACGAGCCTTTCAAAACTGGCCTAAGTGTGCCTCTTTGGAAGCCACTTGAACCTAAACTTACCTTGATATTGAAGGTATTTAATCAATGACTGGTTTGCATATGTGTGAAATAACATTATGAAATAAAATTAATAATTATTGCTAACTGTCTGTGTAAAGTTCATTTCTGGTTCTGCAGTTTAACAATGGTCAATGCTTTCTTCAAATAGTTGCTGTAACTATATAACATTATTATTAATTTCACATAATCCGCATTACAATTGCATCTATTATTGGGTTTCTCTTTTCTGTCGTTTATTAATTACTTGTCAACATATTTATTACAGGAACAATAGGGTTTTCATTATTTCTCAAGACATTTTCAATGTCTCCGCTTTTGGGACTTAACTTGAGCATAATATTCATTATAAACTACCAAAAAAAAAAGAAGATTTGAGAAGCCACAACAAAATGTTCGCTGGCAACACTCTTTAGATAAATTAACAAAAACTGCAAGAAATGCAACGAAACGAATATTTCTTGCAGTATTTCTTGCAGTTGACCGCTATTTGCTCCAGATATCGCTGATAATCGTTTATTTTTCACCGACATCTAACAAGAAATACAACCAAACTGACGGGTAGGACGATAGATGTCGCCGAAAAATTAACAAATATCGGCGACATCTAGTGGCAGACCCAAAGAAATTACGGGTTGTACGCTAGATGTCGCCAAGATGGTGGAATGTTAATCCTCAATGTTGTGTGTATCAGGCTAAAACTTGGATTTGATTAAAGAAGATTTATTGGAGATATTCTCCACGTGTGTATCCATAACATTACTTATCAGAAGAAAGTGCTACATAATATTTAAAAAAAAAAAAACAAGAAAAACATATTGAGAAACAAGGGACACCCTACTGTACATCTAGATATATGCAAATTATGTCGGTTAAAATATAAAAAAATAACTATTTTGTGAATAACGTAGTATTATTCAAATCTATATAAATCGGTATGTGTTGATGATCAATGTAAATATTGAAACATTTGCGTACAAGTACAGCGGGTAATTTTTCTTTCATTTTTTTCAACATTTCACTATTCAAACAACGTATTCATATATTTTGTAGTGTGTTTTACTTTCTTTATAGTATTATTAACTTTTTGTTGCTGTTGTTGTCCTTCACCATTTACATTCACATCATTTGCTCTAATATTTACTTATTTACATAAATATATTTATGTATGTACGAGTGTGTAAAATTTTGTATGTATGAATGTGAATTTATGTTCAATCTATATTCGCTTAACTTTAAAAAATATATACACAAATTTCATATATGTAAATATATATGTAATAATAATAGCTATATATTATAATCAATATGATAACAACAATCAATGTGTGAATGAATGCGGCTATTGCGGCTTGTCACTGTCACACGTGCCACAAACAGCCACACACACGTTACGAGTACGCGCATCAACCACATTTCATATAAAAGAGGAAAAAGTGACTGCGACCAGTTTTAATTAATTTTATTAAATACATATTTAAACATTTTTTTCGCACTGTCACTCGATTTTTATTTTTTCTTTTTGGATTTTTTCACAATTTTTTGTAAATCACGGCAGATTTATTTTTTCAAAACTTACACATTACATTCAATAGTTGTACGCTTCACCTATTTACACTAACCTATGTATCTGTATATTGCTGCATATCTACATCTGTTCGTACGTGATAAAACACACATAATACTTACACATAAATTGTTTTAAATGGCTAACTAATTTTTTCTTTGTTTAAAATGCCCAATCAATTTAATAGTTTTTTGCTGTTGTTAACTCTTTGTTAAACAATTTATACACTTTCTACTTTCCTAGGGCCTTGTCCAATCATATCGAGTTTCTTAATTAATTTTTAAATTTTTTTCTAGTCTCTGTACTTTTAAAACTATTATTTATATATACTTGCCAAGGTCTTCGTGAAAATCTTGCAGGTATGCGAGTAGCTGTGGATGTGAGGGCCTTTGTTTAGGATCTTCCAACCAACAGCAGGACATCACGGTAAAGCTGTTAAAAAAATAGGATATAATTTGATTAATTTTATAAGTGTTGTCATATAATATCAATAATATAATAATAATAACAATTTAAATAAATAAATAAAAAAATGAAAAAAATCAAATGAAATAAAACAAAATTATAATACAGTAAAATAAAAGTAAATTAAATTAAACGCAATAAAATAAAAAAGTTTAAATAAAATAAAGAAACATTTTTGAATTAAAACAAATAAAAAAATAAAATAAAATAAATTAAATTAAATTGAAATAAAATAAAATTAAATTAAATTAAATTAAGCTAAAAACATAAAATAAAACAAAAAAAAAATAAAAAAATAAAATAAAATAAAATAAGATAAAGTATCACAAAATAAAAAATAATAATATAATAATATAATAAAAAACAAAATAACTTTAAATAAAATAAAATAAAGTAAAACGAAAAAAATATGAAAAAAATATAATAAAATAAAATAAAAATAAAATAAATTTCAATAAAATAAAATAAAATGAAATAAAATAAAATTAAAAAAAAATTCAATAAAATAAAATAAAATAAAATGAAATAAAATAAACTAAAATAAAATAAAATAAAATAAAATTAAATAAAATAAAATAAAATAAAATAAAATAAAATAAAATAAAATAAAATAAATTAAATTAAATTAAATTAAATTAAAATAAAATAAAAAATGAAATAAAATGAAATAAAATAAAATAAAATAAAATAAATAAAATAAAATAAAATAAAATAAAATAAAATAAAATAAAATAAAATAAAATAAAATAAAATAAAATAAAATAAAATAAAATAAAATAAAATAAAATAAAATAAAATAAAATAAAATAAAATAAAATAAAATAAAATAAAATAAAATAAAATAAAATAAAATAAAATAAAATAAAATAAAATAAAATAAAATAAAATAAAATAAAATAAAATAAAATAAAATAAAATAAAATAAAATAAAATAAAATAAAATAAAATAAAATAAAATAAAATAAAATAAAATAAAATAAAATAAAATAAAATAAAATAAAATAAAATAAAATAAAATAAAATAAAATAAAATAAAATAAAATAAAATAAAATAAAATAAGATAAAATAACGTGAAACAAGTAAAAGAAAAAAAAATAAAAGAAAACATATCAAAAAATAAAACGAAAAGCAAATCAAAATGAATAAAAAATAAAAAAGTACAGTATTATAAAATAAAATAAAAATTAAATAAAATAAAGCAAAGACTGAAACCGAAACCGAAACCGTAACCGTAACCGATTAAAACCGATTCATTTTTCAAAACCGAAACCGAAACCGTAACCGTTATTTTGATCTGGAAAAGAACGAAACCGAAACCGTTTCAAAAGCCGGAACCGGTTCCAAACGGTTTTGAATTTTTTTAATGTATCACTTCTTTAAGTGGGCACAAACAGGTACTCTGAAAACTTTCAGGGAGGATTGTCGAGCAAGGTTACAAAATACGCGTTTTAACCTTAGTATAAAAATTCTGAAAGAGGAAATTTGATTATAGTTGAATGAAGCGACCGAAAAAAATTTACGAGATACGAAAACGAAATGTTCAGGCTTGACTCAGAAAGCACCACCATTAATGTTTTTGGCGATTTATACATTTCATTTAATATTTTTCTAATAAAAAAGTAGAGTTAATTCTAGGAATTTGTTTTGCAGAAATTTCATCCATGCATAGCGTTAATAAAATTTATTATTATATTAGAGAAATCCCATCATGGCAGCAGGAAAAAGTTATGAAAATTCAGATCTATTTCGAAGCTACATAGGTACTTGACTATTTTAGTAGTAAAATTTATTTTGTTTGTGTTTTTATTTGGTAACCGAAACCGGAACGAAACCGTAACCGAAACCGAAATAAATGTTGAAGAACGAAACCGGAACCGAAATCGAAACACGTTGCAAAACCGAAACCGTAACCCGAACGTTATTTTAATCGGTTTCAGACCTTGAAATAAAGTTACCCAAAATAAAACAAAGGAAAAATAATTAAATTTAAAAGAGAAAACTAATTCAAGTTAATTAAAATAAAATAAAACAAATTACATAAAATACAATAAAAAAGGACTTGTGGCACTCGGGGACTGCCGCGGTAAAGCTATTGCATATCACTTTTTATCAACTTATGCAATTATAATATTTATGAAAACTCAATGAGCATATTTATGACTTTAGAGCAGTACAGCCTTAACCTGTTAACAGTATAGCCTATACAGCTACAATTTTATGTAATCGGCCTGCTGCTAATATTAGTACAATGTCACACTGTTACTTGTATAGCCTAAATGTAGGCAACGCATACAGATCCAATTTTAATGTAATGTAATGTACAGCTCCAATTTTATGTAATCGGCCTGTTGCTAATATTAGTACAACGTCATACGCCTAAATGTAGGCAAAAGCTTATATTTATTTTTGTCAAGTTATGTTGCTAACGCCGAACCTTTTAACATTGAAAAAAGTCGATTACGAACTTTTTTAACATTCACTTTTTTTTCATTTCACTCCTACGGCCAAGGCCTTCGATAAAATCTATGCAATAGCTTAAACAAAAAAAAAAATAAAAAAATATAAATAAAGAAATTAAACTAGATACAAACAAAAAAATATGAAAAAGAATATATATGTTGAAAGAAAAAATATGTAAAGGTAATACTATACATTTTTGTATCAAGTTTTTATTTCATTACTGTGTGTCATTTTTGTTTTAAAAGTTGATATTGCGATCAGATATTAATTACATAGTGTTACAAAAAAAGAGTGAGTACACTCTCACGAAACGCCTTTATAAAGATTTGTAACACCCCAAAAGTCTGGATTCAAGGTCAAAAACCCGGGTTTTCAGTGTCAACGTTAAAAAAATCCCTTAAAAATCTAATTTTCAACAGATTTCGAAATTCTCAACGGTTTTGGATAAAGAAATGCTGGCACTTTCGAAATATATAAAATTTTTTTTTCATCTTGTTCATTCACTGCTTAACTATACCAATTTATTTATTTTTTTTTTAAAGGACTTCAAATTTTCAAGTTATGCAGCATAATCCAAAATATTAGATCATTCTTTGCCAATTAATGCCAAAAAAATGACGTCAAAACCGGAGAAACCGAAAAATTTTGCAAAAACTTCAACTTCTCGCGTTAAAAACATGCATAGTTTTTCAAATGAACACAACACTATATATAGTTCGAAAGTGTCAACATTTTTCTAACCGTTGGGAACTTTGAAAACGGTTGAAAATTGATTTTTTAATGAATTTTTTTTATGAAAAAACGGGGTTTTGACCCCAAAACCAGATTTTAGCCGGTGTTTCGTATATAATTCGACCAAATGAACTATCTCTACTAGGTCTCAAGCGACTTTGAGATGTATCGACTCGTTTTATACTCAAATACTTACAATTCATCCGGACAATTGATCGGTTGACCTAGACGAAAGCCATCTGAGAGGTATGCACTCAGCTCGAAAATATCCACTTCTTCGAAAGGCGTAAGCGCCAATGTAGCCAACTCCCAGAAGAGCACCCCCAAAGTCCAAATATCTGTATATGTGTTGAAATATTTTTTTTGTAATGATTCCAAAGCCATCCATTTAAGCGGACGATTTTCGTTGTCACCCAGGCAGTGATAGTCGTCGGGAAAGAGATCGCGCGATAATGCGCTATCACAAATTTTTACATAGGAATCCATGTCGAGACTGAAAAAGAGAAAGATGGAAGTGACGAAAGGAAGGATAAGAAAAAACTAAGGTAAGTAAAACATTTTTTTTTTTTTCAAATAAAGAAAAATTTGTTTAATTACACTTTACAACAAATTTAGTTGGTTTTTTGCAACTCGGTTACGATTGAATTTTTTCCGAAAAAGGGCATCTTACAGACAATTTTTCCTGAACTAACTTTTAGTCTAGCATGCCTGTATTCTGTTTTATTTGCATTTATAGGTTAAGGTGGTCAAAAAGGGTCGTTTGATCATACAAAACTTTGAAAGGCTTATTAAGAAGATTTGGTCTCACACTAAGATCACCTTTGTGCTTTGGAGCCACCATTAAGCTAACCGGCATTTGTAAGAAGTAAATCACTCATAACACGTTTTATAAAAGTTTTGTGCATGGGGTCCAAGACCCTAACCTTAAAGTACTAATTTATTTAGACTTCCTCGACTGATAGTTAGTTCAGCAAAATTCATCTGTGAGCTGCCCTTTTTTTACAAATATACCACGATTATATATTCTAATAAGAAATTATTCAATATCTACTCACTAGCAATTACGCGTTGCAATATCACGATGAATTATACCCAGCGAATGTAGATGCGCCAAACCTTTGGTCACATGCAGACCAAATTCAACTAATTGGCGGGTGCTGAGGGGTGAATTGAGTTCACGAGACTTCTGCAAATAGCTGTAAGGAAAAAAAAAACAGTCTCGATAAAAATTAAGTAATTTAATTAAGTAACCACTTTTTACTCACATTTTCAGATTACCCTTGGACGGATACTGATAAGCAATTTCAGGCGGTCCCGGTAATTCGGTATTCGCCAATAGTGGTGTCAATATATTTGGGTGACAAACCCCTATTAACGTTGACGCCTCTTGTAGTAAGCAAGCGACTTGCGTTAGTGATGCCCCATCGACAACGGTCTTAATAATAACATCGCAGGTATCACCTAAATTACCAGCATAAATGCGCCCATAGGTGCCCTCGCGTACAAGATGCTGGAACATTAGTATACCCGGTTGCACGTTAGGTATGCGCCGCAGTTTCTCCTTCGGATCACTACCACTGCCTGCAGAGGAGCTTGCACCACCAAAAACGCTACCATTACCACCACCACGACTACTCTTCGGTGTGGACATGCTATAGAGCTGCAAAGAGAACAGGAGGTGGAAGAAGGGGTTGTTAAATACTTTTGTGGTTTGAATGAACAAAAATTAGACACTAGGTATGTTCTGTTTGAGCATGTTTATATGTTTATGTGTACTTAAGTGAATACGTGTTAGAAATTGTTTGGTAATTCATGTGATGACTCTGGCCATTAGTCATTGTGACGGCTGGATTTCATGAGGATTTTGCCGATATTTAGTAGGTAGCTTGATAATCAATTTGTTGCAGTTGTTGAGTAAAATCAAGTAGATATACACATGGTATTAACTACATATATTAATTATATGTATGTAAACTTGTTTATATGCATGTATGTATGTACATTAGGGTGGTCATTATAATCAAATGTAGTATTTTCTCCAGGCTCACCTCTAGATCGGTTGCACCACGGTCAACTATATGACACAAAAATGTGTATCCCGATTGGAAATGGCTTAGGCGTGCCGCAGGGGGTCAAAGTTCAGATTTCTCTACGGAGACTCAAAAAATAAAAGTGATTTTTATTTTTATCTAATACTCGAAATCGGTAGCACTATGGTCGGAGATATCGCATGCAAAATCTGGTCCCGATTGGAAACGCTTAAGGCTTGTCGCAAGCGGGTTAAAGTTCAAACCATACCATGGAGACTCAAAAAATTAAAATTATTTTTTATCTAGTACTTGGAATCGATAGGACTATCGTGGAAATTTGGTTCCGATTGGAGACACTTAAGGCGTGTCGCAGGGGGTAGTCTGAACTTTAGCAATCTGAACTTTGACCCCCCCTGCGGCACACCTAAACCATTTCCAATCGGGACTAAATTCTTTGTGTGATATCTTCGGCTATACTACTATCGATTTAGGGTGATGATATAATTGTCTCCATGCAAATAAGGACCACTCTACTGTACATATGTACGTAAAGAATATATTATGTTATCATAGGTAATTCTGAGTGGCGATTCTTGGAAAAGTTGCGCTGTGTCTTTATGTGCTTAATATCTCGCAAGTTAATGAACTTATATTTGTAATACAGAGGTTTTCTTTGAATAATTATGTTTATCCTGTCATTGCTGACAGCCAGAACTGTGCTGGTTCACATATCATACGCAGTGGCGGCTACGCCTATATCTAAACAGTCCAAGAAATGTTTTTGATAAAAGGGCGTAGTCAAAAGGTGGGACAGAGCAGGCAGTTACGTACATATGTGAAGCTGAATGAAAGTGCCGAAGATATTTTGCGTATATTCCACCAAGCTGAGTAACTAATTGGGATGCATTATCGTTCTGTACCTCATATACCTTTACTATCCTTCATACAAAACTAAGGAATTGGTTGTATTAATGGCCCTCGGGGTGAGAGCGTTTATCTGTCAGAGTCAGGGTGAGTATTTCAATATGATTACTGAACTATACATCTAGTCAGATGTCTATTCGATCTCGCTGGACTGGTTTATAATTACTGGTGGGTCACTAACGTACTGGGCGATATAAAATTACTTTGACTGTGGTAAGGTGGTACTTGTATATCCGGACTATCTCGGGAACCGCTTGACCGATTTGGATGAAATTTGGCACATAGATAGTATGATTGATCCTTTTGGGGACTGCTACTTGGGGGTGCACCCTGGGTAACGCTAAATGACCTACATGGCCTACTCGGCTAGTTTCTTGTATTGCCGGTTCTACCAGAACGGTACCAGTACTTGTGCTGTACCCATCATGCCGAAACGACCCGGGCCGTTTTCTTATATCGCCCGGCCAAGAGCAATACACTCGGGGTGACCCTGTCTGACATTTAGGCAGGGCTACACCTCGCTACAACAACAACAACAACATCTCAATTTTTCTAAATTATGGATCATTTCAGATCATTTAGGGGTCACTTCGGAATAATTTTGGGGCTATTTTTATATTTATTTATTTATTTATATTTATTTAGTAATTAATTTAAAAAAAAATCAATTACAAAAGCAGTCTAGAGTACAATGACTTACAGACTACATAGAAAAATACATATACAAAGGTACACAGTTAATTATATTATTATATTAGCAAGAACAGATTTAAACACCGGCTTAGTTAAAGAAAAGTCAACGGCTAACGAATCTGAAATCTGATTGAATTCCACGAGGGCTCTAAAAATGGGAGCGTTAGATGCATACAGGGTACGGGCACAATATGGGTAAAATATATCGCTGCTTCGAAGGGTTCTGCGAGGAATATGGAAGGGGATAAGCTCAAGGAGTTGTGGCGCATCAGTCGCACAGCTAATAATGTCTAAGACAAACGTCAAAGAAAGAATGGTTCTTCTGCATTTGAGTGATTGGAGGCTAATGAGTGCACATCTTGCTGGATATGTGGGCAGGGGTTCTGAAAAATTTAGAGGACGCAGCGCGAAGCGGACAAAACTTTTCTGTACTTTTTCAAGTCTCTGAATATGGCACTCAGGATAGGGTCTCCAAATGAAGCAAGCATATTCTAGCTTGGAACGAACGAGCGAAGTAAACAATAACTTAAGTGTGTATGGGTCCGAAAAGTCAGAGCCAAAACGGCGGATAAAGGACAGAACAGAATAGGACTTGGCAATAGTGGAGTTTATATGAGTTGAGAAAGAGAAATTAGAGTCGAAAACGACTCCTAAGTCCCTTATCTCACTAAGAGCGGAGAGACAGGATCCACCGATGACGTAAGACGTGGGAATGGTAAAGCGCGATTTGGAGAAGGTAACGTGGAAGCATTTGCTCACATTTAACGGCAGGTTATTTGAATCACACCATACACCTAAGTTATTTAGGTCAGACTGGATCTTATCTGAGTCTGAAGAATTTGATATAGTGGAAAAAACCTTTAAATCGTCAGCATATAGTAAAAAGTTAGAGTGTTGAAAACAAGACGATATATCTTTTATAAAAATAATAAAAAGCAACGGACCCAGGATACTGCCTTGGGGTACTCCGGATGTTGCAATAAAAGGATCAGAGTGGGTACTGTCTATCATAACCACGCAATTCCGTTGATTAAGATACGATTTAATCCAGGATAGAAAAGGTAGGTAGTAGGTTTGTCACGGTGGATCTACCGGACATGAAACCATGCTGGTTATCAGAAATTAGAGGTCGCACGGAAAAAAACATTTTTTGCTTTACGACGTATTCGAAAAGTTTAGATATAGTTGAGAGCTTAGCTATGGGCCTGTAATTGGCAACATTGTTTTTGTTTCCATTCTTGAAAATGGAATAAAGGTAACCTTCCAGTCATAAATAAATGGGATACTTGAACACTGTTTTTTAGATTTCACATAGATCCAGAAGGCCTTAGGATTTTCTTTTATGCCCAATTCGAAATTACGGACATATATGTTATGAAGTCTCTTGCTTAGCGCTTTAAGTTTCCTAGAGAATCGTAGATATTATCTTTATGGGCCACGGAATTTGTAAGCTTAAATTTTTTGTGAAATCGATTTTTAAAATTTTTTAGCCGCTTTATTTTGAGATCATTTTGGGTTCAATTTTGGATTAATTTGGGACAATTTTGGGATAATTTTCGGAACATTTTAGAGTCATTTTGGGATCATTTTGGAATGATTTTGGGATCATTTTGGGATATTTTATGGGTCATTTGGGGAACATTTGAGGGTCTTTTTGTGGTCGTTTTGGGATTATTTTAGGATTATTTTCGGATCATTTTAGGGTACATTTAAGGGTGGTTTTGGCGTAATTTGGGAATCATTTTTGAATCATTTTGGGATAATTATAGGGTCATTTTCGGATAATTTTGGGTCGTTTTGGGTTCAATTTCCTATCATTTTGGGAATATTTAAGGGTCTTTTTTGGATCATTTTAGGATTTTTTGGCATTCTTTTTGGATCATTTTGGGTAAATAAAGTTAGCTATAAATTGATGGCACCGATCAAGCTCCCCACCCAGGTATTTCTCTATTAGGAAATGAGAGAACTTGAACTAGGAAATTGCCTGTCACTCAAGTAGAAATCTAATTTGAATTAGCTAAACCTGATTTTTCCATAATATTTTAATGCTACAACAAAGTCGTTATATTTATTGGCACAGCTGAGCTTAGTTAGAGAGTCTGTTTATTGTTTTATTAAGTAGCGTAAGGACTTAGGAATAGCAGAAAGAGATTTGTGGCTTCTGTCAAAAAAGAGGCTGAGATGGAAAGCCCCCGAATACAAACCGCATTTTCAACCAAAATTACTACAACATAATTTCATTAAGCTGCCTATAAAACGAGCTTGAGAATGTTGTTGTGATTTGTCTGTTTTCAATTAATGCGACTAAGCTTAAGTGTTTTATATGCATTCATTGCATGATTGAATGTATGTATGTGTGTCGGCAGATGTTTTGCAGATTAACCTTTTTTGTTTTTCTGACTTTTCCAATGTTATTGTTTAAGAACTTGTTGATGTTGTTGTTATTATTGCAAGGCATTAACATAGCTTTGAATAGGTAAATAGAGTTGTCATTGTAGCAAGCGAGCACAGCGTACTTGAAAGCCGCTAAAGCAACCAAAAGGCCAAAAGGAGCAAATGGGGCTAATACAAAATGAAAAACAGCCAATAGCCAAACCCAGCGCGTAACTTGCCTCATTGTGACGGTCCATGTTTTGTGTGTCTTTCTTGGAAATGGATTTACTCGTCGTATTTTAGCAGCTGTTCGGTGGACAATTGCCAATGGCTACCACCTCCATTTACCAGACTCAGCTAGTAGTTAAGTAAGCACATAGCAGTGGTTGGGCGCATACATGCCGTAAATCTTCATCAAGTGAAAATTACGTAATTTCCCAACCGCCAACTGTCGGAGCCGAGCCGGTGACAACAATTGCCAGATTGGTATGCCACGACTACAAGTTCTGAAGGGCCTTTGGCATTGTGTTGTGGTCATAACCGCTTTGGAAATGTGGGAAATGGCTATTTTCGAAAAACAATACGAGCCCAACAACAACAATATCAGCAATAGTAAAAAGCATTCTGTTAATAAAAACAATAAGGCTGGTAGACAAAAGCGACAGAAAGGAGGCGGGCAGTTGTTGATGTGGTTTAATTGTATTCAGGCGTCTGGTATTAAAATAAGAAAATTGAGGAAATTAAAGATAACGCGTGTTATTGGTGAAAAAAAAAATGACTACATTGTTGCGCAAGATACTGAAAAAAAGACAGATATGGAATCGGGTGGAAGCTTTACAGCATCAGCTCGGCTAGCAGTCTATTGCTCTAAACCCAGTCACAGGGAATAGCAGTCTCGGAATTGCTATCAGACTCAGGGTATTTTAGTTTCGATTAAAGTTTCAGAGCCAGTCTCAATTTAAACAATGAATGTGAATATTTGAGAACTAGAAAACTATGTCGTTCAAAAGGAAAACCTGAGATAGGGATAGATAACCCGCGAAGTGCTATTTTATCTACTGTTGTACCATCTATATACAGTTACGTTCTCTGGCCTCTGACGCTCATTTTCAATTTCGGTCTCTCCAATATCGCCTGTCAAACCACAAACGAAAAAATTGACCAACACTTGACGAATTTCATTTATTAAAGAGCCAACAAGCACTTTATGAGGAAATTTATTTGCGTTTGGCCGCAAATTGACGTGAATATGGTCGTCGGTTTTTGAGGGCATTTCAATGTGCTTATGCAAAGACTGCCCGTCTGTCACAGAACAACATATTAACACATAGGACACATATGTATAACCGTTGAACAATATTAAATGACAAGTAATACAATCAGCAAAAAGTTCCTGTTAACAATGTAACTACAATAATAAGTAATATCGAGTCATACAAGAGAGAAAAAAAATATAACAACATGCCGTAAGTGGTCGAAATTGAATGGCGCTACTTCCTCAACGATTATGCATGACTTGCTCAATATGCTAAAAGTGTGGCAAGTGCTTGTGGCGCAACATATGAAGTGGTACGAGTACTAGTAACCAAGAACATAACCATAACAAATACCAACATACCTAGTAACTTAACAAACAAAATGAGTAAGTTGAATAAGAATATTTAGTTTAGGATATTTATAATTTCATACCGAAGTCTCGAAGTATTTTTCTAATAATTCAGAAGTGGAATTTAGTAAAAGAAAGTATTTCAGAATATTGGTTTCGTGTATTGGATTCCAAAGCGGTAGGTATAACTAAATCATAATTTAAAAGGTACTTATGAAAGTTTATCCCAAAATAGGTGCTACATATGACGCATGCAATGGACGGGACAAGGAAAGACGGCCATCGCAACTTGTGACTTATACTACAGTGGCCAGACACGGAGCAAATCGCGTGGTGTATACATATAATCGCTGCCCCCAACATGATATCAAAATTGTGCTAGACGACTTTAATGCCAAGGTGGTCCTACAGTTGGGAAATTTAGTCTCCACGATATAACATCCGCCAACGGCACTATGTTGATTGACTTCGCCGCTGCTCGCAATATGGTCATCAGTAGTACCAGGTTCCAGCAAAACCAAATTCACCAAGCCACCTGGCTGTCCCCTGATCAAAGAACAAGAAACCAGATTGATCATGTCATAATCGATGGCAGACACAGCTCCACCGTGCTGGAAGTGCGTACCCTACGTGGTCTCAATATCGACTCGAAGCATTATCTTGTTGCAGCCAAGATTCGCACACGCCTCTGTGCAGAGAAGAAAGTACGCACAATAAATGCCGCCGCTGAGGCCACTACAGGATTTCAGCGAGCCCGAAAAAACAACTGGTACGATGAGGAATGAAGCACTGCCTCGGACAAAAAGGACGCTGCATACAGGGAGACGTTGCGAACAGGCGCAACCCGCAGTGTATCGCAACGCTATCGTGAGGCAAAGAAGGAAGAGAGACGCCTATTCAGAAAATAGAAACATGAGGCCGAAAGGCGTAAGTGTGAGGAGCTTGAGATACTGGCTGACAGGTATGATGACCGAAAATTTTATGAAAAGATCCGGCGGATGACGGTAGGTTTTAAGACCGAGGCAAATCCCTGTAAGGATAATAGTGGCGACCTGGTAACCGACGTACAGAATGTACTTAAATTATGGAAGGAGCACTTCTCGTCACTTTGAAATTGCGAGGGAGACGTCGAGTCCGACACCGCAATCCCTGACAATAGAAAAGTCGTCCCACCACCTGACTATGATGAATTGAGGATAGCCACATCCAGGCTCAAAAACAACAAAGCGCCTGGAAAAGACGGACTACCCGCCGAGCTGTTCAAACACAGAGGCGAAGAGCTGGTAAAAAGCATACAGAAAGCTTTTATGCGGAATATGGTCAGACAAGTGCATGCCTCCGGATTGGAAGTTAAGTATGCTCTGCCCCATCCACAAGAAAGAGAAAGGCGATCCCGCTAACCGCATCAACTACCGCGGGATCAGTCTTCTTAATATCGCATATCGTCGCTCCCAACGAAGACTAATACGGTTCAGTTAGAGTGGAAGACTAACACAGTTCGTTCTCTGCGTCGAAGACTAACACACTTCGTTCTCTGCGTGGAAAACTAACACACTTCAGTTTTCTGCGTCGAAGACTAACACAATTCAGTTTTCTGCGTGGAAGACTAACACACTTCAGTTTTCTGCGTCGAAGACTAACACACTTCGTTCTCTGCGTCGAAGACTAACACGGTTCAGTTTGCATAGAACGCAGAAAACTGACCGTGTTAGTCTTCGACGCAGAGAACGAAGTGTGGTAGTCTTCGACGCAGAAAACTGAAGTGTGTTAGTCTTCCATGCAGAAAACTGAAGTGTGTTAGTCTTCGACGCAGAAAACTCAACCGTGTTAGTCTTCGTTGGGAGCGACGATATAAGGTTCTTTCAAGCGTATTGTGTATACAGAAAAGTCACGTCATAAACCCGTTGGGAGAGGTCTTATTAAAAGAGCAAATTTCCAACTGGAGTGCAAATACATAAATCCGATCTCCATTGTCAATAAATATTACCCGGTATGATGGTAGAGTCGAAGACGTTAACCGCTGTTTTTTTTGAGTAGAGATTCAAAGCATTTTAGATTTTCTCTGAACTCATCAACATATCAACAAAACTCTTTTTTTTGAGAACTTCACAATCTCTACAGGGACGTCCTTCGCGAACAAATGCCTTCTCTAGAGGGACACTTCATATGTACAAAAATACATATTTTATCTCTCGACACAGACACACATTGTCGCACTGCATGCACATATATCGAAAGGAAAATTTCAATTAAAGCGAAACAATGCACACTCTATCATCATTCAACGCCATAGCGACCATTTCAATAGAGAGGCCAAACAAAAATAAAACCAACTTTTGCGGTTCAGGATGAGCGAACCGAATGTGGACTATAGGAGTTAGGAGTGTCGAAGAGCTTTTGGTGATAAGTCTTTGTCGCCGAATATATAGAAAATTGCGCTGTTGCTTGTAGGGGAGACCCAAGTTAACGTGAGGCTGACCGTAACACCCACAGAATAAAAACAAAACCAAAGCAATCCAAGGCAGACGCGATAGTGTGAAGTAGTTGAATGTATGGATGCATGCATTGCAGGGCGGCAACCAACAATGCAGTGAAAGTGTAATTAAAACTTTGACTAACGATAACCAAACGGGCGAACGAGACCGATACGACACGCAAATACATACATAAGTGGCAATCGAAGCAATGAGGTGTTTGTATGTATGTACATATGTTAAAAGTGAGCAGAAGAGCTCAGAAGCTCAAGCGAACTGTGCTGTTGCGGTTGACATTGGGTTTTAGGGTTTAACGTGTCATATACATAGCCAGGAAGGAAGCCCAAGAGAGACGTAAGCGGCGCTTTCATGTACGCATCCCGACATACTTTTATGCGGCTCCAATTCCTTACTTGATTCCTTTCGACTATTGACTGTCGTTAGTCCAAATTTATTATGACCAAAATGATTTGTTTCTACATCTCAAGGCTATATTTCCTTCCAATTTTTAGGTATAGCCATGCTAGAGCTCTTTTCCACATTATTCCTTAAGCCAGCCTTTCGAGAGCTAAGGTTTAGCTGGCAACCTGGATGCCGGTTTCGTTGAAATAAGCCATCCAGTGCATTTCTGTCGTAAGAGCCGATCACGGGAGTGATAATGTGAATGGGATCTTCGTGTAACCCACGGTAGAAAGAGACTTAACATTGTAAGACTTCTCAATTATTGTTGGGAACGCCGGTAGGGGTGTTTTACCAGTAATAATATCAAAATCGTGTTTTATGGTCCGAAACCCATTGTAAGGAAGATGTCGGAATCAGTCTCAGCGACGAGACTTCGCTTAGCAAAGGCAGAGACTTAGGTAGAGGGGTGGGAAATTTGGAGTTGAGGCACTGGAGTCGGATAGTTAAAGATAAAGCGAAAAGGCGGTAAAAGGAGTTGGAAGGGTGGTTCGTGCATAAGAACGTTTCAAGAGTAAACCTAAAGTGAAAAGGAAAATGGAAGCGGGAAGAGACAAATGAGAAGGGTATAGAGAAAGAAACTTAAAGAGATTGAGGTCGTTAGAGAGGAGTAGTGCTCAAACTTTGAGGACAAAGAAGCTGGAGATTAAAATGATCCAAACTAGACGGAGAGGTAGCGAAAGAGGTAGGGAGAGATCGGTTGTATATACTAAGCTAAATATCCAAATAGGCCGAGGAAGCAGTAAAAAATTGTAAGGGATGAAATTACAGAATCAAAGATCCGAAATAACAAGAGAGTTAGTAGGAGACGAAGCCAAAGAGAAAAAATTAAAATGAAGAGCGCCTGAAATATCGGGTGTAAATACGAAGAGAGAGAGAGAGAAGAAATAGGCATAGTGAAACGCCAGAAAAGTGGTGGTAGATTGTAGTACAAAATAAAGAGGTTAAAAAATTGTTGGAGGGTTAGAAAATGGTAAAAGATGAAGTCGGAAAGAGAAGAAAACATTGAGGAGAGAGAACAAAAAAGAAGAGAGGAAAGATGATATGTGAAACTGAAAAATGAAGAGTCTCCAAAAAAAAAGCGCAAAAGATAATATCGAAGAAAAAAGCAAGCAGATGTGAATAAAGAGATGGAGATACCAGGCGGAAGAAAAAAAAGTGAAACTAAAATTGAGAACAAAAAGGCAGGAGTAGGAAGAGGAAATATAGACATGATTACATCGGGAAGAAATTCGAAGAGAGAAAATAAGCAGAAGGACAAATGGTGAGAGATTACACGGGAATAATGAAGAGAGTTTGAAATATGTGAAACAGTAGTGAATGAAGATATTATGGAGGATGAATATGTGGAGTTAAAGATCGGGAGGACAGGCAAAAAAGCGGAATTTCACGAGAGGAAGTGAAGGAATAATTATACCGATATTTAGATAAGAAGATGGGGTGACTTTTAACTTTTGAATTTGAAGCCCCGATAAAATTTTACTGAATCAGCCCCTGTATATGGCTCTAGATACTGCAATTCCCAGTGTTATGTGGCGTGTACTATACGACGATGGCTGTTGCGGTATGTCGCTGTCATAACTTAAATCTTTAATAGAGTCAAAATGGTAATACTGTGAAAAGTCATAGAAAAGAATCAACATCGCCAAACGCAAAACTAATGAGCAATACCAAGCAACCGCTGTGCAGTGGGTGGTGTGGTACTTGCGCGTGTTTGCATATTTTCTTTGTACGAGCTGGGTCAGTGGTTGCACTGCTGGTTGGAAGACAGGAGCTAGAACAAATACATAGCAGCAGAACAAAAGTCAAGGTTCTGAGGCGTACTAAACAAACTCTGCTGTGTGCCGAGTTGGTAATTAGTGTAAGCGTTTGGCACTGCGGAATACTAATCGTAGATGTTGTTACTGTTGTTGTTGTTGTTGTCATTCTTATCTGTGCTTATAACCTGCTGCGTTGTTGTTAGAATTG